>CM069131.1:10092068-10339568 GCA_035221665.1 Okamejei kenojei | reverse complement strand
TTTGTTAAAGATTCCTCTCATGAATCAGGACACTAATGGATGAGACCGGATAGATCTGAAAACTGTTCTAAATAGGAGGACAAAGCACTCCAAGTACTATTAATGGCACTATAACTCAAGTGTTCATCAAAATGCAATGTAGCAAGGAACTCCAATACATCCGGTATGCTTGCAGTATGATAAGATATATCTGACTGTAAGCAAAACATCTCCCATTTCTTTATATGAGACACATATTGTTTCTTAGTGCTATCTCTCCAAGTTGCAGTTATCACATCGATGGTCCTATTTGCCAGTCCAAGGCCTTGGAACGGATGTACAGATGACTTTCTCCTGTTACTGGATGCACCAACAAATTACTGCAGTTGGGGACAGTCATGAATGGCTGTATCATCATTCTGGGCACCAATGGGAACCATGCATGTGTAGGCCAGTCCGGAACCACCAAAATGCCTGAGGCGGAGTTCTGCTCTATTTAGGTGAGACATTGCCTAATCAGGCAGAATGGGGAAAAGCATAAAAGAATATATGTCCCCAATGTAGCGAGAATGCATCCACCGCTACTGCACCTGGATCTGGTTCCCATGAACGTATTTAGGCAACTGGTGATTTAGCCTGGATGCAAACAGATCAATATCTGGCAAACCAAAGCGGCTGACAATCATTTTAAAAAGATCACGATTTAACATCCATTCTATGTTGTCATTAAATTTTCGTGACCTGTTGTCTGCCACCATATTATCTCTACCTGGTAGGTAGATAGCTGAGACCCAGATGTTTCTGGAAACACACCAGTGCCACATGAGATTAGCCAGATTATCACATGATACTGACCTTATTCCTCGCATGTGATTGATATATGCCACAGCCATGGTATTATCAATCTGGAGCTGAACATGTAAATTATTCATTGTTGAACAATAAGCTTTTAATCCATAGAATGCACCCAGCAATTCTAAGTAATTTATACCATGCCTGTGCAGGATTAAATCCTCTTGCACACTCCATCTACCACCACAGCTAGACTTGCTGTCCATAGCTCTTCATACCAGAGCACTCACATCTGTTTGTAAAACCACTGAAGGTTGCTGAACCAAAATGTTTTTGGTAGTTTGTACAATATTGATAATCCACCAGTTGTAATTCAGCTATGGCTCTGGTTGGTAACTGCATAGCTCTATCAAAATGACCTGCATGTTCTTTAAGTGCTTGTTCTCTAGCTCATTGCAGACTTTGATGATGCAGAAGTCCAAACTCCACTGCAGGGAAAGCCGCCACCAATGTACCAATAACACTGGCTACTTCCCGGATGGAGGGGTGTTGTTTTTCACCGAGACTTGTACAGACCTCCCTGATCTCCACAGCCTTGGCTGTAGGAGATTCACTGACATATCAACTGAATCAATGACAAACCCCAAATAATCAATTTTTTGGGATGGCTCTATCTTGGATTTTGTTGGATGGACCAGAAACCCTAACCTTTCCAACAGGTGCTTGGTTGCTGAAACCGATTCCTCAGCTGTCTCCTGAGTGTTGCTTATGATTAAAATATCATCTAGATAAGCCATTACAATGTGATTCTGGGCCCGAAGTAGCACCAGCACTGGTTTCAACAATTTCGTCAACAACCTAGGAGCTGAGGTTAACCCATTGGATAATGCTTTAAATTGCCACAGTTGTCCCATCCAACTAACTTTCAAGTATCTCCAATAATGATGATGAATTGGTACTGAATAATATGCATCTTTCAGATCTACAGTTGCTATATAACAGCCTTGTGATAACAGCTGTTTAGCAGTATTACAGTATTTTAAAATGCCTATACTGTACATAGGAATTTAACTGGGTTAGGTCCAGAATGACTCTACATCTTCCATCTTTTTTCTGTCTGGGGATATATATTGGACACAAATTATTGAGGATGGTTTGTCGGCCTCTCAATTACCCCTTTTTGGGACAAAACTGTGATTTCTTCTTTCACCTGCTGATTTTCTGGTGCAGAAAAACCAATACTCTATTAGGCACATTCTGTACAGGTGGATCAATTCCTGACATAAACTCTATTCATGATCCTGACACAGTGTCTAGTATAAACCGATCATATGTTGTGCAGCACCATTCATCATAAAACAATTGCAACCTACCCCGAACCGGAGGTTGTTCCCCAGAAATCCTATCCTGGACAGAATGAATCACCCGTACCTCTACAGTCAACCTCGGAGTCCGTGTCCTTCTTCCCATATTGGTTTTGTAGCTGGGATACACAGGTGGGTAATACCGTTGTCCCACTGGCCCCACTCTGCTTGGCCCTGGCCCTGGATCTGACCCCCTTCGAGCTGAAAACGTCCTGTGAGGTGGCATCCTGGCAGAAGGGACGTATGTCTTCATGAGACCGATTGTTTTGGCCTCTTCCTCCAGGTCCTTCATTTGTTTGAGGAGGTCCACCCCAAATGAATAATCTGGGGCTTGGATGTTGGTGGACCTACACAAAGCTGCAAATCTCTGGTTCAGCGTCGGTTTGATAGCTATTTTTCTTATGCAGTTTACCTCATAATATGTGTCACAGAACAGGGCCAGCATATCCTGTTGTGTGCCAGACATTGGTGCCCCCCTCGGACCATTTTTCCAAATGCAGTGATGCCTGCTGCCACCAATTTGAGGACCCGTGGAAACCGGATTGCTTGTCCATGCATCGTTGCACTCATTTGTGCCCATGTAGCAGAGTTCACGGTGGGCACTTTGAGCGATGCACAATTAACAGGTGTTTTATATCTGGTGGTCGTTTCTTCCATAATTGTATCGTGGAGCTGGTGAGAAGCCATGTAATTAACATTGGCCGCCAGGTTTTCTTCCATGGCCTCACCAGTCCCTTCTGGAATAGCAAAGTTCCTCGCTACATCCGGGACACCTGGAGCATGGCTCATGTGCTTTGGTGTGTGCCCAAAAGCAGTGACACCAACTTCAGGGTCAGACTCCACCTGCCCTGGCTCTCCCGAGTCTTGCTCTAGGGAGGTCTCTTCCAGCCCTAACAAGGTGCTGGAGAGATTTTACATGGCTCATTAAGTTTGGAGCATTTCTCCATTTGGTTGAGCCATCCCCATACCTTTATTAAAAGGAGGGGAGTCTTCCACATCATCAGACCCATCAGATAAGATGGGCCTGAGAGTACTTTCTTTTGGCCTTCCTCCCTGGTGGAGTGGCCTCGATGCCCTGAAGCACTGGAACTGATGGAAGCAGTTGAGCTGCCGGTTGAAACAGTATTGGAGCCGGCATTAGCACAGCCGTTATCTCCCAACTGGTATAAGCGGTAATAGCGGAGCCGGCATTAGTGATGCAGTTATCTCCCGACCCGATCTATAAGCAGTAATCGCGGAGCCGGCATTAGCGTAGCCGTTATCTACCAACTGGTATAAGCGGTAATAGCGGAGCCGGCATTAGCGCAGCAGTTATCTCCCGACCCGATCTATAAGTGGTAACCGCGGTCCCCGCGCGTTCCGCTCCTACTACGACAGTTACATTTGCAACACCCTCCATACCACTAACTCTCGCTGGCTCCCGAGCCAGACTTACAGAGTTTAAAATACTCGCAGGGAAGGTTTAACGTTGACTTACCTGCGGGTTGCTATTTACCGCTGGTGGAGCTGCACTCGCCAGACCGTTGGTGCGCCATGACGCCCGTCGGACGTAATGACGTGCATGCACCTGGCGGGGCTTCTTCACGTAGTCACTCACGTGACTCCGAAGTAAAATAGGATGGCCAGGTTACAGTTTGCCAAGAAATACTTAAAAGAGCAACCACAGTTCTACAAAAAGGTTTTGTGGACAGATGAGATGAAGATTAACGTATATCAGAGTGATGGCAAGGGCAAAGTATGGAGGAGAGCAGGAACTGCCCAAAATCCAAATTACCACCTCATCTGTGAAACACGGTGGTGGGGATGTTATGGCCTGGGCATGTTTGGCTGCTGAAGGTACTGGCTCACTTATCCTTGTTGATGATGCAATTGCTAATGGTGGTAGCATAATGAATTCTGACGTGTATAGACACACCCTATCTGCTCAAGTTCAAACAAATGCCTCAAAACTCATTGGCTGACGGTTCATTCTACAGAAAGCCAATGATCTCAAACATACTGCTAAAGCAACAAACAAGTTTTTCAAAACGAAAAAATAGTCAATTCTTGAGTGGCCAAACCAATCACTCGATCTGAACCCAATAGAGCATGCCTTTTATATGCTGAAGAGAAAACTGAAGGCGACTAGCCCCCAAAACAAGCATAAGCTAAAGATGGCTGCAATACAAGCCTGGCAGAACATCACCAGGGAAGACACCCAGCAACTGGTGTTGTCCATGAATCGCTGACTTCAAGTAGTTATTGTGATGCAAAGGATATGCAACAAAATACTAAACATGACTACTTTCATTCACATGACATTGCTGTGTCCCAAACATTATGGTGCCCAGAAATGGGGGGGGGGGGGGGGGGGGGGGGGATTATATATAAACACTGCTGTGATTTCTACATGGCGAAACTAAAATGTATAAAATCTGATTAAATTATTAAAATCTGACAATGTGCGCTTTAACCACATGTGATTTTTTTTCTATTACAAATCGCAAATTGTGGAGTACAGAGGCAAATAAATAAATGATGGGTCTTTGTCCCAAACATTGTGGAGGGCACTGTATATACTCATACACGCACATGTAAAAACAAACAATAATAGTGCAATAATAATAATAGTGTTTTGTTTGAACAATTAAATTGTTCAATTTAAACGGAAAGATCTTACAATGAAACAGCACTCTGAAGGTTTCTTGAGGCATATATTACCAGAGCAATGCAGCACAGGGAACAGTCATTTAGCCCACAGTCTGTGCCGAACATGATGCCATAATAAACTAATCTCACCTCCCTGTACATGATCCAATATCCCTCCATTTCCTGCATAACCACATGCTTATCTAAAAGCCTCTCTAAACAATATCATATCTAATATACAATTTCCTGCTTTGAGGGTTGCATTGTTGGGTTGGTCAATGTTAGCTTTCAATTCCTCCACTTCTGTAATGGGAAAGCAGAATGCAGCACAATCCTGATTCTTGATGAAACAACAGTGTTTGACCTCCTATTCCATCTATATTTTTTTGTGATTTATTTTGGAATGTTTCTTCATTTTGGATTTATGTTGGAATATTGTGGTTCATAGCGCATTAGAATGATTTTTAAAAGAAGTAAAGATTAAAAACTAATGCCAACATAGTAAAAGAGTCAAGAAAGCAAAAAAAAAAAGACTTGTTGATTGAGGATGAAGTCAGAAGTAATTATAAGTGGAAAAATGTTACAATCTCAATTATTTTATCTTCGTATCAGTGCGAAGACGTAATCAAGGTTCTATAACAAGGACTTTGGCTAGGTCGCATTTGCAGTATTGCGTGCGGTTCTGGTCACCCCATTATAGGAAGGATGTGGAGAGCTTTGCAAAGAGCGCAGAGGAGGTTTACCAGATTGAGGGGTATTACCTGCAGAAAGAAGATGGACAGTTCTATGGCATGCCAGAGGTTGAGGGGCAACATGATGGAAGAATATACATTTAACAGAGGCATAGATAGGAAAGACAATCAGAACCTTTTTTACCTGGATGAAAATGTGAAATACTAGAGGCCATGGCTTTAACGTGCGGGGAACAATGGTTTAAAGGAAATGTCTTGGGCAAGTTTTTTACACAGAGGTGACTGCCTCGAACTTGCTGCCGGTGCTGCCACCACCGTGGTTTAAGGATAAGGAGGACGTTTTAAGGATAAGGGGGATGTTTTAAGGATAAGGGAGAAGTCTTTTAGGACCGAGATGAGAAAAACATTTTTCACACAGAGAGTGGTGAATCTCTGGAATTCTCTGCCACAGAAGGTAGTTGAGGCCAGTTCATTGGCTGTATTTAAGAGAGAGTTAGATGTGGCCCTTGTGGCTAAGGGGATCAGGGGGTATGGGGAGAAGGCAGGTACGGGATACTGAGTTGGATGATCAGTCAAGCAGGCTTGAAGGACTGAATGGCCTACTCCTGCACCTATTTTCTATTTCTGTGGTGGTGGTGGTGGAGACAGATAGGATAGTGGAATTTAAGAGAATTTTTGGAAATGCAAATGGATATGCAGGGAATTGATGGATTATGGATTATGTACAGGCAGATAAGAGTTGGTCTTGGAATCATGTTCGGCACTAACATTGCGGGGCGAAGGGCCTGATCCTGTGCTGTACTGTTCTATTTTCTATGACATTAATAGTTATTGAGTATTTTTGGATTCCATACAGAATGAAGCATTTGCAATGTAAATTTCTTACATGTTAATATTACAGCATAATGTTAATTGTGTCAGCTTTACACATTGCTCTTATTCCCAATGGAAACTGAGGTTCGACAAAGTTTCCTTTCAGCTGAATATTAGGAGAGCAATGGACTTCCCAATCATCAACCTGTGCCGTATGAACAGACTTGTTTTCAGAATCAGAATCAGATTTTATTTGCCAAGTATGTTTTGCAACATACGAGGAATTTCACTGGCCAGGTCAGTCATACAATTACAAGCAACAGATTCAAAAACATATTTAACATGAACATCCACCACAGTGACTCCTACACATTCCTCACTGTGATGGAAGGCGAAATATAGTTCAAGTCTCTTCCTTTGTTCTTTCTCGGTCGGGGGCCTCGAGCCCTCCGTTGACGGGACGGTCTTAACTCCCGTAGCCGGCGGCGTTCGGGCCCTCTGCGTCGAGGCGTTCAGTTCCTGCATCGGGAGGATGTCAGCTCCCCCGCGGCGGGCGATCGAACCTCGCGTCGGGGCTGGACGAACCTTCTGTGGCATTGGAGCTCCCGACTTGCCTCTCCCGAGACCGAGCCCTTGTTGGTATGTCCACGGTGGTTGCGGAGGGAGCGATCCCAGGCAAGGGATCCGCTCCGATGGTAAGTCTGCGCCCCGCGGTGGGGCTCACGACAGTCCGAGGCGGCTCGCAGCTCCAGCGATGGTAGGCCACGGAGCCCGGAGAATGCGATCCGAAAAATGATCACATCTCCGGGAAGGTAAGGACTTGAAAAAAAGTTTCCCCCCATCCCCTCCCCCCGCCCCCCCACATTAAACAAACTGAAGAACATAAAAACAAACTTTAAACAGACGTGAAAAATAACAAAAAGTTGAAAAAAGGAACAGACTGCCGGCAGGGCTGGCCGTCTCCCCGGTGCCCCTGGTCGTCAGAGCGATATGTTAATGCGGCAACCTAATGGACCATCATGTCCCAGTATAATTTCAGTTGTCTAACAGATGGATATTTAGTGACTTCCTGTGTAAATCACTTTTCTAAATTAAGTAGAAGCACATGCCTGTGCATTTTAAGCACACAGCCAAATAGCATTCACACTGAATGATCTTATATCTTTCATACTTTAAGTTAAAAAATATAACTTCTAATACCAGTTCTCAATGTTATCATTGCCATGCCAGAAGATCTAGATAGCTCTAAAATGAGGAGAGATTAAAATCCAGGCTGTACTTTTTTATATATGGTTTAGATGATATTGTGGCGACCTCATGCACACGTGGTTTTTAGGTACAGCTTGTTACCGTTGCCTAGAAAGGAGCGGCATCACGCGAGGGAGGAGGAGCTGAGATTCAAACTCTGAGGTCAGAGGGACTAACGGGCTTATTCCGTACACGAGAGGTAATGAGGAGTCTTTATTAAACGAACAACAAGGTGTTTGGCAAAGTTTGGTGTCGCTTGTCCTTTACTTTCGGTCGTGAGATTAAAGGGCCCTGTCCCACTTGGCGATTTTGTTGGCGACTGCTGGCATCATTGACTGACGTATCGGGTCACCGAAAAATTTGCGGCGTAATGCGGCGGTGATGCGGCGTGATGACGTATGACGCGTGGTGTTTTTTCCGAGTGACGCAACATTTTGTTTGTCGCCGCTGGGTTTTGAAACTGTCTCCACCTCCTCCTTTCCTCCCACACCCCACTGTCTCCACCTCTTCCTTTCTTCTTCCCGCCCCCCCCCCCCCCACCACATCAGTCTGAAGAAGGGTCTCGACCCGAAACGTCTCCAATTCCTTCGCTCCATAGATGCTGCCTCACCCGCTGAGTTTCTCCAGCATTTTTTGTCTACCTTCCATTTTTCCAGCATCTGCAGTTTTTTTTCTTAAACATGATGAGAACGCTATCTCTTGACACATTCAATCCTGGGTCTAAGAAGGCGGAATGAGTAGGAAGGAACCGCAGGTGCTGGGTTAAACCGAACAGAGACACAAAAAGCTGGAGTGATTCAACGGGATAGGCAGCATCTCTGGAGAGAAGGAATGGGTGACGTTTCGTGTCGAGACTCTTCCTCAGACTAGTTTGGGAAAAGGGAAACGAGAGATATAGACGATGATGTAGAGAGATAAAGAACAATGAGCAAAATGGGTTAGTCTGGAAACATTTCTTGGCAGCTGGTTAATGAGTACTGCCAGGATCGTATATTTGTTGACGGATACCGCAGTAGTACTGATGTTCCCATAGAAAGGGAAGTTTATAAAATACTCAAAGGTACATTGGACACACTGCTTCATATGTTATAAACATTAATGTTATCGCAAACAATTAAACCTGCATGTGAAGCTTTCTGTCAATAAGACAATTATTTTTAAACTGAGAGCTAAGGTAGAAGTTTTCATTGACTAGTTATACCCGTCTCATTAAATTCAGAACTTGTTAATTCAGTTATTATTCCAATCAGTGCAGTCGACATACCTGAGAAGAGAAAATTTGTGCACCCGGCTAATCACTGAATTTGTAGAAGGGATATTAGCTTTGGTTATAATCTAGGTCATTTTCTTAGCCTTACCCTTTACCATTATGCTTGCAAGCATGACCGATAATGTTGCCATAGCTGTCCTAAAGTGAATGTGCTGATTGGTATTCCTTATTCGTTTTCCCATCACTGAAAAGCATTTCCATCTGGAATGTGTTGGACTTAGTCATTGTTGGTTAAGAAAATATGAATGAATGAATGAATGAATGAATGAATGAATGAATACTTTATTGTCACATGTGACAATTCACAGTGAAATTATTTGCTTGTATACCCAAGGTATGCAAATAGTCACCTCATAGAGGGCGCTTACAAAGTATCCCCATGCCAGACCCCCCTTTATTCGCCTCCCCCCCACTACCCCTCCCCCTCCCGCTCACAGTGGCCCTTCCACTCTCCCAATTGATCTTCACCACCCCCCCACGCCCAATTTGTTCCTTCCCTCAGTAGCGACATCCTCTATCCCACGTCCTCGTCCGTCAATCGGCACAATCATCAGCCGCCGCACCGAGCTCTCCACTACCGCCGCTAGGTCCTTCCCGGGCAACTCCGTGGCGTCAACCCAGGGACCAGCCTTGGGCCCCAACCCACGTGGTTCCAGCCTTGGCCTCTATGCAGCCTGCCGGGAGGCATGTTATGCTGGTTAGCAGCAATATGCTGCTTAATCAAATGTCTAATGCAGGTGATAGAAATCTAGATTTGCGTCTTGTTGCATTTACTTGGAGTCATCATCTCAATTGGAATGAAAAGTCCAATGAATATATTACTAATATCAGCCTTTTTAGTTGAATCTTGTCTTATTTTTTTGCAAAACCCAAAGTGCAAAATTGCAGTGCATAACCTGCTCTTCTAACTATCAAGGCTACATTTCTGCAAATTTGAAGATTATATTGAATGCTAAGTCAGCTTGCTTAATCCTTTTTTCAAAAAAGCAATGTCTTCAGAGTTCCATCACTTATCTCAATTCCTGGCTTTCACTGACTTTGTGCAGAATATTCTGCAGCAGTTAAAACAAGTATACCTCAACTGTTTGCTCCATTTCAAACACTCATCTATGTTGTGTCAGGTGAAGACTAGGGTGGATTTATGGAAAGAACAAAATGCAAAGTGTTGGCGGAACACAGCAGGTCAGGCAGCGTCTGTGGAGGGAATGGACAGGTAACGTTTTGGATTGGAACCCTTCTTCAAACTCATTCAGGTCTGAAGAAGAATCACGGCTGGTCTGTCTTTTACAAATGCTGTCTGACCCACTGAGTTCTTCCAGTACTTTATGTTTTGAGCAAGATTCCAGCATCTGTAGTTTTTTGTGTCTCCACTTTATGGAATAAACATCTATTACTATGTTAACAATTTCTGCTGTTCCTCTTCAACAGAAGATCCTTTAAAAAACAATTTCCACCAAGCTCTCTATAAGGGCTCACTTGCATTGAATCCTATGCACAGGCAAAGTAATACTCATACTATCATCTTTCAATCAATCACTCAATTCAATGAATCATATCTTATGCCAGTCTCTCAATTCCTGTTTCACATAAAGCTGGCAGCACATACTGCAACAGCATTAGGAAAGTACAGAGCCGGCAAACATCGCCAGAGTATGCCTCTTCCATGCATCTTATATTTTTAATCTACTGTAGATCCAATTCATGAAAGACATCAAGGTCCATAGGTAAAGAATGAGGAGAAACTGTATTGTGAATGTGGTTAATAATTGCTTAAAATAACATTGAGAGATTATTGCAAAGCAAATATGTATGACTAATTATGTGATGGAGCAGCCTTGCCAGGTGAGAGTTTGGGGAGAAGGGGTATACATTCTGGATGTAGGTGAATAGGGCCCTTTTCTGTCTTGGGTCGATTATTACAAGGCTTCCTGCATTAAACTATGATACAATGCTGCTGAGGTAACTTTCTCAGCCATTCCAGCTATGCCATCTATTCTGCAGCACTGGGGAAAACTGAGTGCATCATTAAATCATGGCCTAAACCTTGATTAGTTTAGTTTACAGCGCAGAAACAGACCCTTTGGCCCACCCAGTCCGCACCGACCAGCGATCGCCACACGCTAACACTATCCTACACACACTGGGGACAATTTAAAATTACACCAAGCCAATTAACGTACATACCTGTACATCTTTGTGGAGTGTGGAAGGAAACCGAAGATCTTGGAGAAAACCCAGGGAGAACATCCAAACTCCGTATAGACAGCACCCGTAATCAGGATCGAGCCCGGGTTTCTGGCGCTACAAGTGCTGTAAGGCAGCAACTCTACCGCTGTGCCACCGTAGCCGCCTGCGGCTGTTGTATACGCATGGTGGGGCTCCACCCTTTCTTTGTCAAGGTCAATGTAATTCTAAGGGCATCTTATTCTCCATTGAATATAGAAGACGATTAACATATTCTTATAGTTTGCTGTATAATTAAATCTATCTCAGACTTAACTCTGGTGTAGTGTGTAATAATGATACTTTTATTATTAATTAAGATGCTTTTATTGTTGTGATAGAGTGTCTCTAGAGAGGCATCTAAAGGGAAATCATAAGAAAATCCCTCTTTGAGGGCTGAACTGAAATCTGGAACATTTGATTACAATTTTTAATTTGTGAAATTATTGATAGATGATCTCTGAAGTTGTGGAAGAAATTAACTTAAAGGGAAATTGAAGGAATAGGAAAAGCATACTTTGAGGTTTGCTTTGAGAGACTTTATTGCATGATATCATGGAGAGTTGGCAGCAGTTAACTGCTCACCAGTTCTCTGACTTCACAGCAGAATTAGCTGACAATTATACTGTGCAGTAAACAACTTTTTTTTTGTTAGATACAACTATACGAAAATATACTTTGTCCTTGGCTTTATGTTTTCCTATCTACTACAGGGGTATTAATTATTTCATTAGTCATAATATACTTTTTATTTATGTTAATCTTATTCAACAACAGATGGTTAATACAAGTCAAACGTAATAGAAGGGCATCTTGACATTACTCTATCTTATCTTTCAAGCAGACTGCGCCACTGCCCCCTCTCCGAGCCTATAATAAGCCCCCATTTACTGCAATATTTCTATGCTACTAATGGTAGGGGGGGCGCGGGTGGTCTACTGTCACTTCCCACAGAGAAACAGGGTTCCTTATCTCTGTCCTAATTTTGTTATGTTTACATTCACCATTCACCATTCTACACATTCCCAGACAAGAGGTAATGCGCCTGATTTCTTATTTTGCCAATATCATGATCCTCTTCTGCGCATGGTCAAAGTGAGATGCAAATTGCCACATCCACACACCCTTTCGTTGCCTTGTTCAATTCCGATCAAACTTAAGTAAGAAAGGGTTTTATTTTTTTCTTCCACAGTTCCCTCCTTGTTAATCTTTATGATCAACACTTACATTATAGTTTCATTAATTAGGCACAAAAATGGAGGCACAGATGTCCGATCATAGTTTGCCTGGAACCAGTCCTTGCACACAGACAAATTATACCCTGCTGAGGACCATTCTCTTACGTCAGAGGTGTTGCTGGTGTCTCCTGAATGGTTTAGTCTAATTAGCCTTTCAGCAACCTTGCACACAGTAAATGGAATTGCTCGAGAAGGAATACCTCCTTCCACATGCGTAGCGACATGGGCACAAACCCAACATCCTAATCATCCCACACAGATAAGGAAGCCTGTTTTCTCAGCAGCTTGTTCACTGTGTTCTGTGTGAAATATGTTAGTTGAATTTAATTGGATTTTTTTGTTTCATTATTGAAGGTCCCTTTATGCCTGTGGTCCGTTTCATACTCCAACTTCTACCTTCATCCTGTTTCTCTTAACAATCTAGATGCCTCACTTCACCCTCATGTCCTCTGTGATTCCATACAATGTTAGTATATCCATAAGTATGTAATACTACAAAGATAGTTTTGTCTTCATTTTGACACTTTTTGTTATCGCTACAAAAGTTTACGGCTCTTGTGTTTCCTTCTCCTCGAGAGTTCCGTCTGAGTGATGCAGTTTACAACTGGTGGCATGTATCCAATCGGGTTTTTCTTTTACTTTTACCGCTGTCCGCGTTGTTAGCAGCACCAAATATGGTCCTTTCCATCAAGGAGAGAAAGAATCTTTATTCATTGCTTGCACATAAACCCGATCTCCTGATTTAGACGGGTGCATATTTCTTTTTGTTGGAGGGACCTGTGCCTGCTTTACTTTTTCATAAAGTTTGCAAGCGGTCTCACACATGGCTTGAGCATATCTTAAGGATTTTTCATCATTCCATATCAGGGCTACCTTTTCAGGAGTCATCGGGGGTTGGGTTCCTGTTGTCATAGGTCGCCCCATTAATATCTCGTGAGGTGTTAGGCCCGTGTTTCTATTTTTCTGATTTCTCAGGACCTACATCACTACAGGCATGGCATCTGGCCACAACAACCTATTGTGTTGGCATACGTTGGCCAAAGTAGCTTTTAATTCGCCATTTACTCTTTCCACCTGAGGATTGCGGTTGATATGGTATCTGTAATTTCCACTGGAACCCAACAGCCTTAGTCTGAACTAATTTACTGGTAAAATGAGTTCCTCTTTCACTGTTTATTCCCATTTGTATCCCGAATCTAGGTATTATTTATTTCATTAAAATATTGACTACCGTCCTTGTATTATCCCTCCTTGTGGGTTGTGCTTCCACCCATTTGGAGCTCAATGCTCTTAAGACAGTGGAATTGTTTGTAGACTTTAGGAGAGCTCCTCCTCCCCTCCCCCCACTCACCATCAACAACACCACAATCACATCTGCCCCCTCTCCGAGCCAATGATAAGCCCATATTTACTGCAACATTTCTATGCTACTCGAGTGGTAGGGGGCCCAGGTGGTCTACTGTAACCTCCCACAACAGAGAAACAGGCTTCCTTGTCTGTCCTAATTTTGTTATGTTTACAATCACCATTCTACGCATTCCCACACAAGAGTTAATGCGTCTGATTTCTTAATATGCCGATTCTCATGATCCTCTTCTGCGCCTGGTCAATGAGAGATGCCAAATGCCACACCCGTACACCTTATCATTACATTGTTCAATTCTGATCAAAATTAAGTAAGAAAGGGTTTTAATTTTTTCTTCCACAGAGGTAAAGTTGCTTGGAAGCAGTCAGCTTAACTTGGCTCTTACCTAATGAGTTAATGACAAAAAGATTACGTGTAATTCCAAGGATAACTTGAACTGGCACAGAATCTGATCGAAAGCAGCTACTGTCAAACAGTTTCTGATTTTGGATGCAATTTTTATTAATATCCAAACAACAATCCTTCATGTCATCCTTTTCCATTAGTTTTATTTATCAGCCCATCAAATATAGTAAAGGTCCAGTTCTGAATGACTTTAGTTTCATTTATTTTATAGTTCCATTAAATTGCTTTAATCTTCAATCCTGTAGACCAATTTGCCCTTTTATCTGAAGATAGACACAAAATGCTGGAGTAATTCAGTGGGACAGGCAGCATCTCTGGAGAGGAGGAATGGGTGTAGGAAAGAACTGCAGATGCTGGATTAAATCGAAGGTAGGCACAACATCTGGAGTAACTCAGCGGGTCAGGCAGCATCTCTGGAGAGAAGGAATGGGTGACGTTTTGGGTCGAGACCCATCTTCAGACAAGTCAGGGGCAAGAGAAACAAGAGATATAGACAGTGATGTAGAGAGATATAGGATAAATGAATGAGATATGCAAAAAAGTAGATATGATAAAGGTAACAGGCCGTTGTTAGCTGTTTGCTAGGTGAGAACAAGAAGCTGGTGCGACTTGGGTGGGGAGGGATGGAGAGAGAGGGAATGCAGGGCTTACTTGAAGTTAGAGTAATCAATATTCATACCACTGGGTTGTAAGCTGCCCAATCGAAATATGAGATGCTGTTTGTCCAATTTGTGATTAGCCTCACTCTGACTATGGAGGATGCCCAGGACAGAAAGGTCAGTGTGGGAATGGGAATTAAAGTGTTTGTTGCCTTTTTATCTGTTACTTTTCTGCATCATAATTCTAAACTGGAACAAGAAAAGCCTTTACAAAGGTGTGCCTAAAAAAAACTAAAATACCTCACAAAAAACACTGAATTTTAATTTCTATGATTTGATTTTAATCCTGTCCTCAATGCTCAATGCACAGATGGGTTTTTTTTTTACAAAACAAGAAAATTTTGTTTTAATAATGAGCAGACTGAAGCCAGATCCCAGTGAGCGTAGGCTGCACAGTCCAAAATACATTCTAAGTGGCAATTTAATTTTGGTAATCTATTAAAATTAGTCAGATGCAAAAGGCTGGAGTAACTCAGCAGTTCAGGCAGCATCTCCAGGGAAAAGAAATAGGTGACTTTAAGTTGAGACCCTTCTTTCGTCCATCTTCGGTTGAAACCAACGTCTGCAGTTTCTCCCTACATGTCAAAAAAATTGGTCAGTGGTAGTGGAAAAATTGCATTATTAAAGATTGCAATATAATAGTAAGATTAAAGAAGAACTTATCAGTTTGAAGTTTGATCAAGTTTATTTATTCAAAGTATTGGATGAGGAGTTTACGGGTAAAACTATTATATGATAAGGGACTACTGACTAATAATATTATTATCCCTGAATCCACTTCAAAGCAGCGGTGTGAAATCACAGGTAATAGTGACTGAAGTATAATAGTAAGATAACAGAAGACTAGAACTACCAGAAGACATGTATGAGGGTTGGGAGCGGAGGGCACGTAGCTCCTCATCATAACTCCTCATAAAATAAACATCAAACTTCAAACTCGTAAGTTCTTGTTTAATCTTACTTCGGAGTCACGTGAGTGACTATGCGAAGACTTCAAAGCTCTGTGATTTCATGCCGTGAGAAACGAGTCTACACAACCAACCACAACTGCTTCATTGACAAATGAAGGAAAAACATTCATAATGCATACAGTCATGACATAGATTTAAAACATGTGATGCTGTTTATCATTCCATTACAACTAAATATAATTTGAAAAGTAATCGAATATTCAAATTAAGATTATTTGAAAAGTTACAAGGATATCAAAAAGATCTGGAGAAACTCAGCGGGTGCAGAATCAGCAATTTAATATCTACTTAGGAGCGAAGGAGATAGAGCGACATTTGGGTCGAGACCCTAATCAATTCATAGACTGGTCAGGGATCAGGGAAACAAGAGATATAGCACATTCCTTTGTCTCTTGACAAAACTGTGGAGAGAATTTTTAAGGAACAATGAGTGAAAGATATGCTAAAAAAAGTAATCGGTGATAAAGGGAACGCAAGCCATTCAAAATGTAAGCTGTTTTGAAAAATGAGAAGCTGGTGCGACTGGGGTGGGGGAGGGAGATAGAGATAGAGGAATGCCAGGGCCTGAGGGCTGAGGGAGAGGTGGGAAGGGGAGGAGACAGCAAAGGTTAACAGAAATTGAGAAAATTCAATATTCAAGCCAAAAGGATGCAGACTCCCAAGCAGAATATGAGGTGCTGTTCCTCTAGCTTGCGGTGTTGCTCACTCTGGCAGTGGAGTGAAAAATTGGCCCAGGACCGAGAGGTCGGATGTGGAATGGGAGGGGGAGTTGAAGTGCTGAGCCACTCGGGTTGGTTATTGCGGACCGAGCGTGAGGTGTTCGGCTTTATTGCGGACCGAGCGGAGGGTCATAATATTCATATCTCTCACCCAGATGGAAAGTATAACTAGAACATAAAATAGAGTTGACAAATACCCTTGATCTACCAATGGGTTATTATAAATGTTTGGAGATTCGTTCGTTGGACCATGCTGCAGCCATAAGGATGTGGTCTAGTGGAACGTAAATACCCTTGCTGCTGATGTTGTAGCAGCCTTGGTGGAATGAGATCTGGAATCAGTGTCTATTCCTACATAACGCAAACTCCGTTTTATCATCTGGAGTGGCCTGAACAGATACGTTCTTCTAAGTTCTTTGTGACTAACAAACATTGCTAGTTCAGAACCTCGAAGGCTCTTGGTGACCTTGACGTATTGTTGTATATATGTGTGCTTACGTTAGCAAAGGTCCCTTGGCATGCCTGTAACTATTTTGAGACCTGACACCCCTTCTGCTCTGCTCAAGTATTTATAAACATAAAATATTATATATAATTATTTACAGATGTAATCATCCTGTACCGTCAAAATTATGTAGCGACTGAACCTGCTGCGCTAACTAGCGCCAGAAGGATAACTACCTAATGAGCTCTGGTCAAAGTCAAGGATGTAGATGGAGTCCCCTGGTGAAATAGTTTACACAAATGTCAACACCCCATACGCCATTGTACTGGCCCTGGAAGACCTTGTGTTAAGATATCCTTATAAACTTGATATCCGTGGTGAACCCGACAGATCGGGTCTCGTTTGCTACAGCCAATTCAATGAAAAGGCAGGTTGGCACAGTTAATCGCCGTACAACTCAATTATTGACACAAGATCATTTAACAAGAACTCCAAATGTCAGTAATCTATACCGTTTTCAATGTAAAACTCTTTTCATTTCCTGGAAAAGAAAATCCTGCTTTTTGGTGCTATTCAAGCACTCTGAACGCAGAGAAGGATCGATGTAACAGCCCAAGCCTTAGGGCAGTTTATTGAATCTGCAGAACATAATTTGATTTATCATGCAACGGCTGATTTCCCAAGCCTCAGGCTGAACCAGCAAAGTTACGTTTAAAATAACCATATAAGGTTGTATTATTATTCCCGACAAATCGGGAATTAACAGTGCATAAACCAATCACACAATTGGACTTAAAGCGGTCTCTTAATGACTTTATTTGAAGCCCCAATTGATGAAGCAAATGGAGGAAGACATAAAAGACCTTCGTTCTCCTTGTAACGAGAATGTATCTCTCGCCACTGTTATGCCACATATTTTGCAACCTGTGAACAAGCATGAAAAACAAATATATCTATATTTGGTGTTCCATGGAACCAGAGTTTCGTAATACGGTGTGATTCAACACCAATTTGTGTTGCCATTGACCTATACTTGATGATTCTCCTGTGGCAAATGAGATTATGTAACCATTACAGGACTCTGTTAATTGATTGAACCCACGTGACTAACATATGTCATCATCATAATGTATCAACATGAAGTTGAGCATGCAGATATGCATATTTGCTCAATCACTCTTTAACCCATACAATGTCCATAGGGTCTGTAGACAGTTGATACCAATAAGTGAAGAATTGGTAAGTCACGCAAATCTGCTCCACCTCCAAACTCAAGATGATATTCGCAATTTAGTGTCTGCCGTGAACGGCAACTGTGGCCCGATTTCCGAGCCAGCCTTGCAAGACAATCCTGGCCCTTATACTGAGCCTGCCTAATTATAACCGGCTTGGATTGCTATTATTGTCCAATTTTACATGGTTAGACCCCTCAAAGTAGATGATAATGTCTCAATCATTTGACCGTTCAGATCAGTTTAACCCCATACCCTGGGGACTACTGCTGTCTGGGAACTGCATATTATTGGATTTCCCCTCCCCGGGAACCCAACGTCTAGAGTCACTGACCATCTTATCAGTGACTCCGATCGTGAAACCCGACATTCGCCAGCTCCCCACTTCTGCGGTCGGACCAGGGTTTCCCCACAGCCCTTAGCTGATTTCCTCGTTGGCCATCGCAAAACATCCGGCAAAAACCTCTGAAAACCGAGGTTCCTGCAGGAGACCTAAAACAGGTAAGAAATACCACTTACCTGAAGTTTAAACTTACCGCTGGAGGAGCTCCGCTGCTCCAACCGGTCGACCTGCACCAATGCGTCTGACGTAATGACGCACGTGCGGCTGGATGGTGTTCTTCTTCACGTAGTCACTCACGTGACTCCGAAGTAAAATAGTCTATTTTTAAACCAGTTAATGTTATATCAATATTCAGGAACTAGAAATCTTTGATGTGATATAGAAACATAGAAACGTTGAAAATAGGTGGAAAAATAGGCCATTCAGCCCTTCGAGCCAGCACCGCCATTCAATATGATCATGGCTGATCATCCAATATCAGTACCCCGTTCCTACTCTCTCCCCACATCCCTTGATTCCGTTTGCCCTTAGAGCTATATGTCCAACTCTCTCTTGAAAACATCCAGTGAATTAGCCTCCATTGCCTTCTGTGGCAGAAAATTCCACAGATTCACAACACTCTGGGTAAAAAAGTTTTTCCTCATCTCAGTCCTAAATGTCCTACACCTTATTCTTAACATGTTGGTTATGAATTCTGCAATCCCAATCAGGTCTGTAATTTTAAAAAATAAACTAAATTATCTGTTTTCTTCCATCTCTGATGTTTAATTTTTTTAAACACTGATATGTAGAGTTAATATCACAATCAACGGGTAACTTGAGCAGACTCATTCAATGGGGTGCGGAATTCGATGTGGAAAGCAAATATCCATTTTAATTTATACAGCCAATGAAATTCTGTTGGGTGGATGAGAGTGAATCTTTGGTCCAATTCCCTGGATGTGGCAGGAAACAGGAACAACCAGAATAAATCCATGCAGTTTCAAGGAGAGCACACTGATTTCACCAGAGGTCAGGATTGAACCGGGGTCAGGAGAGCTGTGAGGCAGCAGCTTCACTGGCTGTGCAATTGAGCTGCCCCAAATCAGTTTCTGCAAATAGTTTCATTGCACTGTTCATCCCTGCCTTTATACCTCTGGGAACCGAGATTATACCTGGTCCATAATGGTAGCAAAAATAACTTTCCTAATAGCTGACAATTTTAATTTTTATGAGTGCCCAAAGTCTTAAACTTTGTGACTGGCAGTAGCTTTTAACAACCACTTTGAGCTCCCAAATTCTCCCACGGAGAAAATAAACACTAAAGACAAAAGTACTAAATGTCATTCTGTTAAGAGTAGTAAAGCAGAAAAGAAAATTACTAAATTAATATAGTAAGCTACGCTTATATTCTTGAAAGAACTACTATCTGGATGCACTGGAAATTGGAATTGTCTCCAAATTGATAAAGAAGACGAAATTGATCAAACAGTGATGGATTGAAACTAGGTTAAGAGGCCAAGTGACTTCATGGGTGGCCCTTGAGATCTGCATCAAATGTCGAACTTGAAATGTTGAAATATATAGCAGCATATGATGGCATGGAGAATGTATTTATAATTTTATGGCATGTAACTTTGTAATAATCAAAAAAGGGCACAAAGTGCTGGTATAACTGGGCAGGTCATGCAGCATTGGTGAAAGACATGGATAGGTGACGTTCCGGGTCGAGACACTTCTTCTGACTGATTGTGTGGGGGAGGGGGGAGAAGAAAGCTGGAAAAGTGAAGAGCAGAACAGGTGTGGCAAATAATAGGTCAACACAGGCAGGGTGTGACAATAGACAATAGACAATAGGCGCAGGAGTAGGCCATTCGGCCCTTCGAGCCCGCACCGCCATTCAATGTGATCATGGCTGATCACCCCCAATCAGTACCCCGTTCCTGCCTACTCACCATATCCCCTGACTCTGCTATTTTCAAGAGCCCTATCTAGCTCTCTCTTGAAAGCATCCAGAGAACCTGCCTCCACCGCCCTCTGGCAGAGAATTCCACAGACTCACCACTCTCTGTGAGAAAAAGTGTTTCCTTGTCTCTGTTCTAAATGGCTTACTCCTTATTCTTGGTGGGGGTTTAGATGTTTGTGTATTAACCAGCATCTGCAACTTTTTACTTATATTTTGTAAACTTCTTGATGTGATTAATAACATGGAAGTTGCACTAACTATCAAGTTAACTGTGGATCAATTGACAGCAGCTGAATTAGCAGCCGGACCACTCAAATCACAAAACTCTAGGTAGATCCTCCGCTTCAGTACCGAGTCATTGTTGAGCATGTTAACTTGAAAATGATACATTTGGCCCTACATGCTCTCACAGGAGGATCGGCAAGATCCAGTGGCATTATTTCAAAGAAGATCCGGAGAATTAATCTTGGTCTCCTGGGCAATATTCATCTTCTAGTTCATCGTGGGTGAAATAAATCATCCAGTCTTTATCACGTGGTATATCACTTTCTAATGACAGGAAATAATAGCTTTTGTTGGATCTTAATGTCCATAAATTAGCTGTCATGGTGGTTGTATTACAATAAGGACTAAACTTCAAGATATTAAACAAAATGATAAACTCGTAGGGTGATACAACATGGAGATAGGCCATTCGGCCAACTTGTCATTGTAGATCCAGGATGCCCCGACTCGACTAATTCCACCTGCCCTTGCTTGGCCCATATCCTGTTAAACTCAAGATAGACACAAAAAGCTGGAGTAACTCAGCAGGTCATATACCATCTCTGGAGAAAAGGAATGGGTGACGTTCTGAACGAAAACCCTTCTTTAGCTTGAAACGTCATCCATTCCTTTTCTCCAGAGATGCTGGTGGACCCGCTGAATTACTCCAGCTTTTTGTGTCCATCTTTGGGATTAAACCAGCATCTGCAGTTCTTTCCGATACATCCTGTTTAACTCTGTTTTGAGCCAGGAAATTGCTGAAACAAAAATGAGGTGATCTTCCTTGTCTATTGTCACGTAGAACAGTACAGCACACGCACAAGTCCTTCAGCCCACAGTGATTGTGCCAAACATGATGCCAAGATCAACTCTCATCTGCCTACACATTATCCATGTCCCTCTATTTCCTGCATATACATGTGCCTATCCAAAAGTCTTTTGAATGCCACTGTCGTATCTGTCTCCATCACCATTCATGGCAGTGTGTTGCAGGCACTCACAGGCCTCTGTGGAAACAAAATTGTCACACACATCTATTTTAAACTTTGTTCCTCTCACCTTAAAGCTCTGCCCTTGAGTATTTGATATTTCTATCAGGAAAAAGGTTCTGACAGTCTACCATAGATTTGCCTCTCATAATTGTATACACTTCTGTCTGTTCTCTCCGCAACATCTGTCATTCCAGAGAAACATATCCTTATCTGTCCAACCTCCCCAGGTAACTAACATCCCCTAATCTAGGCATCATTGTGGTAAGCCTCCTCTGCATGCTTTTAAGTGTCTCCACATCCTTCTTGTATTCTGGTGTGCAGGACTGCGTGCAATACTCTAAATGAAGTCCTATAAAACTGCATCATGCCTGCATTTTATATTCAATTGCCTCACCATTGAAAGCAAGCATACCATATGCCTTATTTAATCCTCTTGTGTTGCCAGTTCCAGAGAAGTAAGAATTTGAACCAGAAGGTCCCTCTGTGCATTAATGCTGTTAAGGGTTGCCCATTAATTATATATATTTCCACTTACATTTGATCTCCCAAACTGCAGCACCTCACTTGGCATTTGTTCCTTCAGTGTATGTGGAGGTCAATGATAAAGAGGTCAGGTTGGGATACTGCAGGAGATCAATATTCTTATTTTAATTCTTGACTGTGACTTCTCTTGCCTAGAGCTCCTAAATGACTTGACCAGAGCTGCTTATTTCAGTTAAGCACTTCACAAATTACTGGACTCAACGTTCAACAAGTTCAGATAATGATTCTGCCGCTTCCAATTACACGTCTTCCAGTTTCACCCTTTGATCTTTACCTGTCCCATTACTGTTACACTTTACCTTGCACCATTATTCCATTTGTCATTTATGTCTCTCCTGCCTTCCATCCTATGACAGACCTTCCTTTCTCTTTCCACACATGCCCCATTCACAAATTCGACGTTACTTGAAACCTGTTATACTTTCTCCAGTTTCCAATTGCACACAATAACTCTGATTTCCTGGATAATGCACACATTAAAAATGTTTTCATTTTTAAATATTCCATTGGCTATAAAGTGTTTTGGGATGACCATCTGTCTTCCATTCTTCCTTATTGAACATTGCTTGGTTACACATAGAGTTTAAGGACAAACAAAATGCTCATGTTCATGTTCATAGGAGCAGAATTAGGCCATTCGGCCCATCGAGTCTACTCTGCCATTCAAACATGGCTGATCTATCTATTCCTCTCAACTCCATTCTTCCGTCTTCCTCCCTTAACCTTTGGCACCTTGAATCAAGAACCTGCTAATCTCTGCTTTAAAAATACCAGATGAATAGCCTCTACAGCCATCTGTGGCAATGAATTCCACACTCTGGCTAGAGAACTTCCTCCTCATCTCCATTCTAGAGGAATGTCCTTTTATTCTGAGGCTGCATCGTCTGGTCCTGGACTCTCCCATTAGTGAAAATATCATCTCCACATCCACTCTATCCAGGCCTTTTACTATTAGGTAACTTTCAATGAGATCATTTACTCATGATCATCATTATGAACTCATTAAACTGCAGCGAGTACAGGCCCAGAGCCATCAAATGATCATCATACATTAATCCAGTCATCTCTAGGATCATTCTCATAAATCTGCACTGGCCAGCACATCCCTCCTCAGATATGGGTGCCAACATTGCTCACAATATTCCAAATGCGGTCGGATCAGCACATTATAATGCCTCAGCATTACACCCCTGCTTTTATATTTTAGTCCTCTCAAAATGAATGCTAACATTGTATTTGCCTTCCTTACTACCAATTCACCTTACAAATTTACCTTTTGCGAATCCTGCACCAGCATTCACAAATCCCTATGCACCTCCGATTGATGAATCACCTCTCCATTTAATAAATAGTCTGCACCTTTATTCCTACTATCAAAGTGCATGACCGCACACTTTGCTACTCTGTAATCCCTCTGCCACTTCTCTGCTCACTCTCCCAACCTGTCCAAGTCCTTCTGCAGAGTCCCTGCTTTCTCGGTACTGCTTGCCCCTCCACCTATTTTTGAATCATCCGCAACCTTGGCCACAAAGCCCTCAATCCCCTCGTCCAAATTATTAATATACAACGTGAAGAGTAGCGGCCCCAGCACTGAGCCCTGCGGAACTCTGCAGTAACTGGCAGCCAACCAGAAAAAGCCCCCTTTATTGCCACTTTTTGTCTTCTGCCATCCAGCCAACCTGCTATCCATGCTAGTATCTGCCCACTAATACCTTGTGCTCTCATCTTGTTTAGCAGCCTGTCATGTGGCACCTTCTCAAAGGCTTTCTGAAAATCCAAGTAAACAACATCTGCTGACTCTCCTTTGTCTGTCCTGCTATTTAATTTCTCAAGGAATTCCAACAGATTCGTCAGGCAAGATCTCCCTTTCACAAAACCATGCTGACATTCTCTTGGAGATTCTCTCGTTAGAATCCTCCAAACACAGGTTAGATCTCTTCAGAGGGATAATATATTGATATTTACACATCGGTAACTGAGGCCTGACATGTGTTTCTAGAGTTAATATATGTTTCAATCAGCAACTCAACAATAAACAATTAACTACAATTTTGGTGGCTCACGAAGATTTAGATATACAATTAACTACGGTTTGGATGGCTACAATTATATACTAAGCGTTAACGTTTTGAGTGTAGACAAGTAACTTTTGCAAGTAGCACCTTTGCTGGGACTGAATGATTCATATGGATGGTCTAAAAGTGCCTTGAGGACAGAGAACCCAGAGATCTAAAATTAGTTTGTGAAGGCTGACTCTGTAGAGTACACAAATATTCCAATTATCGATTGATAAATATGCCCATGACCATGCATTTAGTTTTTTAAATTTAGTTTAGAGGTACAGCTCGGAAACAGACCATTCGGCCTACCGAGTCTGCACCGACCAGCGATCCCTGCACCGACCAGCGATCCCTGCACATTAACACTAATCCTATGCACTCTCGGGACAATATTTGACACAAGCACCAAGCCAATTAACCTACATACCTGTACGTCTTTGGAATGTGGGAGGAAACTCCGAAGCAGGTGCAGGCTTCAATCGACTGGGAAAATTGCCTCAGTGCAGAGGGGGATCAAGTAGGGAAGGTGACAAAGACCTTAAGACTTTTGCACCACAGTGTGCTTGGTGAACTCACTGTGGTGGATGTTATGACTGGTTCAGACCGAAAGGTCTGAATGACAATAAAGGAATCTGAATCTGAATCTGAATCTGAACTGAAGATCTGTACAGGCAGCACCCGTAGTCGGGATCGAACCCAGGTCTTCTGCGCTGTGAGGCAGCAACTCTACCGCTGCGCCACCTTACTGCTTGATGTGTCAAAATAAGTCTGGTCTGGAAGCTTCCTATGTCTCCGTCAAAATGATGTGAAATAACAAGATAAAGAATACAGAATTTGATGTAGGCTAAACTGCCTTGTATCCTGCGTCATGGAGTTTTACAGCACTGAAACAGGCCCTTTGATCCAACCAACCCTTGATGGTCAAGATGAATATTTTAGTTAACCCCGTTTGCTTGCACATGGCCAAATCCGTCTAAATCTTTTCTATCCATGTTTGTGTCTAAATGTATTTTAAATACTGTCATTATCCCTGCCGTTACCACTTCCTCTGGCAGCTTGGTCCACATACCCAACATCCTCTATATGAAAAACATGCCCCTCAGGTCCTCTTTAAATAATTTCCTCTCATCTTAAACCTTTAATTTTAGGTCACTCTACCCTGGGAAAGGGACTTTGTATATCTATGGCCCTCTACAGTTTTATAAATCTCTATGAGGTCACCCCCTCAGCCTCCTTCACTCCAGAAAAAAACCCACTCCCAGCTTCTCCAATCTCTTCTTGTAACTCAGGCCTTCAATTCCAGCAAACATAGTTGTGAATTTTTTCTGCACTTTCTTGAGCTTAATCACATCCTTTCTATAGTGTGGTGATGAGAAGATTGCACAATCCTCCTAGTGCAGTCCAACCAACATTTTGTGCTTTCTTAACTGTCCACTATACTTTCATTGACAAGTGTAAAATGACATGCAGCTCTCATGGTACGGCCCTTTTTTTCTATTGTTGCTCTTCAGATAATTGCTTTGTTCTTTTTAGTTCTGTAACTAACGTAACACATATTTCCAGATGGCATTTGCATGTTCAAATGGATCCAGATCTCACACATAAAGCAGCAGAAGCATGGAATTGATTGCTGCTGACAATTCATACAAGTCTGAAGAAGAGTCTCGACCCGAAACATGACCCATTCCTTCTGTCCTGAGATGCCGCCTGTCCCGCTGAGTTACTCCAGCATTTTGTGTCTACCTTCAATTCATACAGGGACCACGTTCCACAAATGGGGCTCATGACGAGGCCTCATAACTGAGCTATTTTGTTACCATAACCTAGGTCACCGATTATCATAGCAACAGCCAGCTCTTCTGCCCGCCATTAAGGCCCGAGATATCATGGAAGATGTCTAAGGTTGGACCGATTGTTTCTTACTTCACTACAACCAAATGACAGTCTTGTGGCTTCCAATGTAGACCTTAAGCAAGCTAACTTCCAATGTGTTCCTGGATGCGAAGTTGAACTGAAGCAATATTGGGTTATAGCTTCTAAAAACAATTCCTGATTTCGAATCTGGTGATCAATCAATCCCGAAGATTCACTCCTCTGTTATCAATCTCCTGGCGTTTGTTTTCCTAACATTCACAGACCATTAACCAGCCTTGTTTGTAGAAACTTCCAAATGACTACTAAGGCAAAACACATAGTACATTATTCAATTATTTTTTTTTAACACTCTGATTACCATAACCTGTTCTGTAGATGGTTCTTCAATATATTGGTCCAGAAAACCATCACATATACACCAAGGAATGCTCCTCAACAATATTGACAAATCAATAATTATAGGAGGCATGGAGTAAATGAGGTGCTAGAGGAGTATAAAGAATGTAAAAAGAATCTTAAGAAAGAAATTAGGAAGGCTAAAAGAAGATATGAGGTTGCTTTGGCAAGAAAGGTGAAAGTAAACCCAAAGGGTTTCTACAGCTATATTAATAGCAAAAGGATAACGAGGGATAAAATTGGACCATTAGAGAACCAGAATGGACAGCTATCTGCAGAGCCAAAAGAGATGGGGGAGATATTGAACAATTTCTTTTCTTCGGTATTCACCAAGGAGAAGGCTATTGAACTCTGTGAGTTAAGGGGAAAAAGTACAGTAGCTATGGAAACTATGAGATTCAAAGAGGAGGAAGTACTGACAATTTTGAAAAATATAAAAGTGGATAAGTCTGCAGGTCCTGACAGGATATTCCCTAGGACATTGAGGGAAGTTAGTGTAGAAATAGCAGGAGCTATGACAGAAATATTTCAAATGTCATTAGAAACGGGAATAGTGCCGGAGGATTGGCGTACTGCGCATGTTGTTCCATTGTTTAAAAAGGGTTCAAAGAATAAACCTAGCAATTATAGACCTATTAGTTTGACGTCAGTGGTGGGCAAATTAATGGAAAGGATACTTAGAGATAATATATATAAGCATCTGGATAAACAGGGTCTGATCAGGAACAGTGAACATGGATTTGTGCCTGGAAGGTCATGTTTGACAAACCTTCTTGAATTTTTTGAAGCGGTAACTAGGGAAATTGATGAGGGTAAAGCAGTGGATGTTGTCTATATGGATTTCAGTAAGGCCTTTGACAAGGTTCCCCATGGAAGGTTGGTTAAGAAGGTTCAATCTGTGGGAGTTAATGGCGGAGTAGCAAGATGGATTCAACAGTGGCTGAATGGGAGATGTCAGAGAGTAATGGAGGATGGCTTGTTTGTCAGGTTGGAAGCCGGTGACCAGTGGGGTGCCTCAGGGATCTGTGTTGGGTCCACTGTTGTTTGTCATGTACATCAATGATCTGGATGATGGGGTGGAAAATTGGATAAGTAAGTATGCAGATGATACTAAGATAGGTGGTGTTGTGGATAATGAAGTAGATTTTCAAAGTTTACAGAGAGATTTGGGCCATTTGGAAAAGTGGGCTGAAAGATGGCAGATGGAGTTTAATGCTGTTAAGTGTGAAGTGCTACATCTTGGCAGGACAAATCAAAATAGGACCTACATGGTAAATGGTAGGGAATTGAGGAATGCTGTGGAACAGAGGGATCTAGGAATAACAGTGCATAGTTCCCTGAAGGTGGAATCGCATGTAGATAGGGTGGTAAAGAAAGCCTTTGGTGTGCTGGCCTTTATAAATCAGAGCATTGAATATAGGAGTAGGGAAGTAATGTTAAAATTGTACAAGGCATTGGTAAGACCAATTCTGGAGTATGGTGTACAATTTTGGTCGCCTAGTTATAGGAAGGATGTCAACAAAATAGAGAGAGTACAGAGGAGATTTACTAGAATGTTGCCAGGGTTCCAGCAACTATGTTACAGAGAAAGGTTGAACAAGTTAGGTCTTTATTCTTTGGAGTGCAGAAGGTTAAGGGGGAACTTGATTGAGGTCTTTAAAATGATGAAAGGGATAGACAGAGTTGACGTGGATACGTTTTTCCCATTGAGGGTAGGGAAGATTCAAACAAGAGGGCATGACATGAGAATTAAGGGACAGAAGTTTAGGGGTAACATGAGGGGGAACTTCTTTACTCAGAGGGTGGTGGCTGTGTGGAATGAGCTTCCAGCAGAAGTGGTGGAGGCAGGATTGATTTTAACATTTAAAAGAAAAGTGGATAGGTATATGGACGTGAAGGGAATGAAGGGGTATGGTCAGAGTGCAGGTAGATGGGACTAGGGGAAAACAAATGGTCGGCACGGACTGGAAGGGCCGAGAGGGCCTGTTTCCGTGCTGTAATTGTTATATGGTTATATGGTTATATTTAATTGGCTCAATCCAAAGATTTAAGCCACTCTTTAATACACTTGTGATCTTATTCTTTACATACCTAATTACCTCTTTAATACTACCCCCAATATCACAATGACCATTGGGGATCTGCATTGCAACTCAAGTATTGTATCTGCCCCATGGTATTTCCTAACTCAACCATAAAAATTCCACATTGTCCGAGCTGATATCCTTCCTTTTACTATGTTAATTTCTTTATTCAACGGCACTCTTTGCCTGTTTTTGGCGTTTTTTCCTGCCTTCTTAAATTTTGAACATCCCAGTATGTTCATTTCCCATTCTTTGTCCCCATGCAGCCATAGCTCGACAGGGGGGCACGGTGGCGCAACGGTAGAGTTGCTGGCTTACAGCGCTTACAGCGGCGGAGACCCGGGTTTGGTCCCTACTATGGGTGCTGTCTGTACGGAGTTTGTTCGTTCGCCCTGTGACCACGTGGGTTTTCTCCAAGATCTTCAGTTTCCTCCCACACTCCAAAGATGTACAGATGCGGACTCAGTGGGCTGAAGGGCCTGTTTCCGCGCTGTATCTCTAAACTGAACTAAACTAAACTAGACCACAGTCCACTTACATCTGTTTGTGGATTAATTCATCCATTTTATTGCGAATACTCCACATATTAAGACACAAAGGGGATAGGTTGTCTTCTTCATGTTCTTTGGCCCCTTAAGAAATATTTTGCAAGGTGGCTCAGTATGTTCGATGCCCTTGATTATTCTGTTTTGATGCGTTTATTTTCCCTTCTTAGCTTTAGTTCACTCACAGTCTCTCCTGTCTCTGTCTCACTGCATAGGTTCCTGTGCCTATTTAACCCTCCCCTGCCGAACTGGCAGACACTCTCTCATCTCCCCCAGATCCTGTTCCAATGTCTAGGAATGTATATTCCTCCCTGGTACATCCTTCTGCAGCCATGTATTCACCCTATATATCCTGTCATGTACATTTAGGTTTTTTTTAGATTTAGAGATACAGCACAGAAACAGGTCCTTTGGCCCACTGAGTCCGCACCAACCAGCGATCTCAGCACATTAACACTATTCTACACGCACTTGTTACAATTTACACTTACAACAACCCAATTAGCCTACAAACCTGTACGTCTTTGGAGTGTGGGAGGGAAATGAAGATCTTGGAGGAAACCCAGGCGGTCACGGGAAGAACGTACAAACTCCGTACAGACAACACACGTAGTTGGTATTGAACCCGGTGTAAGCACTATAAGGCAACAATTCTACCGCTGCGCCACCGTGCCGCCCATTTTGATTAGCATTCAGCACTGGTAATAATCTTGTGATCACTAACTTTGAAGCTATAATTTTTAAAATAGCTTTCTATGTTCCTATTTTAAGCTTGCACAAGTTCATTGATCAGCCATGATCGTATTGAATGGCAGGTGCAGGCTCGAAGGGCCGAATGGCCTACTCCTGCACCTATTTTCTATGTTTCTATGTTTCTATCCCTTCTTCAACCTATAAAAAAACAAAAACAAAAGTGCTGGAGGAAATCAGCAGGTCAGGCAGCATTTGTAGAGGGAATGGACAAGCGACGTTTTGGGTTGGGACTTCAGACTTAGTACTTCTACCTCTATTGTTGGTATCAGTCTGCACCATGACAACTGGCTGGTTCACTACCTACCTCCAGCATGCTCAGCAGTTATTCCAAGACATCCTTGAAGAAGTACTAAGTCTGAAGTCCCAACCCAAAACGTCGCCTGGTCATTCGCTCTACAGATGCTGCCTGACCTGCTGAGTTCCTCCAGCACTTTTGTGTTTTCCTATAGGTTGAAGAAGGGATGAACTTGTTTGTACAAGCTGAAAATAGAAACATTGAAAGTTTTTTTTTAATGTCTTATTCAAAGACATCCTTGACATCCATAGCATCTCCCTGGTGTCTTAGTCGTGGCTGCAGAAATGCCAGTCCGCTCTATTATAATTGAATCCCTTATCACGATAGTTCTCGCATTGTTTTCTCTCCCCTGAGGAGCATAGCCACGTGTGTTGTCATGGTCACGGCTACAGCCTTCCCCTGATAAGCTACTCCCTGCATCCCAAAGATATCCAAAGCAATATGTTTCACATAAAAAGAGGTGGCCAGGTTGATTTCTATACCACCTGGCATTCTCTATTATACCTGGCAGCCACCTATTCCCTTCCTGTCTGTGCACTCTTCACCTATGGTTCAACCGCATTCCCAGCTTTACGATTCTCTTACATCTCAGCATTTTGGATACTCCAAATTAAATACATCTGCATAGCTAGCTCCCCAGTGAGTTTAACCATTGGCTGTATCTGGATCCGTTTCCTGCACATGCAGTCACCAGGAGCATCGCGTAGATGCCAGTCCTCCTTGCCAGCCCTTCCTTGCCAGCCCTCCTCCCCACCAACTGCCCCAAATGTTTTAAGATTTGCAATTCTGCGACCAGTTGCAGAGTCATAGAATTATACAGCACGAAAACAGGCCCTTTGACCAACTTTGTCCATTGAGTTGGCATTCTGGATTAGACACATTAGCACGCAATTGAGCCATAACCCTCCAAAGTCTTCCTGTCCATATACCTGTCAAACAGTCTTTTGAAAGTCGGAATTGTATCCTCTTTTACAGATTTCTCTAGCAGTTGGTTCAGGTACGATCTACCCGCTGAATGAAAAGATCACCCTTGAGGTGTCTCTCGTAAATCTCTCCCCTCCAACCTTAACCGTATGCTCACTAATTTTGAATCACCTACTCTGGGAAACAGACTGAGCGTTCGATTTATCCATGGTCTTCATGATTTTGTGCACCGCAGTAAGGTCACCCCTCAGCCTCCTGCGCTCCAAATAAAAAAGTACTAGCCTGCCCAAACTCCCCCATAACTCAAGTCAGGAAGTCCAGGTTTCACCCTGGTGAATCATTTATGCACCCAAACCAACGTTATGACATCCGTCCCATAACTGGGCAATAAGAAGTGCACACGATGGAAATTTCAATGTTTTCTTGCATCCACCAACTTAAATAAAACAGGAATACATTTGAGCTTAATTTTGATGATGCAGATTGTGGTAGGTAACATTTGGGTTAATACAAGAAGTGGGATTGCCTGAAGTGTGTGGGAAAACACATACTTTCTCATCTTGATATATGTAATTTCCATCAATGACATAATCCGAAGATATTCATTTCCTGCTGTGGCACACAGCAGTTGAATTGCTACCTCAGAATGCCAGAGACCTGGGTTCGTTCCTGACTATGGGGGCTGTTCTCAAAAGCGTTTGTATGTTCTGTATGTGACCAGCATCTCTGGAGAGAAGGAATGGGTGACGTTTCAGGCCAAGACCCTTGTTCACACTGAGCTCTCTCCAGAGATGCTGCCTGTCCCACGGAGTTACTCCAGCATTTTGTGTCTATCTTCGGTGTAAAACCAGCATCTGCAGTTTCTTCCTACACTGTTTGTGATCACGTGAGTTTTCCCCGGGTGCTCCAGTTCCCTCCCACAAAGAAGTACAGGTTTGTAGGTTAATTGACTTTGCTAAAAATGTCAAATTGTCCCGAGTGCGTAGGATAGTGTTATGGTATGGAGTGGTCGCTGGTCAGCAGGAACTCTCTGGGCAGAAGGGCCTCTTGGTGCGCTATCTCCATAAAATGTCTAAAGTTTTAATGCAGGGATGCGACAAGGAAATACCATGTCCTCAGCTAAGCAGGTCACGTTTGCCAGACAAAGTCCATATTTTCAGAAATAGCTTCAGAAAACAGTTAAACCAACAAAAATAACAAATTACTATTTGGTCAAAGAAGTAGGCCATGGTACAATGTAAAGATTAAAATATGGTTAAAAAAAAAACCAAATGGGTACCACTTCTGCAAATATTTCACCGGCATTATTTTAAAGCTAGTTCCAGCTGCTATGTATCTTCATGAATGTAGTTCACCCCAACATTTAAAGGTACAGAGAGGAGCCTTTGTGCCAAGGAATGCACTCATGACAATTCCTATTGAACCCGTGAAATGCTCCACATTGTAATAAGGATGGGAACATGCAACAGGAAAGCACTTCTTCTTCATAAATGTACACCTTCCGCAAAACACATTTAAGATGAATTTGCAATGACCCTGTTTTTCTGTTGCCTGTATTCCTATGATGCTGGTGGCTTTTCTCTTGTGTTTACGACTTCAACTAGAAGGTAAGCCAGTCGGTTTATTTCAATGTGTAGCACAGGAAAAGGCCAACAGAGACTGCTCTCGTCTTTATTCACCGCACTTTTACAACCAAGCCCTCTGTTCCATTCTCCCTACATGCTTTAATAGCATCCACATCAATGCATTGAAACTGTTCAATTTAACGATTCTGTATCAAACTAAATTTCAAACTCACCAATCTCTGATGAAGAAATCGATCCTGAATTGCTGTACAGCGTGCAACATGTTTTTTTCTCTTGAAACATGTTGCGACACTCCAGGGGCAAAATTGCTCTTGGTAAAGCATGTTTGGTTTTTTTTTTGGTGTTCCTGGAGATCATGAATGTCCAATATTGGGCCAGCTGTTAGTGTGCAGAATTATAGTGTGGGCTGCACTGAGTGAAAATGTTTGTGTGTATTGCAAACATCCAGCAGAGATTTGTGTTCTGAAGACCTACTGCCAATTGTGCCACGGTCTGGAGTGTGGCATCAACAACCAAGCTCAGCAACCTTGTGGGGTCCACATGTGGACACATAGAGCTGACTATCTCTTCCAAAATGGGATATGCTCTAAGGTTCCATGCTAAATTGATATCCAATTCTTCCATATTTTTTTTTACTTTGAACCTGCTTTCTCGCATTACATAAAACATTTCATTGGAGGCGAATCCATCAGGTGTCTCATCTGAGTGCAACGCAATGCTATAGCTTTTGTACTTTAGATGAAATCAAGTATTGTTGTAAACCTTTCCCATTTTTAATTTTGATTTCCAACATCTGCAATTTGTTTTTCAGTGATCTCACTGTTCAGGGAGTTGACTCGTGCGCTACAGCAGGTATCTCACTGCTTGAAAATCCCACTTGCTTGAAAAGTGTGAGATTGAGTGATGAGACAATCTACATCTTCATTGTCCTTTTACTCTTCTTGCACTGTCAGCAGATCTTGAAAATTTGCATGATCATTCATACCTATTTGCAATTTATTGCATTTCCTCTTATTGCCAAACCCATCCACCACTCCTTCTGCAAATTTGGACGAGTTTAGAAATGTGTGTTTTATTTTAAGAACCAGCAGTAAACTGTTAAATCACTTTCTGCCATTTGGAAAACCTCACTTTACCTCGTCCTATCCTAAAGCCAGCCAGATATGGATTCAGCCTCTGGACAATGATTACATACTTTATTTTAGTCCATATCCAAGCCTAATTTTGTGGAATTCTCTGCCTCAGAAGGCGGTGGAGGCCGGTTCTCTGGATGCTTTCAAGAGAGAGTTAGATAGAGCTCTTAAAGATAGCGGAGTCAGAGGATATGGGGGAAGGCAGGAACGGGGTGCTGAATGTGGATGATCAGCCATGATCACATTGAATGGCGGTGCTGGCTCGAAGGGCCAAATGGCCTAAGCCTGCACCTGTTGTCTAATAGAAATTATGATATGCTACCGCATATTTCTATTATGCCTTTGAAAACTTCAGTGAAGTTGGTCAAATTAGGTTTTCTCATCTGAAGTCGATGTTGACCATTATTTATTATGGAATTTATTGTCTTTTATTTCTTTTTAAGTGCAATTATTTATTTTGAAATTTGCAACATATGATGTGGAAGAATGTAATATTTTACCTGAAAAATTCCAAAACATAACAATTTAAAATTTCTGACACTTGTTACTGCAGCATGTAATTTGTAACCTCCCTCTTGGTGTCCCAATTCCCACGCCAACTTTTCCTGTTTTTTGTTCACATGCCTATAAGTTTTTTCATTATTTTGATTGATGTTGTTTAATAATTTTCTTTTATAGTTTGTCCTAGCCTTACTGATGGTCTTGCAATTTCTTTCCAAATTTCTTAATCAATTAATTTTATAGTTTCTCATTACTATTCCTAATTAATTTGTAATCTCTCTCCATATTCTTCCTGTCATTTTCTCCCCTGTTGCCCATGTAATTAAAGTATAACTTCTACTTTATCCACTTGTGCCTGAAATCATGGCAAGAATACCATTGCTATTTAATTCTATTTTTGGGTGAATATTTTTTACTGAATGCAGTCTTATATTTTGATATTACCATTATTTTGCTATTGCTGTTCTTCATCACTATTGCTGAAAATTTTAATTCATGGTTTTCAGCACATAAATGTAGCTTTCCTAGAATTTATGTCTTAGTAGTTATCGTCCTTCTTAATTATTGTTATTTTATTGAGATGATTCACTACTTGGGCTTGTCTTATCTGGCCTGGTTCATTCCCAGTTCTACGTTCAGTTGCAAATCCTCATTTGTTGGGCCTCTTACATTTTAAGATAGAAAGGAGTTCTGTGTCATTATCAACTTCACCCATCTCTTCCAGCCAATTAATCTTCAAGAGCCATCATTCCCTAAAGGGGCTGTCCCACTGTGGTGACCTAATTGGCGAGTTTAGAAGAGTTTAGGAGAATTTGAAAAAATGTCAGGTTGAAGACCTCCTTCGACTATGACCTCCTTTGGCTGTGTTGAAGACTAGTTTCGACTAACTTCGGGAAAATTGGACACCGAACAGTGGAGAATGAAGACGACGTCCTTCGACCTCCCTTCGACTATGTTGAAGACTATCAACGACTACCTTCGATTACCTTCGACTACCCTCGATTATCTACGAATAACATGCCGACCTACTACGACCCACTTTGACTAAACCTACAAGTAAAAAAAATATTTATTTATTTCCATGGCGACCTGTTTATATCGCGGGCATTTTTCAGCATGTTGAAAAAAACGCTGCGACCTAGCTGGGGGCTCGAGTACGTAGGGACTACTCTCGAGCATGAAGGAGAGTTACAAAGACCTCCTAGGACCTCATGTCGACCATGATGCGAGTATGAGTCGAGGGCAAACTCTCGTAAACTCACCAATTAGGTCTCCGCAGTGGGCAGCCCCTTTAGATTATCAATCTGTTTTTTTTTACTTACCTAGATTTGTTGCACAACTCAACAGCAGTCCAAGCCCCAAGCATATCTAGAAAGATTTTGTGCAAATATCTTTCATTGCTGTACACAAATATACAGGGTCTAGTATTTTGACGACTTTTCAGATACACAGGACATCCCAATGAAATGAAAAACCTTTGATATCCACCAGCCAGAAGATGTCTTCAATTTATACTCAATCAAAAATCAACTTCACTGGTATTTCTCCCTATCTTCTTCTTGCATATGGTGCGCACAGCCTAAAGTTGTAAGACAACTTGTTCTGTTTGATCTTCTGTTTGTGCACGCCAGGTTGATTGCATTCATCAAAACAGGGTGGACCACGTGAAGGTTGCAATCTTCCACCCCTTTCTCCCTCCAGATTGTACTGATAATTTCTTCGAATTTTATGCTCAAACCTTTGAACTGGGAACGCTGCCAGTTGATTCACTGCTATAATATATTTTGATATGCACTTACTGATAAGCTGTTGTCACATTTTTTAAATTGTTATTATGTTATCACTAAGTTCAATTCCATAGCACTTGTCTTCTAACTATCCAGTCAACATCGAAATTCAGAAGTTTATTATTATACTCCAGTATTTAATTACCAATCCTCTGGCAGCTCGTTCAACATAATCACCACCCTCTGCATGAAAAACATGCCTTTCAGATCTCACTTAACTTTCTCCCACCCACCTTAAACCAATGTACTGTTCAGTGTGGTGGTCGTGGAGGCAGGTAAGATAGTGGTGTTTAAGAAGCTTCTAGATATGTACTTGGACACACTGGGAATGGATGGGTATGGGCCATGTGTACGCAGATGAGTTTAGTTTTTTTCTGGCATTATTTTCATCACTAAAATTGTGGAACATAGAAATGCTGCAACTTTCTATGTTCTGCGCACTCTAGTTTTAGTTTCCCCTAACTGGGAAAAAGACTGTTGACTATTTACCGAATCTATTACTGTGAACTCTTGCAAATTCACAGTTTTATAAGATTCTGCCCCTCATAATCTTATAAAACTTTATAAGGTCATCTCTAAGTCTCCCATACTCCAGTGAGAACAAATCCAGCCTGTCCAATCTGCTCAAACTGTTGAGTTCCTCCAGCACTGTAGTCTTTTGTGTCTCCATCCAATCTCTCCTTGTAATTAAAACCCTTAATTCCAGGCACTTAATTCCTGACAAATCTCTTCCACACTCTCTCTACTGCCACCATTTTCTTCCTGTGTGTGACAATGAGGACTGTACACAATACTCTGTGCAGTCAGACTAATGTCTAATATACGTAGCTGCAAAATGATGTCCACATCTCTTATGCTCAGCGCATAAGCCTATGAGGGCAAACATGTCAAATGTCTTCTTCGCCAACCACCTATACCTCCATTTTCACGAGAATATGAATTTGTGCCCCAAAGTCTGCCTGTAACCAACAATTGTGCCTCTATTTATCAATAACTGCAAGGAAAAGCCTGGAAACTATAGGTCAGTGAGCCTGAACATCTGGGTTATGTAAGTTACTGGAGAGGATTCTCATGGTGAAGATATAAAAGTGTTTGGAAAGACAGGCTGATCAAGGATAGTCAGCGTCATTTTGTGTATAGGGAGATCATATTTCACGAGTTTGAGTGAGTTTTTTGAAGAAGTGATCAAGAACATTGATGAGGGCAGGGCTGTAGATATGGTCTATAATATGGACCAGCAAGACCATTGATTAGGTTCCGCATGACAGGCTGCTCTGGAAGGTTAAACCACATGGGATTCAGGGAGGGCTAGCTAACTGAATACAAAATTATTGTAATGGTAGGAAGCAGAGGGTGGTGGTGCAAAGTAGCTTTTCGGATTGGAGGTCTGTGTCTATTTGTGTGCCACAGGGATCAGTGCAGGACGCGTTGCTGTTTGTCATCGATATCAATGATTTGTATGAACATTTACAAGATACAATACATGATTAATTAGTAAGTTTGCAGATGACACCAAAACAGATGGCATTGTAAACAGTTATCAAGAATTACAGTAGGATCATGGTCAGCTGGGTAAATGGACCAAGGGACAGTAAGTGGAAGATAGACACAAAATACTGGAGTAAGGCAGGAATGGAATAGGTGAGGTTTTGGTTTGAGAACCTTTTCCAGACTAGTCAGGGGAAAGGGAAATGAGAGATTTAGACAGTGATGTAGAGAGATATAGAACAAATTAATGAAAGATATGCAAAAAAAGTAACAATGATAAAATAAACAGGCCATTGTTAGCTGTTTGTTGGGTGAGAACGAGAAGCTGGTGCATCTTGGGTGGGGGAGGAGGGATGGAGAGAGAGGGAATCCAGGGGTTACTTGAAGTTAAAGAAATCAATGTTAATACCACTGGGTTGGAAGCTGCCCAAATGAAATATGAGGAAGACAAAAATGCTGGAGAAAGTTAGCGGGTGAGGCAGCATCTATGGAGCGAAGGAAATAGGCAATGTTTCAGGCGAAAACCCTTCTTGAACCCTGAAGAAGGGTTTCGGCCTGAAACGTTGCCTATTTCCTTCGCTCCATAGATGCTGCCACACCCGCTGAGTTTCTCCAGCATTTCTGTCTACCTTCGATTTTCCAGCATCTGAAGTTCCTTCTTAAACAAGCGAAATATGAGATGCTGTTCCTCCAATTTGCGATTAGCCTCACCCTGATAATGGAGGAGACCTTGGACAGAAAGGTTTGTGTAGGAATGGGAAGGGATATAAAGTGTTTGACAACCGGGTGATCAGGTAGGTTCAGGCGGATTGAGCGAAAGTGTTCAGCGAAACAATTGCCAGTCTATATTTGGTCTCGCCTATGCATCCACAGTCTACGAGTCCACATCTTGAACAACAGATACAGTAGATGTGCAAATGAACCTCTGCCTAACCTAAAAGGACTGTTGAGGATACTGGACGGAGTCAAGCGAGGAGGCATAGGGACATGTGTTGCATCTCCTGCAGTTGCAAGGGAAGGTACCTGGGGAGGAGGTGGTTTGGGTGCGAAGAGACGTTTACCAGGTGGAATTTAATTCAGATAATTTGAGGTGGTGAATTTTTGGAAGTCAAATCGGGGCAGGACCTTCACAGTGAATGGTACGGCCCAGGGGAGTGTTGCAGAGCAGAGGGATCAAGCACATAATTACCTGGTGTTGATAGGAAGATGAAAAAGGGTTTTGCCATGCTGGCCTTCATCAATTAGGAAATTAGAGTGTAGAACTTGGGGTGTTATGTTACAGCTGTACAAGACATTGACAGCGCTGCAAACTCTCAAGCATTGAGCGTGAGACTCACGCATTTCACGCAATTCTCATGCTCTCACGCTGATCACAGAATTGCGACATTCAGTTGTCGCCGACAGAGTCGTAGCTTGTCGTTTCTTGTCGCGGATGGACGTAAGTTGACTTTGGTTGTCATTGGTTGTCGCCTGTTGTCGCTGGTGTGGCCGTAGGTGGACACCCCAATTCGTGAGGAATTGTGTCGCCGGTCAACGTACCTTGACGTCAACTAGGTGGTAGCTTGTCATTGACATTGTCATAGGGTGGGTCCAGATTTCTCACTCTCAACTCTCACCCAATGTTGGATGCCCTGCATGGATGAGACCGCACGTGGGAGTATTGTGCTCATTTTGGTCACTTTTGCTCATGGAAAGATGCCATTGAGCTGGAAAGAATGCAAAGATTTACAAGAATGTTGTTAGGACTCGAAGGCCAGAGCTACATTGTTGGGCAGGCGAGGGCTTTATTTCTTGGAGCACAAGAAGATGAGGGCGGATATTGTAAGGGGGAAAAGACGGATGTATAAGCAGTCTTATTCCCCAAGGTACAGGAATGATGAAATAGGGAGCAGGGGCTTAAGGTGAGAGGGGAAAAGTTAAATGGATATCTTTAAAGACATCTTTTTCACACAGAGGGCTATGGGTATATGGAATAAACTGCCAGATAAAATTGAGGTAGGTATGGAAACAGCATTTAAAAGATATTAGCATAGGTTCATGGATAGGAAAGGTTTAGAGTGATATAGGCCATGCGCGGGCATATAAGGGCTCACGGAATCAAGGGATATGGGGGAAAAGCAGGAACGGGGTACTGATTTTGGATGATCAGCCATGATCATATTTAATGGCAGTGCTGGCTCAAAGGGCCGAATGGCCTACTGCTGCACCTATTTTCTATGTTTCTAATAAGAGTAGCTTAGATGGGGCATCATGGTCAGCATGACCGAGTTGTGCTGAAGGCCCTTTTTCCTTGATTTATGACTATAAACCTTCTATAAACCATCCTATAAACTATTGAATCTTATGTGTGGATTCTTCTTCTTCTTGCGTATGGCGTGCACAGCCTAAAGTTGTAGGACAACTTGTTCTATTTGATCTTATTTGATTGTGCACGCCGGGTTGATTGCATTCATCGAAACAGGGCGGACCACGTGAAGGTTGCAATCTCCCACCCCTTGTGTGGAATTGGTTATTTCCTACTAACCAGTTGTAGTGCTTGTTAGTAGTTGCTCCACCTAATATGCGATTTATATTACCAAGATCTTGCTTACGTAATACAGTTTGAGTAGCTGCTGGTTACTGTAATGTCCTGCAGACCAATGCTGTAAGTGGACTTTAATAGATATGTGTTGTATTTTGACGTGTGTACGATTGACTCATTACATGGTGTCAAGAAGTGAGTCTTACCTACTCCGTTCACATTTACCGGGTTTTGATTTTTATGTTTGTTTTATGTGCCTGTTATCTCTATCATGGCAAACTCGTCTCGCCGTCCTAGTCCTCTGATCTTTGACTCTGACATTGCTGAACGCTGGCACCTTATCGAGTGCAACTGCATTCACTACATTTGCATCGTTCATCGCAATGATCCTCCAGATGTACATGCTTCTGTGTTACTAAACCTGGCTGGTCCTGAGGCAATTAAATGTGCTGACCATTTTACTTTTGAGTCTGCTGTTTTAGACGCAAATGGTCAGATTCAAGTTCCTGCTGAAACGATTGCTGTCCTACTTGCAAAGTTTAGACAGTTGTGTGACCTCCCCTCAAACTCTATTATCGAATGTAACAAGTTTTTTGCTCGTAAGCAACAAGGTTGGTGAGCCAGTAGAGTGCTTTAACAGCGACTGGAAATGTCATGGCTGTGCGCTGTCATTTTTGAGATTTATGCGATGAACTGATCCGCAACATACTCGTTGGAGGTATTCTCAGTGACAAGGTGAGAGATGAATTACTTCGTAACACTGAACTGACTCTTAATCAAGCCGATCACGCCTGTCGGATTGCTGAGATAATGGCTTCTCACACTAAGCTGTGATCTCTAGCCAGCGCTCCCAGTATAATGCCGACCTAACAGACAGTGTCGTAACAGGCATCCGCGGCGTTCCCCGGCATGCCAGCAGAGAAGGTCTGCTGCTCAATGTCCTAATTGTAACTATTCTCAGGTTGGGAGTTCTGTATTGCTTATGGTAAAATTTGCAATTTCTGCAAGAAATTCACCCACTTTGCAAAATGTTGCCGTTCCCGTGTGACTCAATCTGTCTCAAGGCCGCGTTTGCTCCTGTTACAACACGAGTTTGCTGATAACAAAAGCCGAGAGCTTGAGGTGCCATCCTCCGCTCAGCCCTCTGAAAGTGAAGATAACAGTTCGGCCATCCACTCTCTCCTCCCTTCCTCTAACGAGCAACTTGACCGTGAGGTAACCATGTTTGTGAATAACAAGCCTGTGATCGCAAAGATTGATACCGGCGCGGAATGCAATGTCAACTCGTTATCTGAGTTTAAAAAAATATGTAATGCTGAACATGTTGAAAAAGCCTCGGTCACGCTTTGTGCCTATGGGAGGTGATGTTCTACACTCCGCTTGGACAAACTGATTTAAACAGCATCATATACTCACAGTCTCATACCCTAAAGTTTTATATCGTTAAGGGAGATTCTGAAACTCAATTGGTTTGGTATCAATGCATGCCACGATCTAGGCCTAGTCTACTTTGGCCGTGCTGTCCATCAACTCTTTTTCGTTGAGGGCTCCACTCAGCAAATACTCTCTCAATACAGAGAACTATTTAACGATGAGCTTGGCAAGCTGCCCTGAAGTACAACATCGCCGTTGACCCCAAAGCCACTACTGTGGTTTGAGCACCACATCGCGTTCCGCATGCCATGCATGACAGAGTACACAATGAGCTCAAGCGGATGATCTCCCTGGGTGTCATTGCTGAAGATACTGACCCATCTGATTGGGTTTCCACCATGGTGGCTGCAACGAAGAAGAACAAGGAGGAAATCCATATCTGCATAAACACCAGGGATCTCGACACAGCTTTTAAACGCTCGCACTACCCTGTGCAAACAGTAGTGGAAGTTGCTGCTCAAATAGACAACGCATCAGTGTTCTCCGTTCTGGATGGCAAAAGTTAATTCTGGCAGATTCCGCTGAACCCAGGCTCGTCCAACCTTACTACGTTTGGCACCCCATTCGGCCGTTACAAATTCCTGAGAATGCCCTTTGGCATCAACTCTGCCAGTGAGGTTTTCCAACGCATGATGGAACTGTTTTCGGGGTATCCATGCGCCGTTATTGTTGATGACATTCTCGTCTATGGGCGCGATTTGGCTGAGCATGACGCTAATCTGAAGAAAGCGCTGGACCATGCCAAATACATTCAGCTCAAACTCAATCCCCTGATGTGCAAGTTTCGGGTCCCGGAAGTTACCTACGTCTGACATGTTTTCACAAGTGATGGCCTCAGACCAGACCCGACAAAGACGGCTGCTTTCAACAAAATGCCGGCTCCTACTGACATTACAACTCTACAAAGGTTCCTCAGGAATGGTCAACTACCTGGGGAAATTTATTCCCAACCTCATTACATTATGGTCCCGGCCAATTACTGTATTTGTCCCGACATACTAAAATGAATTATGTCACATCACAGATAGACACAAAATGCTGGAGTAACACATTGGGGCAGGTAGCATCTCTGGAGAGAAGGAATGAGTGACGTTTGGGGTCGAGACCCTTCTTCACACTTCATCATATCACACTAGGCTGGATTAAATCCCATCTACCAGCATTCCACCCACTGATCTATGTCCCGCTGTATCCTTAGACAACCTTCTTCACTATCTGCGAATCCACCAATTTCTGTATTGTAAGCAAACATACCAGTCTGCAGTTCCCGTATTTGTATTATGGCTACTTAGCACATTTTTAAAACAGTCTAACCGATTCTTAGTTGCCATTGTCAGTTTTATTTTACATCTATATATGCTGCTATTCTTTGACTTGTTCTTCCCTAGCCATTAAGATCTTTTTTTTCCCCATGTGCTCTTTTTATTTTACTTTTTCGTATGCTGCATTTTTTTACATCTCTCCACACTGTTTAACTGATTGAGCAGTTTACTGACTAACAAATAACGCAAATGAAAAAAACTATGCCCAGACCATTAACCACTTAATTACCAACAGCAGGTTGCTGGGATGTAAAATGATCCAACTACCTGGAACCCATTGACTTGGATTATCTAAATATACCATTAGCATTTAACATTGTGAAGATGTATTAGGCACGTGGAAGCATTCAAATTCAAATTCAGATTCACATTTATTGTCACATGCACCAATTAAGGTAAAGCGATATTTGAATTACCATGCAGACATACAATTAAAAGAACACAACACAATTAAAAGGAACGATAGAACTTAACATAAACATCCACCACTGTGATCACTGTGATGGAAGGCAATAAAGTTCAGTCAGTCTTCCTCCTTTTGTTCACCCGTGTTTGGGGCCCTGACCCTCCGTATTCGCCACTACGGATGGCCCGATGTACAGGCCCTCTCATCGGGATGATCGAAGCTCCAATGTCGGGACGGATGGAACACACTCCGTGGCTTGGAGTGCCCGAATCGGCCACTTTCTTACCGGAGACCGCAGCTTCTCGATGTTATAGACCGCAGGCAGGATAGCGGTCAGAGCTGGCCGGCCTGAATAAGTCAATGACATATAGGTGGAGGTGCACAGAAAAATAAGATCTAATTTGTCATTTTTCTCATTTTCTTTTCAAATAAACAAGAACTTTTAATTTTCATCAGATTTACTTTCACTGCAGCAATAAGAGCAGTTTTACGGAACTATAAATTATTTAACGGTCTTCCTGCTAAATTTACATTCATCTCTTTTACCATCTCTTTTCACACAGAGAGTGGTGAGTCTCTGGAACTCTCTGCCACAGAGGGTAGTTGAGGCCAGTTCATTGGCTATATTTAAGAGTGAGTTGGATGTGGCCCTTGTGGCTAAGGGGATCAGAGGGTATCGGATACTGAATGATCAGCCATGAATCATATTGAATGCTGTCGAAGGGCTGAATTGCACCTAATGTTTGACCGGTAGACTTCAATGTAGGGCAGTGGACTGAATGTTTGTAATGGTGTGTGTTTTTCATTTATGGTACAATTCTAGGGTGCTGCTGTTTAGTAACTGTCAAGGCTGTAAAATAGTTTCCCACTTTCCCTGAGGTTCTTGCTCATTGCAAAAAATGTCAACATTGCATCATAATTATTAACACATGTCACTTTCATAATGCATATTAATGTGGGTCAGGCTTTTGGTTTTGTTCTAATAGCAAATCCTTCATTTCCAATTGACTGAAAGTGACAGTGAGTTATAAGAATACTGAAGTTTTGATTTTATCTCAAATCCATAATGATTTCATCAACACTATTACAACTGCATGACAGCATTGTGATCAAGTCACAATCTTTAAAACCAAAGTTACCTACTGATATAACCCTGCTGTGCAGTACTGTCCTCCAATGATGTCATGACAAAACTGGGAAATATAGGCTATTTTCTTTTTTTTTTTTTTTTTGTTAAGTATTTTTATTATAGAAACATAGTAATAACAAAGTACATTATTTTGCATTGCTGAAAATACATGATATTCATGATATATTCATACTCTTAATAATATTTGTATTATCATTGATTTAAAAATTTAAGACTACATATTTTATATAATGATAAATTCATACTGTTAGTGCAATATTTGTATTATCCAATGATGTCATGAAAATACAAAACTAAATATATGGGCTATTTTCATATATTTTTCGGCAGACTACTTTGATGATAAAATTAAAATTGTTTTTATTGTGCCAGCTGAGGATAATATTATTTGAAGATCAAGACTTCAAACCTGACAGACACAAAATGCTGGAGTAACACAGCGGGACAGGCAGCATCTCTGGAGAGAAGGAATGGGTGACGTTTCGGGTCGAGAGCCTGAAGAAGGGTCTCGACCCGAAACGTCACCCAATCCTTCTCTCCAGTGATGCTTCGGTTTGAACCAGCATCTGCAGTTCCTTCCTGCACACTGCCAACCTGACACAAGGATCTTGGTCTACAGGGAAGCAGCAATCATCCCTGCTATCCTGTACATCTCTGAGGCATGGACTAACCGACAACAGGCACTTGAAAACATTGAAGAATTGCCGTCACCACTGTTTCTACAAAATCCTCTAAATTTACTGGCACCATAAGTGAATCAATGTCAGCATCTTCTCCCAGGCCAACATTCCTGGCATTGAGACTCTAAATTGAGCAGTCCATATCGTTTGTGTGCCCAACACCAGACCTCTGAATTAGACAGTCTGTTCAAACTCTGCCATTGCAAGAGATTCCAGGTAGACAAGTGAAATTCTTCAAGTACATTCACAAATTTCCATGGACAAAGTGAAGCATTCCCCGAATTCTGGCAATCTCTGGCCCATGACTGCTCACAATCTTCTTATCGAATCCACATAAGTTTAGCAGTTGTTTAGCCAAACCTGAACACACTTCTCGACATCTGCATACAATGGTGAGTGTCCTGTTGCTTCTTGTGCTTCTTGTGTGTGGAAAGATTGGGTGGAAACAGGGCCGCGACGTGAACGCTCTTTCCTTGACCCCCACTGCTCACAATGGAAAAGTATTAAGAATGGCATTATGCATCTTAGCTCCTGGAGCACGCACGAGACTAGTTTAAACAACAGAAGGAGTGGATTATCTCCCAAACAACCCAATCATCTGCTCATCCAACCATCCAGCTCTACCTATGGCAGAGTCTGTGGGTTCCACGTTAGCATCATCAGCAACCCCAAATTACAGTAAAAGCAAGTCAATCTTGTTTCTGAGGGACTACCTTAGAAGAATAACTTTTGTTAACTACAAATGCTGTCAACTGCGTAGAATTGCTAATCAAATATAAGTTGTTCAATTTTACTCACTGGAAGGTGAGACGATAGAAAAGTGATGATCAATTATGAAGGATTTGCAATAGTCCAAAGATTATGCGTAGGAAGGAACTGCAGCTGCTGGTTTAAACCGAAGATAAACACAAAAAGCTGGAGTAACTCAGCGGGACAGGCAGCATTTCTTAAGAGAAGGAATGGGTGGCGTTTTGGGTCGAGATGGGTCTGAAGAAGGGTCTTGACCCGAAACATCACCCATTCCTTCTCTCCAGAGATGCTGCCTGTCCCACTGAGTTACTCCAGCATTTTGTGTCTATCTTCAGTCTGAAGATTATTACAGCTTTTGTCACAATATCATATCAAGTGTAGAAACTGGTGATGAATCTCATGTAGTTGGGCAGAGGCCATGGTGTCTGCTGCATCTGGCCAAATGTAATGGCTGTTTTCACAATCAAGCCTATTTTCATGAATCATGGGGAGCTTTCAATGCTCTTTGCCAAGTGATCATCTGTGGAGTAATGTAGATAATGTTGGCATTGTTAACAGCAGCCTGCATGTCTTAACTGAATGATCCCCTGGGGAATACCTTAATCGATGGGGAAAAATGGAATTAAGCCAACATCAAGTTAATCACCCCTGAGCCAGCATGTGACATACCTAATTCAGGGCTGCCAACTCTCACGCTTTGAGTGTGAGAATAACGCATTTCGACAAATTCTCACGCTCTCACGCTGATCACAAATTTCTCACGCTCTGTCATGAGAAATTCTGTGATCAACGAAAGTTTCAAAACTCATATAAACTGCATGGGCCGCGGGTGTTGGAGAGCCGGGGCTGAGGGAGGGATGGAGCGGCGGGGACAGATGCAGGGAGCCGGGGCTGGAGAGTGTTTGCTGGGCTGGCGAGTGTTTGCGGGGTGAGTCTGCCGTGAGAGTCTTTGTGCCGAAGGGACAGAGACTCTCAAAGGGAGGGGGAGAGAGAGAGGGGAAGGAGACAGGGAGAGAGAGGGGGGCGAGACAGAGGGGGGAGAGAGAGGGGGAGAGAGAGGGGGAGAGAGGGGGGGGTGAGAGAGTAGAGGAGAGAGAGGGGGGTGGCGAGGGAGGAGAGAGAGTGGAGTGGGAGGGGGAGAGAGAGGGGGAAGAGAGGGGTGGTAAAAGATAGAGAGGGGAGAGGGGGAGATGGGGAAGAGGGAGAGTGGGGAAAGAGAGAAATGGGGGAAAGGGGAGAGGGGGCAAAGAGAAAGAGGAGATAGAGAAAGGGGAGAGTGAGGGTAGAGAGAGTAAGGAGGAGAGTGAGGTGGAAGGGAGCAATGGGGGAGAGGGGGGAAGAGGGAGGAGAGAGAGAGAGCGAGCAGAGAAAAAAGAGGGGAGAGAGTGTGTGGAGAGGGAGCGAGGGGGAGAGAGAGGGGTAGAGAGGGATGGAGAAAGAGAGAGAGGGGAAGAGAGGGGGGAGTTGGAGGAGGGAGAGAGAGGGAGAGAAGAAATCGAGGGGAAAGGGAGAGAGGGAGGGAGGGGGAGAGAGAATTTGGGGAGAGGGGGGGGAGGAGGAGAGAGAGAGGGGGGCGAGAGAGGGGGGAGAGTGAGGTGGGAAGGAGAGGGGGAAGAGAGAGGGGGAGGAGAGAGGAGAGGGGGATAGAGGGAGGGAGAGGGGAGAGAGGGGGAAGAGAGGAGAGAGAGGGAAGGGGAGAGAGAGGGGGCAGAGTGAGGGGGATAGAGAGGCAGGGCTGCCAACTCTCATGCATTGAGCGTGAGAATCAAGCATTTCACAAAATTCACAAGCTGATCACAAATTTCTCACGCTCTGTCGGTAGAAATTCTGTGATCAATGAAAATTTCAAAACTCATATCAACTGCATGGGCCACGGGTGTTGGAAGCAGAAGCAGCGGCGGGGCGGGAAGCGGGCAGGCGAGTGTTTGCCGGGCTGGAGAGTCACTCACTGCAGCTCTGGCCATGGAGCAGCCTCAGTGCAAGAGTCCCGGGCCGTTGGAGGCGTCGGAAGCGTTGCGCCGCTGCCGTGAGAGTCTTTGTACCAAATTCGCCCTGGTGACCAGCATGGATCAGGCTGCAGCTCGGTGCATCCTGGAGGACAACCAGTGGCTGCTGGAAGTAAGTACCAAGCACTGGGTAGAAACGGTGGAAGATAGTGGACTTCAAATTGGGGTGGTTGGAGAAAGCATCCTGCTTGCCTGCCAGATTTTCACTTACTGTAACTGCAGGAAAAATATTCCCGATGTTGGGGGAGTTCAGAACCAGGGGTCACAGTTTAAGAATAAAGGGTAGGCCAGTTAGGACTGAGATGAGGACAAACTTTCTTCACGCAGAGAGTTGTGAATTTGTGGAATTCTCTGCCACAGAAGGCAGTGCAGGCCAATTCACTGGATGTTTTCAAGAGAGAGTTACATTTAGTTCTTGGGGCTAAAGAAATCAAGGGATAAATGGGAAAAAAAAACAGGAAAGAGGTACTGATTTTAGATGAATAACCATGATCATATTGAATGGCAGGGCTGGCTCGAAGGGCCAAATGGCCTATTCCTGCACAATTTTTCTATGTTTCTATGCTTGAGTATGTGGCAATAAAACTCGATCACTTGATTTTGAAGCATTCATGCATGGTGGAGGTATAATGTAGTCATAGAGTGATACAGTGTAAAAACAGGCCCTTCGATGCAACTTGCCCACACCCGCCAACATGCCCCAGCTACGCTACCTGCTTTTGGTCCATACCTCCAAACCTGTCCTTTCCATGTATCAGTCTAAATGTTTCTTAAATGTTGGGATGGTCCATGTCTCAACTACCTCCTCTGGCAGCTTGTTCCATACACCCACCTCCCTTTTGTGTGGAAAAGGTTTCCCCTTAAAAAGTTATCTCTTAAAAATACTTCATACAAAAAACATTGAAATCATACTTCTACAATGCACTAAAACATGATTTTAATACATCAAATTTCAATGTCCCTACCCTGGGAGGGGGGACACCCCACTTCCACACCCTCTCCCCACTTGGTTGCTCCACTCCCTCACCGAGCTCAGCCTCCCCACTTTCAAAAACGCTCCATGGCCCCTGGTTCAGACGGAGAACACTGCCAGATATGAGCGGGGAACTGAGGCCAGTTGTCCGTGATGTCTGGATCCCAATGCTTAGCGCTTCATGTTTCAAAGTTGGCTAATGTTATTGATTTGTAATTAGCCTGATTTGTAATTAGTTGACAAAACCTTAATTTATTCATCCGGAACATCCAGGGGGATGGGATAAGTGTAATATTAAAATGACATGCAAGGTGTCAGGCTGTCTGTCTCAACATACAGCCCCGTTAAACCATTATTTCCTGCAGTTAAATATTGGGAAGGTAGCACTATTGTCATTTGCCACTCAACTATTATGTTTGGTTACCTCACTGACTATTACTAAATGCCCCCCAATTCCTTTGACAGGTTGAATAGAAATGTCCCTAATCTCGTTGTTTTATTAATTGAACACGTAGATGAACATCCTCAAGGCGTGTATTCAGATGGAAACTGATTCAGATGCGATATTTAAGAGCTTGTTCAAAGAAGGGCCATATTTTAAAGGAGTGACAGAGATACTTGCAGGGAAATATGTGTGGAGGTTATTATCTGTCTTTAGTTTTAGCTTGAACCAGGACATCTGAAGATTCAACGTTTAATATAGTAATTGTGCTGATACTGCCCCCAACCAACCACGTAATGAATATCATCCATTCCGGAGGTTTTACTTTTATGATGCCATTTAAACTTCACTTGAATTTCAATCACTTCAATGTAAAAGTAATGGGAATGGGGTGCATTGGAACAAAAATTTGCCATCGGTACATATTAACTATATTAATATCACCCATCTGAACGAAATGTATGTTTTTACATGTTGGTAGTTTACCTGTTTAAACAGCGGTATAGTCTTATATTCCCCTGGTCTCACATACGGGAACTTGGCAAGTTGACAATCAAAACAAACAAAATGGCATCATTTTTAAAAGTTCGATTCATTGTCACATAAATGAATGTGTTACATGTTTAGTATTACTAATGGTTTTGTACAGAAACTATATATGATGTTCAGATTTTCTCTGATAATGGGTAATAATAACAAGATCACATTATAATAGAATTATATTCTGTTGCATGTTGGTAGGTGCTCAAAACAAAGATCATTTATCATTGCTACAGAAACTTGATGTACTCTCAAGGAACTTTGCATTTCGGAAAAGTCCCAGCTGAGAGGAAGACAGCAGAATACTGAAAATATTGGGGGTGAAAATGACTTCAGAACAGTTTGTTAGGAAAATGAAAGAAATTGTAACAGAATACTTATACAGCTGAGTGAGTATAATTTTATGGATGAGAAATTGTGTTCAACCAATTGATGACTTCTTTGACAAAGTAACTGGCATGTTAGATAACAAGGAAGCCAATTATACATAAAAGATTAAGCACCTGTGGACTTGAACATAATAGTTTGTCCAGGGGGTCAGATATGGAGCTTTATGTGTGGGCCAGATATATTGTCAGTGCAGAGAGGCTTGGAGCAAGGCCAAGTGTGCATCCAGAGTCAAGGTCTGGAATAGTACTAGGTGTGCAGTCAAATCTGGGACCAGGGGTGTGTTCAGCACTGGGAACCTAAGCGGGTAAGCAGCTATGATCAGGGTAGAATAGGGGGCCAGGTGTAAGGCTGGACTCAGGGTCGGGAATGAGAGAAGGTATGCCACTGGAGTCAGGGTCAGGAGTAGGTACCAGGTGTGCAGTGAGACCCAGGTTGGTCAACATGGGCCAAGTGTTTGATTATAATCTGATTTCCATACACAAATATACTAAGATAATTCATGTGCTGCACCTGTTGATCAGAACCTGGGCTCTTCTGTGGAATGTAATTAGGAATGTAATCTACTCTAAACTTATTCATGGCTAATCCAATTTAAAGCATATATATTGCATTCAAGTGTAAGTTAACAGACTCGCTACAGTATGCACAATTTCAAGCTGTAAAATGCAAAAGCTCGATACCAATGGAGGGGGAGCACTCTTGAACACGTCTAACATGCAAAAACGTATTCCTGATATCCCAATCACCTTCTTTATGGCCTTTGGCAATTTTTTTGTACATGGTTTTGCTGTAGCTGTAACACCCTATATTCTGCAATTCTACACTATAGTCTGAAGAAGGGTCTCGACCCGACACGTCACCCTTTCCTTTTCTCCAGCAATGCTGCCTGTCCTGCTGAGTTACTCCAGTGTTTCGTGTCTATCTTTGGTTTAAACCAGCATCTGCAGTTCCTTCCTACACACTACATATATTCTGCAATCTGTTCCCTTTCTCTTTTTGCGCTACCTATAATATGATATGACATACCTGGATAGCACATAAAAACACAGGTTCTCCCTATATCTCAGTACGCTTGACAATATCAATATAAATGCCAAGTAATGAGGAACTAATTTGACTGATCACCAGTACCAAATATGTGCAAGAATATTAAAGGTGCAGCAAATGTTTTTTTTTCATTTTAAGTATTTTTTTAAAAATATAAGACATCAGTCTGAAACAATATAGTTGAGTTTTAAGTGATAGTTTAAGTATAATTGATTAATTACACCTGAGATTTGGAAAACAAAATATATGAATTGCTAAACACTGTCACAGACAGCTGAGGAGGCCAAGTCATTGGGTATTTTTGTGGAGAGGATGTTTCCACTCGTGGGAGAGTCTAGGACTAAAGGCCATAGCCTCAGAATTAAAGGACGTTCTTTTAGGAAGTAGATGAGGAGGAATTTCTTTAGTCAGAGGGTGATGAATCTGTGGAATTATTTGCCACAGGAGGCTGTGTAGGCCAAGTCAGTGGATATTTTTAAAGCAGGGAGTGACAAATTCTTGATTAGTACGGGTGTCAGGGGTTATGGCGAGAAGGCAGGAGAATGAGGTTGAGAGGGAACGATAGATCAGCCATGAGAGGATAGAGAAGTACACTTGATGGGCCGAATGGCCTAATTCTGCTCCCAGCACATAAACGTATGATCACTTTCAAGTACCCTTCTTATTACTCAGTAAAAACATGCCACGGTGAAACACCCCCTCCACTCTCAAGCACCCTGTACAACGGGAATTTAGGAGATTGAGAGGGGATCTTATAGAAACTTACAAAATTCTTAAGGGGTTGGACAGGCTAGATGCAGGAAGATTGTTCCCGATGTTGGGGAAGTCCAGGACAAGGGGTCACAGCTTAAGGATAAGGGGGAAATCCTTTAAGACCGAGATGAGAAAGACTTTTTTCATACAGAGAGTGGTGAGTCTCTGGAACTCTCTGCCACAGAGGGTAGTTGAGGCCAGTTCATTGGCTATATTTAAGAGTGAGTTGGATGTGGCCCTTGTGGCTAGGGGATCAGAGGGTATGGAGAGAAGGCAGGTACGGGATACTGAGTTGGATGATCAGCCATGATCATATTGAATGGCGGTGCAGGCTCGAAGGGCTGAATGGCCTACTCCTGCACCTAATTTCTATGTTTCTATGTTTCTATGAGCTTCCTGCGTGATGTGAGGGGAGACATTAGACCAGGAGATCGCCCGGGTGTAATGTCAAGACAATTGCAAACTCCAGGTCGTATATGGGGAGTTAGGCCTGCCAGTCCCTTTGCGATTAATAAGCTCATCAGTGCTCTCTTTCTTCTTGATGATGTTCCAAACAGTTGATTTTGATAAGCCTAAGGTTTGGCTGATGTCTCTAACAGTTTTATTTTTGTTTCTCTGTCAAATAATGGCTTCTTTGACTTTCATTGGCACAACTTTGGTCCTCATGTTGATAAACAGCAATAAAGGTTTCCAAAGGTGATGGAAAGACTGGAGAACATAGTAGGTGCTGAGAGCTCTCTTATACCTGCATTAAGGAGGCATCTAAACACACCTGAGCAATTACAAACACCCGTGAAGCCATGTGTCCCAAACATTATGGTGCCCTGAAGGGGGACTATGTATAAACACTGCTATAATTTCTACATGGTGAATCCAAAATATATAAAAATGGCCTTGATTAAAGTCTCACAATGTGCACTTTAACCACATGTGATTTTTTTTCTATTACAAATATCAAATTGTGTAGTACAGAAGCAAATAAATAAATGATGGGTCTTTGTCCCAAACATTATGGTGGGCACTCTATTTAATATAGATATTTAACATAGAAAATGGCTGGTTAGCTTTGTTAAGTCCTTGGTAATTAGTTTAAGTAATGTTTTAGTTGCTGTGTGCTAATTCATTAAGCCATGCTTAAGTAATTGTGAGAAATGCAAACTGACGGCAATTATTCAGAAAGTAGGATTTCTTCTAAAAGAGTTACACTGCTAAAGGAGTGATTGGGTGGCAATGCTTCTTCACACAGGATGATCCTTGCCTTACGTCTTTACATCTGACTGCCACTCTTTGTGTACAACCTATTAACATCTATTAGCACTAAATACACAAGGTTATCTGGAGGTCTGACTTAAGGGCCTGTCCCACTTGGGCGACCTAATCCGCGAGTTCTGGCGAGTTTGCCCTCGACTCATCCTCACAGCATGGTCGACACGAGATCGTAGGAGGTCTTCGTAACTCTCCTTCATGCTCGAGAGTGGTCTCCGCGTACTCGAGGCCTCAGCTAGGTTGCGGCATTTTTTTCAATATGTTAAAAAAATACCTGCGAGTAAAAAAAGGTCGCCATGGAAAAAATCAATACTTTTTTTTACTCGTAGGTTTAGTTGTAGTAGGTCGGCACGTTAGTCGTAGGTAATCGAGGGTAGTCGTTGATAGTCTTCAACATAGTCAAAGGGAGGTAGAAGGAGAATGAAGAATGTCATCTTCACTTTCCACTATTCGGTGTCCAATTTTCCTGAAGTTAGTCGTAGCTAGTCGTAGCTAGTCGAAAATGGTCTTCTACATAGTCGAAGGAGGTCGAAGGAGGTCTTCTACATAGTCGAAGGAGATCTTCAATATGTCATTTATTCAAACTCTTCTAAACTCGCCAATTAGGCCACCCAAGTGGGACAGCCCCATTACATTTATTCACAGAAAGTAGGGTGTGCTGTGTCATCTGGACACCAGTGAGAATAACACAGCTACACATCTACATGTTATTGAAACTCACACATTCATTAATCCTTTGCTTGAACCTAAATAAATAAATTCACAATATCACGTGCATTTTGTTAAAACATGTGATTCTAAATCCCATTTGGGAGTTTCTATCATCCCGGCGAGAGGGCCTGCACATCGGGCCGTCCGTAGCGGAGACTGCGGGGGGTTCAAGGCTCCGACCACAGGTGAACAAAAGGAGGAAGAGTGACTGAACTTTATTGCTTTCTATCTAAGTGATAAATGTTGATTCCACTGTGGTGGATGTTTATGTTAAATTCTATTGTGTATTGTGCTCTTTTTATTGTTATGGCTGTTTAGTATCTCAGATGTTACTGTACCAATTGATGCATGTGACAATAAATGTGAACTTGAACTTGAACAGTTAAGTATACAATGCAATATATGTGAAAATAGACACAAAATGCTGGCGTATTTCAGCGAGGACAGGCAGCATCTCTGGATAGAAGGAATGGGTGACTTTTCGGGTCGAGACCCTTCTTCAGACTGCCTGTCCCGCTGAGTTACTCCAGCAATTTGTGTCTATCATCGGTTTAAACCAGCATTTGCAGTTCCTTCCTACAATATATGTGAAAGTTGGATACAATTATAAAATGAGGTTAGAATCATCACGGGTGGTTGTATCACATCTGCTATAGCCGAAATATCTCCTTTCCGCAGTAAATTCAATGAAGGGACAGTCTTACCTATACAGTTTGTACCTATATCTTTTTGTTGCTGGTAATAAGAGTGAAAAATTGATTCATGAGCCATAACAAAGAAATATCAGTCAGTTATAATACATTATCCAGATAGTCATGTCATAAGTAATAGTAGCAGAATTAGGCCATTCGGCTCATCAAGTCTACTCTGCCATTCAATCAAGAATCTATCTATCTCCGCCTTAAAAAATATCTACTGATGTTCTCCACAACCTTCTGTGGTAATGAATTCCACAGATTCACCACCCTCTGACTAAAGAAATTCCTCCTCATCTCCTTTTTAAAGGAACATCCTTTAATTCTGAGGCTATCACCTTTGGTCGTAGACTCTCCCACTGGTGGAAACATCCTCTCTGCATCCATAGTGAAAGTTATCTCCAGATTTGTGCAGTCTCTTTAACTCTGTTTCAAAGAAAGTTCAGCAAAGAAAGTGAGGAAGGGATGTTTAATGTTAAAGAAGGAACTGCAGATGCTGGAGAATCGAGGGTACACAAAAGGCTGGAGAAACTCAGTGGGTGCAGCAGCATCTAAGGAGCGAAGGAGATAGGCGACGTTTCGGGTCGAGACCCTTTTTCAGACTGGAGAAAGGGATGTTTAATGTCTCTTTTAAAAATCTGAGCAAGAAACTCCTTCTGATTCTTCCTAAGTTAATGGTTGAACACACAGCCTCTGCTGACATCTTTGTGCACTACTGAGGAAGTGCTCTGCTGTTGGATCCATCTTTCAGTTGAACGAGTAAGCCAAGGTTTTGTGAAACATTTATTAAGGCAGTTCAGATTATCATAGAAGACTTTACAGCACTCTGTGTTAATTTTAACTAGTCTAAGTGGGACCTGTTGTGCCCGTCACACGGGTGGCCTGGTCCTCAAACGCAATATTCCCCCCACTCACCCGTTCCTCCAATGCAACCCATTTCCCCAACACAATATTCCACCACTCACACCTATCCCCCTCCCATCTAATCCACCCTTCACTGTCCCCTTCTACCCCACTCCCTCCCTCTCTTTCCCCTCCCTCCCTCCCTCTCTCTACCCCCATCATCCCTCTCTCCCCTCTCCAAGCCTCCCCCTCCTTCATCCCTCTTTCCCTCCCTCATCCCTCTCTCCCCCTCCTTCCCTCATTCCTCTCTCCCCTCCCTCCCTCATCCCTCTCTCCCCTCTCCCTCCCTCATCCCTCTCTCCCCCCTTCCTCCGTCATCCCTCCCACCCCTCTCCCTCCCCCCTCTCTCCTTCTACCCCCCCACCCCCCACCACCGTGTTGTGGGCCGGGCTGCGGTGGGTTAGGGCCGCTCCCGGTGTCCAACGCCTGCAGGACCCACAGTGTCCCTCGCCACACCATCTCCATCCTCCCTATTTCCCTCATCCTCCTCCCCTCACTCCAATACCCTTCCCCAACACCTACCCAGGTCGTAGAGCAGTGCCAGGGCCTGGAACAAGGCTTGGTTCTCGTACCCGGCCCGGCAGCCTACTGGCTGTAGGCAGCCGAAGCACTCGAGGACCGGGGCCGGGGTGAAGGCGGTGGGCGGCCGAGCCAGAGCTGCGCGCAAAGCAGGAAGCGGAGGCTGTGCTGCAGGATGGAGGTAGCCGGACGGCCCTCGAGGCGCCGGTACACCTTGACCCAGGCCCACGACTCCAGCCCTCAGCTCGGCTGCCTCCTAGGATTCAGTCCAGGCTCCGACAGCGGACCCGACCAATCAGTGCGGCGATGGTGCCAGGAAGGGGCATCGCTGTTGCCTGGCGACGCCCCTTCCTGTCTGACAGGAGAGACCAATCCGCGTGGCGGTGACGTGACAGCAATCAGCGCATGCATGTTTTTTAATGTTTTTAAAACCTTGATAACTTTTACAATATACCATTGATCGGAACGAAACTTGTTGCACTCACAGCACAGGTGAACGGTGAGTAAGCAGCCGAAAAATCGGAGTGCTATCACGTACCGTTTTTGCGCAAATAGAAAAAACGCGCAAACCGGAAGAGCACAAGATTAGAGTTTTAGTTATGTATAGATAAACATTGTGTGATCTTCCTGCTGACTTCTATCCACAAATCAGCAGTGGCTATGAATCTCTTAAGAATGTAAAATACATGAGTTGAAAGCAAATTGTCATTTCATAACATCCATGTTCATAAAAAAATGCCTTTTTCTCATCATGAAACGGTTGCTATTCAGCTTTGGATATTATAAGAAATCAGTTAAATTCAGAGGGTGGTGATTCACTTCACTTCACTTCACTCATAGCCTCTTGGAGCAGAGATTTGTCCTTGGTTTCATGTGCTATATGTGCAATACAGTGATGTTTGTCCATTGTACTTCACTTCTAAAATTCAGTTGAAGCAAAGAATTTGGAGCACTCAAAGGAAGTAAGGAAATTAGACTGATGTTATTTGCTGGTGCGTATTTTAATAGTTGATTTAATTTTAATTTTGCAGCAGAATGCAGTGAGAGGGAGTTCAGAGAAGTTGTATCAAGGCTAAAAGACTGGTTCAAAGTGCTACATGAAAATGGAAACCACAACAAGAAGACCCGTGCATTTCAGAGACAGGACAAGGATCGAGTTAGTAAGTGTCTTCATCGTGTTTTTTTATTCATTGAACGTTCCGTTTAAAAAGCTATCTCTTTTCACTAATGACCAGTTACTTCATGACTGTTTTATTTCTGAACAAATTAACTTCTTCTTCCCTATGCTGGTACTGTATGTTAAGGCACAAAGGATGCCAGAATGTTGGCAAATCAGATGCATAAAAATAGCTTGGTGAAATGACGCAGAGGATAGTGGTGTACAGTTTTTATATTCCCCGCAAGCTTTCTTTCATGCTTCCCCCCCCCCCCCCCCCCCTCTTAATTAACCCCTATGTCCTCCGCTGTTGAGTTCTAAATTTCTCTCAGTCCTCCGGTTTGTCTGCTTCCTCTGGCCAATGTATATGCCTTTTCCTTGGATTTAACACTATCCTTGTTTTCCCTTGGTTGAGCAGCCTTCCCCGTTCTATTTTTTCACCAGACAGGGACGAACAATTTTTTGAGTTCATCCACGCGGTCTTTAAATCTTCGCCATTACATCTCCACCGTCAAACCTTTAAGTATAATTTGCCTGTCAATCTTAAAGGGCCTGTCCCACTTTCACGACCTAATTCACGACATTTTTTACTCGTGGACATTTTTCATCATGCTAGAAAAACGCCCCGACCTACTTGATGCCACGAGTACCTACGACTACATCACGGCCTACTACGACCTACCTACGACCTCCTACGACATTATGGCGACCATGCTGCGAGTATGAGTCAAGGGCAAACTCGGCAGAGGTCGTGAATTAGGTCGTGAAAGTGGGACAGGCCCTTTAGCCAATTCCGGTCTGATACCTTCAAAGTCTCCTTTCTGTAAGTTCAGGACCCTAATCTCCGAATTAACCATGTCACTGTCCATCCTAATGCAGAATTCCACCATATTATGGTCACTGTTGCCCAAGGGGCTTTGCACAACAAGATCGCTAACATATCTAGTTGCCACACTCAGTGAATTGATTTTTTTGGGGTTTTTTGTGTGTGCGTGTGGGTGTGTGTATGTATTTCCACATATATACGATCTATATATATGTGTATTTGCGAGTATGTGTATACGCACATATACGCACACTGAACGTTTTCTCTCTCATTGATTATATTGTTTACAGTGTACTATGTTTACATATTCTGTTATGCTGCTGCAAGTAAGACTTTCATTGTTCTATCTGGGACATATGACAATAAAACACTCTTCACTCTTGAGTAACAACAGAGAGTGCAGAAGAGATTCAGTGGGATGTTTCCTGGGATGGTGGGCTATGGTTATAAGGGAGAGCCTGGTTTTATTCTTCTGATAGACACAAAATGCTGGAGAAACTCAGCGGGACAGGCAGCATCTCTGAATAGAAGGAATGGGTGATGTTTCAGGTCAAGACCCTTCTTCAGACTGGTTTTATTCACATTGACACAGAAAGGCTGAGGGGAACCCTATTGAGCTGTACACTATCTGAATCTATATTTGCGGAAAGGACAGTCTCGGACTGGAGGGTGAGAAGGAAGAAAGAAAGGATATCTGAGGGGTGCGTTTTCACCCAGTGGGTCAGGTTTATCTGGATCAAGCTGCCAGAGGAGGTGATAGATGCAGATACAGTTATACTGTTGAAAAGGCATTTGGACTGGTTCTTAAATAGGAAGGTCTTATTTAGGGCCTATTGCAGGCAAAAGGGATTAACATAGGCACCACCGTTGGCATGGATGGGATGTTCTGGAAAGAGCTGTTTCTACGCTGTGTTCCATGATTTTATGCTTTGATGCATTATTGTGACACCAACACAAACCATATAGCTTAGAAAAAAAGGTTTTGGCTTCTTAATTTTGAGTTTTCAGATGTTTTGCAAGTCCCAAGCTCCAATTCCCAAGTCTTTCCAATTGCCCATTCCAAGTTCCAAAGCCTGCATTTATCAGTCTCCCATGACCCTGTGTTCATGTCTACCTGAGCCCCAACCCCAGCCTCACAAGCTTATTCTCCAGCCTGTCAAGCCTCAAGAGCCTCTTTTCCAATCTCCTGTCTCTAGCACTAATTTTCCAGTCTCCTTTTGCCTGAATATTCATTATCCAGTATCAGTTCCCCAATGCATTCTCTAGTTTCTCAGTATTTCTTAGCGATACAGCATGGAAACAGGCCCTGAGGCCTACCGGGTCCACGTCAACCAGCGATCTCCATACACACCACCCTACACACACTAAGAACAATTTACAATTATACCAAGTCAATTAACCTACAAACCTGTACGCCTTTGGAGTGTGGGAGGAAACTGAAGATCTCGGAGAAAACCCATGCGGCCACAGGGAGAACATACAAACTCCATCCAGACAACAGCCGTAGTCGGGATCGAACCTGGGTCGCCCTTCCTTAAAATAACTGCCAAAAGTTCTCCAAACCCCTCAGCCCCCATTTCCAGCCTCCCATTCCCCTGTCTGAACCTCACATTTCCCAATCACCTGAGCCATTCTGGTCTGTCATTTGTATATACTATATAATTGAAAAAAAATCCTTATATTTTTCCACGTAATCTTCTTTAAACAAATTTAATTTGGAAAACTAAAGTTTATTCATTATATTTTCTTGGAAAACCAATCAACATGTCTAGAAATGTTGATTGAGAACAATCAATATTGAAAACAATAAGAGAAATTATACACTATATACATAGACACCGATAAAGAATTCTGCATTTGAAAATGACCTTCTTTGCCATGATGATTAATGCATAACCATTACAAATATTTTTTAATTTGAAATTTAAATGTCAACCCAGGAGAAATGTGACGTGTAGAAGGAATGCAAACACTCCATAAAAGATATTACTGGATTTTACTGGATAGTATACAAAAAAGACTTTCATTCTGCCTAGGTACAGAGGAGGTTTACAAGAATGATCCCAGGAATGAGTGGGTTAACATGATGGTTGTTTGATGGCACTGGGCTGAATGGCTGGAGTTTAGAAGAATGAGGGGGGACCTCATTGAAGGATACCGAATAGCGAAAGGCTTGGATAGAGTGGATGTGGAGAAGATGTTTCCACTAGTGGGAGAGTCTAGGACTAGAGGTCACAGCCTCAGAATTAATGGGCGTTCCATTAGGAAGGAGATGAGGAAGAATTTATTTAGTGGTGAATATGTAGAATTCTTTGCCACAGAAGGCCGTGGATGCCTAGTCAGTAGGTATTTTTAAAGCAGGGATTGACATTTTCTTGATGAGTATGGGTGCCGGGAGTTATGGGGTGAAGGCAGGAGAATGGGGTTAGGAGGGAGAGATAGATGAGCCACAATTGTAATGGCGGAGTAGACTTGATGGGCCGAATGGCCTTATTCTGCTCCTATCACATGACCTTATGTGACAATAAAGCATCATCATCACATTTGAACTTGTTTCTACTGTGTACAGGAGATGGTAATGAATTAAGTTTGGAACTATATTACAGTCAGGGTGCTAAATGGATTAGATAGGTTGCTTGGTGTCTCATATTGTCTCTACATCAAAATGCAAAATTCCCAGATTCATGCCCTTGAATTCAATATTTTTTTAATTACAGGGAAAATTTGATTATTACCTTTTGCTACCCATTTTAGTCACTAATTTACTAAGCAGTTTTCAGCTAGAATAACAAAGCATTACAACATAACAATAACCCCAGCGGTATGAACATTGACTTCTCTAACTTCAAGTAACCATTGCTTCCCCTCTCTCTCCATCCCTCCACCTTCCCAGTTTCTCCCACCAGTCTTACTGTCTCCAACTACATTTTATCTCTGTTTGCTTTGTTGTTACCTTCCCTCAGCTAACAATGATATATTCTAGGGTACACAAAAGGCTGGAGAAACTCAGCGGGTGCAGCAGCATCTAAGGAGCGAACGAGATAGGCGACGTTTTGGTCGAACCCTTCTTCAGACTGGTCAGGGATCCGGTGATGTGGAGAGATAAAGAACAATAAATTGAAAGATTTGCAAAAAAAAGAAAAGTATCGATGATAAAGGGAACAAGCCGTTGTAAGCTGTTTGTGGTGTGAAAAAGAGAAGCTAGTGCGACTAGGGCAGTGGGGAGTGAGATAGAGAGAGAGGGAATGCCAGGGCCCGAGGGCTTGGGAAGGGGAGGAGACTGCAAGGTTAACAGAATTGAGTAAATTCAATGTTCAAGCCCAAAGGATGCGGACTCCCCAAGCGGAATATGAGGTGCTGTTCCTCCAGCTTGCGTTTGCTCACTCTGGCCGTGGAGGAGGCCCAGGACCGAGAGGTCGGATACGGAAAGGGAGTTGAAGTGCTGAGCCACCGGGAGGTCTTGGTTAATGACCGAGCGGAGGTGTCCGGCGAAACGACGCCAAGCCTCCGCTTGGTCTCACCAATGTAGATCATCTGGCATCTGGAGCAGCGGATGTAGTAGATAGGTTGGAGGAGGTGCAGGTGAACCTCTGTCGGACTGGAAGGACTGCTTGGGTCCCTGAAAGGAGTGGAGGGGGGAGGTGAAGGGACAAGTGTAGCCGGTTGCAATGCCCGGGGAAGGGGTAGAGCGGGAGGGAAGGGAAGAATTGGCAAGGGAGTTGCGGAGGGAGCGGTCTTTGCGGAGGCAGACGGGGGGGAAATGGGAAGATGTGGCGAGTGTAGGGCCACGTTGGAGGTGGCGAAACTGGGGAGGACTATGTGTGTATTTGCCGGCTGGTGGGTAAAGGTGAGGACCAGGGGGACTCAGCCCTGTTTGTGAGTGGGGGAATGGGGAGAGAGGGCAATGTTGTGGGGTATGGAGGAGACCCTGGTGCGAGCCTCATCAATAGTGGGGGGGTGGGGGAGGGGAATCCCCGTTCTCTGAAGAATGAGGCCATTTGTGATGACCTGGTGTGGAACACCTCATCCTGGGAGCAGATGTGGCATAGGCGGAGGAATTGGGAATAGGGGATGGAGTCCTTACAGGAAGCAGGGTGGGAGGAAGAGTAGTCCAGGTAGCCGTGGGAGTCAGTTGGTTTGTAGCGGATGTCGGTCAGGAGTGTATCACCTGCAATAGAGATGGTGAGGTCAAGGAATGGTAGGGAAATGGCGGAAATGTCGGATATATTCTACATTTGCCTTGATCTCTTTTCCCTTTGTCCTATTTTCACACCTTACACTTCCTTATCTATGTATCTTCCTCGCCCCCTGACATCAGTCTGAAGAAGGGTCTTGATCCAAAGCGTCACCCATTCCTTTTCTCCAGAATGCTGCCTGTCCCACTGAGTTGGTTTAGATGTCTTAAAATCTATCGGTGGGCTCATTTCCCCACCAATGAGAATGAACAATTACTTTCTTTTTAACAAATATTTATACTTCACCACAATTCCAAATCTGTTATGTGTTACTAAAACTAAAATTACCATTCAGCCTGTTCATTTCCTTTGAAGCCTACCACATGGGGAATTCTGACAGACAAAAGGGAGGGAATAGGATTTTCCATATGTCAATGTCTTGGAAATTCTGCCATTTACTAGGTATCTTTTTCTCCATTACGATCTTAATGCATGCATCCTTCCATTTGAGTGGACCTAGATACCCAGTCAGAGCATTGCCCCTTATCTGAACAAGAGCGCTTGCTTGCCTTTTCTGACATATACCGGGTCTTTTGCCAAACTTCCTAAATGCAATTTTCAGGTTACCAATATGAAAGTGCCATTTGATTAAAGATGCCAATGCAGAGTCGTCATTTGTTTCCACAAAGATCAGGGTGTGGAAATGATTATGGATGGAAGTAAGCCCTTAAGACCTGCTTCATCTTAGTTGTTTTTATAAAGTAAATGGGAGCATCAGAAATATCATAATTTGCAACCTGTTCACAAATATCAGTGTTGAGGGCTTCCCCTTCAGCAATAGAATGTGTAGAAAAGCACAATTAAAAAACTTTGCCTGAATTAGCAGTGGTATCACTTCATCGTGGAGCCTGACGGCACCTCCGTGTTGTTCATGCCCCTGGATAACCAAACAGCAAAACTCAATTCCGAGCATTCGAGAAGGCAATTGCTTGTTAAACGTTCCAAGCAGATGATTTAGGGGGATTCCCTGTAATCTGTTTCTCAACAATTCTCCCTGACACCATCTGTACAGAACTGCAGTTTTAGCCATTGAGTTATTCAGCATGGAAACGGGCTGATTAACCCAACTTGTCCATGCCGACCAAGTTTCCTCAGAGCTATTCCCACTTCCCTGAGCCTGTCCCATATCCTCCACTGTCAGAGTGAGGCCCAGCGCAAATTGGAGGAACAGCACCTCATATTTGGGCACGTCTACACCCCAGCTGTATGAATACTGACTTCTCTAACTTCAAGTAACCCTTGCTTCCCTCTCTCTCCATCCCTCCCCCACCCTAGTTCTCCGACCAGTCTGACTGTCCTCCTTATCTTTTATACGCCTCGTTGTCAACTCCTTCAGCTAACAATGATCTCTTTCCTTGAACTTCGTCCCTTTTGATATCTCGTTTTCACACCTGCCCCTTCCATATCTCTGTGTCTCCCTCTCCCCTGACTTTCAGTCTAAAGAAGTGTCACGACCCGAAATGTCACCCATTCCTTCTCTCCAGAGATGCTGCCGGTCCCGCTGAGTTACTCCAGCATTTTAGTGTCTATCTTCGGTGTAAACCAGCATCTGCAGTTCCTTCCTACATCGTATCTTTCCAAACCTCTCTCATCCATCTACCCATCAAGGTATCTATAAAAATCTTGTTATCTGCAGATTTCTGGTGAGTTTTACCCAATTCTGCTAATGAACTGCCAGCATTCTGTTCTATTTCTTTTAGAACCTGGTTCTATAACGGTGGAGGATAGTCATTTCACTTTTTGTGGTCGTGAGCAAACTCCCAAGCGTTTTAGAAAATATTTTTTTGTTTTGCAGCTCCTCATCTCACCAGTGAATTCTAGTGCATTGGTTTGTTGCCAGAAAGGTCGACTTGGGAAATTGCTTGTGTGCCACTCAAGATATAGTTTCTTTGCAGTACATGTCATGCTGTTGTCGCCACAGTACTTAGTTGGGATTACATAAAATAAGTCTTTGAAAGTAAAAGCGTTCAAAGGGAGATGTGATGAGAAAATACTCTTTAGCAATACCAAGTGTAGTAAAACGTATTAACAAATCAGTAAGTCTCTTGCCATGAGTAACAATGTGCCGTCATATTAGCACTAGCTGTCTCAATGGCAATAACCTATGAAGTTCACCACTGGAGATTACAGAAACTAGAAAATCAGCTTGTTTATGATTATGCAGGGGACTAATAACAATTATCTTCCAAGTCAAGGAAATTTTAGGTTTAAGACTATAGCAAGTGCAGACCCATTGGGTCTGATCCCCTACGTAAGATTCCACCACTCACCCGTTCCCCCAACGCAATATTGCACCACTCACGCATAGCCCCCAACTGCGCAGGCACGGCTCATTTCTCCTCATCCCTCAGCACTCCCTCCTCCTCCTCTTCTCCCTCCCTCTTCAATCCTTAGAGAGGGAGGGAGGGGTAGAGAGGGAGGGGTGGTAGAGAGGGAGGTGTGGTAGAGAGGGAGGGGGGCAGAGAGGGAGGGGGGTAGAGATGGAGGGGAGGGGGTAGAGAGGGAGAGGGAGGGGTAGAGAGGGAGGGGAGGGGGTAGAGGGAGGGGGTAGAGAGGGAGGGGGTAGAGAGGGAGAGGGAAGGGAGTGGAGTGTAGAGGGAGAGGGAGAGGAGGGGATTAGAGAAGGAGGGGGAAAGGGGTCGAGGGGGAGAGGGACAGAGTGGGAGGGGTAGAGAGAGCGAGGGGGGTAGAGGGAGAGGGAAGGAGGTAGAGTGGGGGGTAGGGAGGGTAGAGAGGGGGAGGGAGAGGGAGGGGGGTAGAGGGGGGATAGAGAGGGGGAGGGAGAGTAGAGAGGGAGGGGCGAGAGAGAGAGAGTGTAGACATGGCAACTGCCCTCCCTACTCGCTCCTCTCCCTCAATCCCCCCCACCTCCCTCCTCACCTCCCCAGGACCTTTTCCCTCTCCACCCCACTCCCCACTCCATCTCCCTCCTCCACCCTATTCCTCACCCCATCTCCCTCTGCCACCCCACTCCCCACCGCATCTCCCTCCTCCTCATTTCCCTCATCCTCCTCCCCTCACTCCCTTTCCCTGCCCCAGCACCTACCCAGCTCGGAGAACAGCGCCACGGCCTGGAACTTGGCCTGGTTCTCGTACTCAGCCCAGCCCAGGCTGTGGACTCCAGCCGTCAGCTCGACCACTGCCTGGGCTCCAGTCCAGGCCCCGACTTCATCTCCGGGCTCGTCCCTGACCCCGGACCCAGGCTCGGCCCTCACTCCAGCTCCAACACCAGGCTAGGCTCCAGCCCAGTTCCAGTCCCCAGGCTCAGCCCGTGGCACTACCCTCCCCACAAGGTATCGGGCGGGGGGCGGGCGCTGGCAGCCATGCGCTGGAGTGCCCCTCCCTCCCGGAGTGTCCCATCCTGCCTTGCGAGTCACTCAGATTATTTTTTTCTGAAATGGGTGAGTTTTTGGGGCTCTTTTTAAAGTGTCAAGGATTAATAACTTTGGAAATATAGGTGGGAATGCGACAAGAAGATGTTTATCGCCACATGGGGAGAAATGTGAGTAGGATGTGTGAAAATAGGAAGGCTGCGGCCTAGCATTTGGAATAAGATAGGAAAACCAGATTGACACATTGTGGGCACAAACAAGACAAAGACTTTTAGTTATATAGAGATGTGTATGTGAACGGTGTACAGAGCAGAACCATTCAAAATGTCATGATGATAAGATCACATTTAAATTGTAAAACCAGAGGTGATTTGGCCATTGAAACAATGTGTGCTTGTCCAGAAACGTGGTATATAAGTTAATTCAAACAACATGTCCAACAAAATTTAACAATTTCACTTGTGATTTATAAAGTAATCTTCGGTTATTTACTTTACTGAAAATAAATAAAGTTATCCTAAAATTAGTAGAATGAATATCACTCATCACATTAAATAAATAAAATAACAACCAGTATGGTGAATTTAAAGCTGCTTAGAAGAGAATATTCCTAAATTGTAGTCAGTTATGTTTTAGTTTAGAGATGCAGTGCGGAAACAGGCCTTTTGGCCCAGCAAGTCCACGCCGACCAGCGATCCCCGCACATTAACACTATTCTACACACATTGGGGACAATTTACACTTATACCAAGCCAATTAAGCAACAAACTTGTATGTCTTTGGAGTGTGGGAGGAAACCGAAGATCTCTGCGAAAACCCATGCAGTCAGGTGGAGAACGTACCAACTCCGTACAGACAGCACCCGTAGTCGGGATGGAACCAGCGCTGTAAGGCAGCAACTCTACTACTGCGCCACCTTATGTCGGTGATAAGTGTGAGGAGTTGGTTAAAAGTCCCTTAGTTACTGACTCTCTTTATGATTGAACAGTTAGTAATTGGTGGGGATGTCAGGATGCTCGCTAAAGATCAGCATCTAAAGATTTTCTTTTGTTGATGATGTTCCTGTAATGTGTCTTGGGATACTTTTGCAAAATTAAAAGTAAAAATAAGCAAATATTTTTATTGTTGTTGTCAGAATAAACGATAATTATTTACCCTGATGAAACTGTGTGAAAATCGGCACATGGCCATGGTAACTAGTCTTGAATGTTTTTGCACCTATCCCGAGTTGACTTATTCACGTAAAATGCAGTAAAATGACAATCTTCATTGTCAACAAATACAGTAGTTGCTGGATAACTACTTCTGCAGATTTCCAGGGTACAGGAGACCTCAGTTATCACGGCATTCAGATAAATTAAACTAATCCAATGACTATTACCTCCAGCACACACATAGAGCTATGACCATTATTAATAACACTGAATCAGGCATACAATGTTAGTTGCTGAAGAATATACCATATCATCAGCATCAGGCTCGGGGAATCAAGCCGGTAGACTTTCTTTTATGTCCTTTTATGATTGCAATTAATATAGAGGAACTGTCAGCTGGATTAACATGTTTAAACAAGTAGAACTGCCCATTACATACCCTCCACATATCTTTCCAGATACTGTAGGTGATGTTTCAAAGCCAGAGGCACTAAAAGCAGTTTTGTAGACCTACCTTATCAATTAAAATGCCGTTATGCTGGAATACCTTTAATAAGCATAACATCGCCACAAAAGCTTATTTAAAAACGGACGTTAATGTAAAGAATGTAGAAATTTTCTCACAGCTGATGCTCAGGTAATTGAATTTATATGTAGCTAATCAGGGTGGCACGGTAGTGCTACTGACTTAGACCCAGCGCCAGAGACCGGCTATGGGTGCTGTCTGTACGGAGTTTGTACGTTCTCTCCCCGACCATGTGGGTTTTCTCCGAGATCTTCGGTTTCCTCCCACAATCTAAAGAGGTACAGGTTTATAGGTTAATTGGCTTGGTATCAATGTAAAATCGTACCTGGTGTGTGTGGGGTAGTGTTAATGTGCGGGGGATCGCTGGTCGATGCGGACTCGGTGAGACTGAACCTTTTGCTGATGGAGACTGTTTTAAAGGTCTTTCCCGATGGCTTCTTCCACATGGAGGTACTGCTGATAACTGAGGTCTGAATGCCTGCCTCTTTTCTGAGAGCACTCTAATGATGAAATGCTGTGGGGAATGAAGCAACTCTTGTCACATATAGACCATTCCTTTTCAGAATTTGAATTCTGTAACTATATTCTACCAATGCTCTGGGAAATTGAGTCTCCACAGCTTATATATCTCTCTCGAAGATAGACATAAAATGGTGGAGTAACTCAGCGGGACAGACAGTATCTCTGAAGAGAAGGAATGGGTGATTTTTCGGGTCAAATCACGTCTTCAGTCTGAGAGTCAGGGGCGAGAGAGACAAAGAGATATGGATGGGTAAGGTGTGAAGACACAGATCAGGGGAACAATAATCTTGTTTTCTCTCTTGAAATACGTCAGAGTCTATCTTCAAGATGATTTTTGCTTTGAAGGTTTGATGCTGTCTTAACAATCATACGTAATGTTTCTATTGTGCAAGCCGCAAAAAAATCATTCCCGATGTAAGCTCCTGCCTTAATTAGGGCGATAACGGTGGCACAGCGGTAGAGTTGCTGCCTTACAGCGAATGCAGTGCCGGAGACCCGAGTTTGATCCCGACTACGGGTGCTGTCTGTACAGAGTGTGTACGTTCTCCCCGTGATCTGCGGCGTGGGCTTTCTCCGAGACTCCAAAGACATACAGGTTTGTAGGTTAATTGGCTTGGTAAATGTAAAAATTGGCCTTAGTGGGTGTAGGATAGTGTTAATGTGCGGGGATCGCTGGTCGGCACGGACCCGGTGGGCCGAAGGGCCTGGTTCCACGCTGTATCTCTAAACTAAACGAAACTAAGCTAAACTAAAAAAGAAACCAAGGGTCAGGGCCTGTGTAGAAGTGTTTGCATTTCCTCTAAATGCTGGTAAGCTTCTACACTGTGCAATGGGAGACAGTTATTGAAGCGTTAATCTCAATGCTCCCCTCTAAGCTGGGACTTGGCCCTTTTGATTATGATGAAAGCAAATGACTTGAGACCCGCGCTGCAGTGAGGTGTCATCTCTGTCCATATTGCAAGTACTGGATCTGGTGTTTTGGTTCACAATACCACCTCGTGCAATGCGATGGTACATTTCCGTTCAGCATTTCTATGCATTGTTCTGTTTTTTTTTTCCTTCCAATTGACCTGTGCTGTTTAAATAAGTGTTTTATTGAAGAAAAAAAATAACTGTATTGAACATCAGAGTCTTTACATTTACATCAGTGTGAACAAACATTTAATATATAATTTTCTTGTAATATATAATATATAATTTAATCTGCTTTATAAACCCAAAATGCTTCTTCATAAGGTCATAAGTAATAGTAGTAGAATTAGTCTATTTGGCCCATCAAGCCTCCTCCGCCATTTAATCATGGTTGAATCACAATCTTCAATGTGCTTGACTTCCAAGTTGGCATAATGGTTCTACCATTATTTTACAATGCTCTCCCATAGCCTGCCATCTAGTCTTTTGTGGTGATGGGAGCAAATGTCAACAATGAATGCCCATGATAAGTTCTTTCTCTCGGCAGGGCGGTCACGGTGGCGCAGAGTTAGAGTTGCTGCCTTACCGCGCCTGCAGCGTCGGAGACCCGGGTTCGATCCCGACTATGGGTGCTGTCTGCACGGAGTTTGTACGTTCTCCCCGTGACTGCGTGGGTTTTCTCCGAGATGTTCGGTTTCCTCCCGCACTCCAAAGATGTATAGGTTTGTAGGTTAATTGGCTTAGTGAATGCGTAAATTGTCCCTAGTGGTTGGACAATGTTGATGTGCGGGGATCGCTGGTCGGCGCAGACTCGGTGGGCCGAAGAGCCTGTTTCCATGCTGTATCACTAAACTAAACTAAAGGTAAGAACTAATGTTGATATCTGCCCCCCTACTATACAAGGGGTAGATGGCAGACACTGGGAGACCATTAAGCCAGTTCAGTTTAGTTTAGTTTATTGTCACGTGTACCAAGGTACAGTGAAAAGCTTTTGTTGCGTGCTATCCAGTCAGCGGGAAGACAATACATGATTACAATCGACCCATTCACAGTGTACAGATACATGATAAGGGAAAAGCATTTAGTGCAAGGTAAAGCCAGAAAAATCCTATCAAAGATCACCAATAAGGTAGATGGTAGCTCAGGATGGCCCTGTAGTTGTGGTAGGATGGTTCAGTTGCCTGCTAACAACAGCTGGGAAGAAACTATCCCTGAATCTGGAGGTGTGCATTTTCACACTTCTATACCTTTTGCCCGATGGGAGAGGGGAGAAGAGGGAGTGACCAGGGTGCGACTCGTCCTTGATTGTGCTGCTGGCCTTGCCGAGGTAGCGTGAGGTATCAATGGAGTCAATGGAAGGGAGGTTGGTTTGTGTGTTGGTCCGAGCTGAGTCCACAATTCGCTGCAATTCCTTGCGGTCTTGGATGGAGCTGTTCCCAAACCAAGCTGTGTCGCATCCCAATGGTTGGACCAGGTTCTCACTGTTACATTCCAACATGGATGACTGCAGTTTAGTAAAGCTGGCCATAGGACACGGAAGAACACATAGCCAGAAAGTCTGTAGTGAGAAGAGAAATCTTGACATGCAGAGGAAGGGCAGAGATTTCCAATGACCGGATAACATTGAGTTTCTCATGGGCCTGGTTAGGCGAGGGCGTATAAATGTACTGAACCCAGATTGAACCACGGTTGCTAAAGTGTTCAAACACTGCTCAAAATACATGAAACATTTGTGAAAAATTTGTAGGAAAGAACTGCAGGTGCTGGTTTAAATCGGAGGTAGACACAAAATGCTGCAGTAGCTCAGCGGGACAGGCAGCATCTCCGGAGAGAAGGAACATCAGTCTGAAGAAGGGTCTCGACACGAAACGTCACCCGGAGGGAGAGTACGACAATACCTGGCTGTCCATCTGCATTGAGGAGGGAGAGTTGTGTCTGAGTGGCCATGATGGTGGCCACTACAGGATAAGCCAGCACATATCCATAGAAAGTTAGTGCGTAGATCTCGCCACCATTTGAGGTCTTGTATTGTATATGTAGCTACTAGTGGAGAGTCCGGTGCAAACAAGCAGTTAATGCCCTCAATTACTTTCTGCAACATTGCATTTGCCCCTCTTCCTTCCACCCACCCCAGCACAAGGAGGCTCTCAGCTCGAGTGGATTCCTGTGCAATGTTTTTTAAGATCTCAGTCCACAAATCTGTGCTTCACTCTCTTGCCTTTCTGCTATTTTTCATGCACAGTGTTTGACGGGTGGTTGTGTGTGTGTGTGAGTGTGTGCAATTTTTGTGCAGTTTTCTTTAAGGCCTTAAAATCTGTTCCCATAGCTGAGTGACTCAATGTCAACAAATGTGCAAAATTGCATGAGGCTGCCTAAACGCACACTAGGGTCAGCCAAGGTCCATGTGAAGCGTCGCTTGTGGTATCATGGTTGCATCATTCTCCAAAGCACACGAATGAAGATTCAAATTCTTTGGCAACTTTTTAAAAACCAGTAACACAATGTTGTTTAAAGCTCAGATTTCAGGCAAATTAATTTCTGGACCATTGTGCTTAATTAGTGAGACGAAAAGAAAATGCCACGCATGATGGATTCAGCGTTGAAGGAGTGAATGGTTAACAATTAGAGGGAGACGGCTTACTAATGCAAAATAATATTTCTGCTTCCTGTGGTTTATAAAATAAATTTATAACGACGGTTGTACTCTGTACAAAGTGGGTCTTGGACCTGCCTTTTCTGACTGATGAGATACTGCACTATTCTGCCTTTGTGCAGAGAGCACCTGCGTTACACAGCTGCCAGAACCTCCATGGTATAGAGGAGATGAGTAGTATAAAATAATCTCAAATAAAGCAATTTAATCTATTTTTATTAATTTATTTGGAATGCTGCTGAATAGTAAAGGTTTGATAAAATGATTTATGATTACATAAGGAAGAGCAAATAATCCATTGATTTGTAGACCACGAAGGCAAAATCGTAGAAAATAACAGCAGAACACCTTAATGCTTGCTTCGCCAGTCAAGTAGTTCTTGGATAATCCTATTCCTTGTCAATGTCTTTGCTTAGTTCATATATCCCCGATTCCCTTCATAACCAAATTTATAGATCCTAACTTTGAACATGCACAGCCGAAAGCCCCAGCCCCCTGAGTTAGAAAATGCCTCCGTATTAGGAGGTTTCCCCTCCTTTCAAGTCTGAATTAAACTAACCCTTACTTTGAGTTACTGATTCCAGACTTTCCAGACAGAGGAAATAGTCTTGCCGGATCTGTCCTTGAAAATACCTTGCAATCTTTAAATACTCGTGTCTCTCATCAGACAATCTTGAAATCAGTCATTTGAATCTTACTTCACTGACTCCTACACAAATATTCTTCCTTATTATGAAGACCTTAATTGCACTCCTCATAAGAGCTGATGAATTTTCGCAAGATTATCTTAGTTTTGTATTCCAAGTTTTTTTGAAAGGCTAACATAGCATTTAATTTCCAATAGCTTACTTTATCCACAGTTCTAAAATCCTTGGGTATTTTCTTTTGCTGTTGCAAATGAAAGTAAATATTGTATATTAGAAAGGAACAAGCAAACGTTACATTGCGAAAAGCAAGGATTGATTTTATTTTGGAGATTTGCTCTTGCAAGGGAATAAATAAGGGATTTACATGATCTTGTTGCAGGGTTAGTGAACCATCACAGGATGGTAACTGGAAAATAGCACCTAGAGGAGATCTTGCCGGATTTTTCATCCATTGATTTTAATCTAATCACCATTGAACTACTTAATTACAACAGAACACTTTAAATTTGGGATACAGCAAGAGAGCAAATTTGCATCTTCCATCTGTTCAACTTTCATCAGACTGATTGTATATGTTGGCCCATTAACTCCATTGTTAACACCAGCTAATGTTTTAAAGAAGAGTCAATGTTTTCATAGACCTTTTTTACTTCTGATTAAGATTTTGCTGATTTTGGGAAAGTCTAGTTTGGGGTTCATGTCAGCCTATCAAAATAGAAATTATTGCCCAAATTGGAAGGAATTATGTCAATTTTAATGGCTGGGAACATGAGTGTAAAACACACGAGAAGCCAATGCCACAGGAGGTCGAGAGGTATGGTCCCCAGCATATTTAGATTTGAGGCACCAGACGACAACACGCACATGTTCACAAGTTATAGGAGTAGAATTAGGCCATTCAGCCCATCAAGTCTATTCCACCATTTAATCATGGCTGATCTCTGCCTCCTAATCCCATTTTCCTGCCTTCTCCCCATAACCCTTGACACCCATTCTAATCAAGAATTTGTCTATCTCTGCCTTAAAAATATCCACTGACATGACCTCCACAGCCCACTGAGGCAATGAGTTCCACAGATTCACCATAGCTGTGGATTACTAATGAGTCATGCATTTAGAATGACAGATTTAGTCCTTAGAGCTTGACAGAATCAAGGGATATGGGGGAAAAACAGGAACGGGGTACTGATTTTAGATGATCAGCCATGATCATATTGAATGGTGGTGCTGGCTCGAAGGGCCGAATGGCCTACTCCTGCACTATTTTTCTATGTCTATGTGAAATCTCTGGAATAGAATTTGAACCGGGAATCTTCTGGTCAGAAGTGCTACTGAGATACATTTTCCATTTGCATAGATTTCCCATGGGTTTGATGTATTAGTTTTCAGTTTTGTTAGATGCTGTGCTTCTAAAATTCATCCAAGTGAAAGGTTTTTAATTCAACGTGTAGCATGTTGAACTAATAAGTAATGGTTTGAACTTGGTTGAATCTTATTGTATAGCAGATTACTAGGGATTAGATGAATATGTTTAATTTACATGTAGTTATTATCACTAATGTGACTATTAGTTCTTAAATAACGATCAATTCTCTTAAACAATGCACTTACTTATCCCCCTAATCTTCAGGATTTGACACCAGCATTCTTCCCATCTGCAAGGATTCGCTTGGGTGGATGTTTAACAGACTGGACACAAACTATGACCTGTTACTCGACCAGTCAGAGCTAGGAAGCATTTATTTTGATAACCATGACCTATGCATGAGGCCATTGTTCAACTCATGTGACACGTACAGAGATGGCCGCATTTCCAATAATGAGTGGTGCTACTGCTTCCAGAGACATCAAGGTAAGCTATAATAAAGCTCTTCTTCTTCTTTCTTTGTGTGTCCATCGTGTTACAAATGTTGACCTCGCTGTCAGCGTCCGTCCTGAAAAGGACGCAAGGTTCCGGCGACAATCAGCGGAAGGCATCACTTGTCGCAGTAGATGATGGCGGTAGCAGAATTAGCTCTATAAAGCTCTTAGTTAAATGGTGGTATCTTTAGATTTCCAGTACAATTTGCAGATGAGCTTTCGACATCCTGTCTCCATTGAGAGAAAAGTGTTTCATGTTATTCGTGTTTTGTTTCCTCTTTTATCTTTCCATTTTGCAATTTAAATGCTCGTTGTGCATGGATATTTATTTTTATAAATCAATTAAAAATATTGCAAAATGTACCTAAATTTGCCTAAATGGTAAATTTTAATTTGAGAAGGTAAATAAATTGTTTTTTTTTCGCCTTGGATTTATCTATCAGATATAAATGTCTTGCTGTCTATTTAATTGGCTACAGTTTGAAGGATAATCATCCGTTAAATTAAAATCACGGTGCATATTTCCCATTATGCAGTAAAATTAAGATTAATAATGAATAGCAAACATTGTATGACTGAAGTTAAATATTTTGTGGGTTTTTTATTTGAGGATTGTTGTTTTTCACAAATCCTCTAATGATCAGATTTGATCGAAATGGATTGAAATTAATCGAATTGCAGAAGCCTTGGCTGAGATATATGAATCATCGTGCGACAAGAGTGAGGTGCTGAAAAAACCTGGGTACTATAGACCAGTAAGCTGAACATCTGTGATTTGAAAATTATCAGAGAGAATTCTAAGCGATAAGTCATCCATGAATTTGGAAAGACATGGGTTGATTAAAGACAATCAGCATTGTTTTATTCATGGGAGATTGTCTCATGAATTTGACTTTTTTAGTTGTTAAGGGTAGGGCTGTAGATATGCTCTATATGGACTTCTGCAAGGCCTTTGATAAGTTTCCACATGGTCGCCTGTCCTGGAAGGTCAGATTGCAAGGGATCAAGAGAGAGCTACCTACCTAGATATAGAATCTGGAAGCTGGAATAACTCAGCGGGACAGGCAACATCTCTAGAGAGAAGGAATGGGTAATATGTCGGGTCAAGACCTTTCTTCATACTAGTCGGGGAAAAGGGAAACGAGAGATATCGACGATGATGTAGAGAGATAAAGAACAATGAATGAAAGATATGCAAAAAAAGTAATGATGATTAAGGAAACAGGCTATTGTAGCTGTTTGTTGGGTGAAAACGAGAAGCTGGTGTGACTTGGGTGGGAGAAGGATAGAGAGAGAGGGAATGTTGGAAATTATTGCTTGGACTGGAGACCAGTGATTCAGAGATTGATGCCGGGCCCATCGCTGTATGTTATCTGTATCAACGATTTGGATGACATTGTAAAGACACGATTAGTATTTTTGCAGAGGACACCAATATGAGTGGTATCTTAGACAATGAAGATTGTTATCAAGAATTGCAAATGGGCCAAGAAATGGTTAATGCAATTTGATTCAGATAAGTATAAGGTGTTGCATTTTGGGAAATCAAACCCGGGCAAGACCTTAATGGTAAATGGTAGGGCCTTAGAGCGTGTTGTTGAACAGGGTAAAAGTATATAGTTCCCGGGTGTAGAAAGCATTTGATATGCTGGTCTTCATCAGTTAAGGAATTTGGTGTGGATGTTGGTAGACATTGGTGTTGCCGCAGGTGGAGTATTGTAGTTTTGGATGCTTTGCTTAGGAAAGATGCTTTGCTTAGGAAAGATGCCATCAAGCTGAAAAGAGAAGGTTTACGTTTGATGTTGTAAGGACTTGAGGGACTGAGCTAAATGGAAAGATTGGGCAGGCTTGGACATTATTTCTTGGAATAAAGGAGATTGAGAGGTAATCTTATAGAGGTATATAAATTCACAAGGGGCACAGATAGGGTGAATGCTCAGGCTTTATTCCCCCCAGAACAGGTAATCAGAAACTACAGGGCGATTGAAAAGACTTGATAAGAACCTGAGGGGCATCCTGCTCACACAGAGAATGTACATTCTGAGGAATGTTCTTGGAACATTTATGTAAAAGTTCAGGTGCCTCACCTTTTTGCCTCCATGGATGTTGACAGACCTGCTGATCATTTCTCTTTTGCTTCCAAATAATAATATAATATTGACTGGCCTTGAGGGAGACACCAGGAATATTGCCCAAACTGAAATCATATTGCCCGAGTCGAAGACGTGGGCAATATGATTTCAGTGCGGGCAATATTCCTGGTGTCTCCCGAAAGAAGGCAGTCAATATTATAATTATTACCTATCCCCACGTAAATTAAAATAATTCCGTCGTCGTCAAGAGACGCGAATCTCGCACTGCTGGAGGCTGCCATGTTTGTTTAGATGCCGTGACCTGATTCTTCACGATTGGCCGCAGCTCCCCTTTAGCAACAGGCACTGATTGGCCTCCCCGTGTGAGATTCCTCTGATTAGCCGCCGCTCGCTTAGCAACAGGCGCTGATTGGCCTCCCCGTGAAGCTGGATAAATCCTCTGATTGGCCGCCGCTCCCCTTTAGCAAAGGTCAATGGCGAAACCCTAAGAAGAAAAATATCAAGTAATATTGCCCGCCGGAAACCGCGCGTTTTTGGGACCTATCAAAATACCAACTAATATTGCCCGGTAAAACTACCTCTGAATTTGAATTTGAATTTCCTTTATTGTCATTCAGACCTTTCGGTCTGAACGAAATTTCGTGCTGCAGTCATACATATAATAAAAGTAACAAAAACACATAATAAACACAAATTTAACATCCACCACAGTGAGTTCACCAAACACCTCCTCACTGTGATGGAAGGCAAAAGTCTTAGTCTTTGTCTCTTCCCTCCTTGTTCGCCCTCTGCGCTGAGGCGATCCAGGCCTCCGACGCCGCCGGCAACGCCGAAACGCCAGAACACCGCCACAGCACCAAAGTCAGGCCACAGCTCCAAGTCGGGCCGGAGTGCCGCCACAGCTCCAAGTCGGGCCACAGCTCCAAGTTGGGCCACAGCTCCAAGTCGGGCCGCTGCCGCCGCCGGAACGCCGAAGCGCCGCCACAGCTCCAAGTCGGGCCGCCGAACGCCGGAGTGCCGCTACGGGCCGCTGCCGCCGCTCCAAGTCGGGCCGCCGCCGCTGCTGCCCCGCCACAGCTCTCAGCCGGGCCAGTGCTGCCGCTGCTGGAACCAGGGGACACGACTAGAAAAGGTCGTAGTTTCTCCCAACCCCTCCCCCCCCCCCCCACGCTTACACAACCTAACTAACTAAAACAGACATAAGAAAAACAACAACACAAAGAAAAAACAAACGGACTGCAGGCGAGCCGCAGCTGCCAGGTGGACAGGTAATAATCAATTTTATTAGTATTTTGTACTCTCGTCAATTCGGTTTGGAATGAGGATAATGGTTACAATTTCCCCACATTATGTATAAATTTAGCAAGTTTGTTCAAAAGAAGAATTGTAACAAAAATGAACAATATAACTAGGGCCTTATGGGCCAGTCCCACACAGGCGACGTTTTAGGCGACTACAGGAGACTATGCGGTCGCCACATGTTTGCGGGTGGTTGCCGGGGAGCCGCCTTCATGGTCGTGAGTAGTTCCCGCATTCTCTGAACTAGTCGCGGCTTTATGCTGGTCACTGCATGTTGAAAAATTTGAGGCGACCAGAATTTTAACGGTATGGAGAGTAGCGAGAATTCTCATGCCGTAGGTGCAGTGGGTCGCCAGGAGGTCGTAGGTTGTCGTAGGTTATCGTCGGTGCTGCCCGGTGATGTTCATTGGCTCATTGGGGGAAAAAAAAGTTTTCAGAACCAAGGATAACCGACCGGTAATGTTAATGTCCGCCGAGCGTCACAGCCGTGTATCTCTGGCTTCTTAAAAGTTGTATCCACTCCTTCTCTCCACCCCATCTCTTCCCTTCTCCTCCCTCTTTTAAAGGACGTAAGTGACCGTTCCCGAACACTGTGCTTTCACTGTCTTAATTACAGCGCCAACCTTCCTGCTCATCGTGGTGTGTGTCTGTATCACATTGGCTTTGCACCGTGAATTTCACTCAGACAGCGCTCCCCCTGCCTGCCCTGTCCCCTGCCTGCATAACTGGCTGGTGAAGGAAGCGAAGTATGTGTGTGTGTGTTCCACTCTGACAGTCGCCGTTCCAGTCGCCGGTTTTTCGGCGACCTGCTCCGACTTGACAGTCGCCGGCAGGCGCCTGAAAAATCACCTGAGTGGGACAGGCCCATAGGGTTTGCAGTCTACAACAAACTAATAACAATTTCCAGTGATCTCAGTAAAAGTTCATAAATGATAGAAGCAGAATTAGGCCATTCGGCCCATCAGGTCTACTCAGCCATTGAATCAAGGCTGATCTATCTCTCCCTCTTCTCTTGCCTTCTTGCCTTCTGCCTTCCTTCTTGTCTTCTCTCCCTCTCTCCTGCCTTCTCCCAATAACCCCTGACACCTGGGTGTCCCCCCTGAAGATTCCCTGCAAATACCTCATAATCTCAGTGCCAGAAACAAGCATGTTCCTGATACTCATTAGTGTCATTCTAAGTAATCATTGATGTCCAGCAGCAGCTATCTCTCATGCAAGCAGAGCAACTAATGACATTTAAAAAATCTCATGATTGAAGCCAAGGGACAATTTTTAATTAACTTTTCAACCATTACACCCAGTGCAGTAAAGATTACATGCAATTGATTACAATAGAAGCCGGAATAAATACATTTATCAAATGGAAATACCTTATCTTGTGAAATATGTAAAGATAATGGCATTTCTTAGTTAGATTATAAGCTATGGTGTAATAATTATATATCAATAATAACACATAATTGTAGCCCATATCTCATGAGCCACTGCTCAACAAAGAATAACATCAATTATAACATTCACCCCATCTTCAAAGCACCAGGGTGGGCTTTGGCTGATTGAGAAGAAGGGCATTCACAGATCAAGACCTCTGAGTTGTCACACTGCTCTATTGGGCAGAGGTTTCTCAAGGCATTGGAAAAAATACCAGCAATGGTGTCTGTGCAAAGTCTCAAAATTCACAAGGTGAATAAGCAAGCAAATGCCAGAATTCAGTCCAAAGCCATCATCCCTGGCGTGAAGGCCCTAGTTACAATCAATCCGCTGCTTGGCGCTGGCCCATTTGTTGACACACCTGAAATAAGGCTCGCGTAATAAACAATCTGTTCCAATGTTCTTTCATGGGAACGATGACCAAGCAGGCTGAAGAAAGGGTTCACAAATATCCTCAAAGTCTGCTTGATGAAATACAACATCCCTACTCACTCATAAAAATATCTGGCTTATGACCACACAAAGTAGAGAAGGAACATTCAGGGTGATATTGAGACCATCCAGGTTATGCTTCAGAAACTCCTGCATAAGCAGTGGAAGGAGCATTCCATCTCAGATGCTGCCTAAGTCTACCTCAACAGCCACTTGCTGGCTATCTGTAGGTTACCACATTATAGCCACTGTAGATCCTACTTCCCTGTGGCTATCAAACTGTACAACCCCTCCCCCTTCTGTCGTGGGGTAGACCTACTTCCCGCCGCCCTTCCCGAATCTTTTCACATCCACAATCCTTTCCACTTGTCACTTTAATTTCATGTTTCATGTATTTTGTGTTTTTTGACTGTTGGCAGATCAATTTCCCTCCTGGGATAAATAAAGTTCTATCGTATCATATTAGCCCCAATAACCACCTCAAAACCAGAGTGGAAGTTGGTTGTTCTTCATCCTGAGAGACAGCTTAAGAGGGAGATGAAACTGGAGGGTTTTTTTTCACAATTGGATGAGTTTATAAATATCTTACAACATTCTTAAGGGGTTGGACAGGCTAGATGCAGGAAGATTGTTCCCGATGTTGGGGAGGTCCAGAACAAAGGAGTCACAGTTTAAGGATAAGGGGGAAGTCTTTTAGGACCGAGATGAGAAAAACATTTTTCACACAGAGAGTGGTGAATCTCTGGAATTCTCTGCCACAGAAGGTAGTTGAGGCCAGTTCATTGGCTATATTTAAGAGGGAGTTGGATGTGGTCCTTGTGGCTAAGGGGATCAGGGGGTATGGAGAGAAGGCAGGTACGGGATACTGAGTTGGATGATCAGCCATGATCATACTGAATGGCGGTGCAGGTTCGAAGGGCCGAATGGCCTACTATTTTCTATGGCATCTATTTTCTATGTTCTATGTTCTATGTTCTATGTTTTATGTTCTATCTTCATATCAAGTCAAGAGATTGCAGGGAAGAAAAAGTGTGCAAGCAGCACAACTGTGAAGGAGTATTGGATTGTTTATGGAACTGCGATTTCCTAGTTAACCTCATGTATTGATAGCCTGCAGTTGCTGTTGGTTTCAGTGTATTGCTGACAATCACCAATAGTTTTGTAATCAGTCCTACTACAGAATCTGGGCCACGATGACTAGAAGGTCCAAAGTTGGAATTGGAATAGCAAATAAACAGAAGATGGGTCATTTCTACCGTTCTCTTCCTTATTTTCCATTTCATCGGATTCCTAGTGAGGAATGAACAGCTCTGTTTCTCAGTGAAACAGAAGAGAAACCTTATTCCTATACATGAATGGAAGTTCATGAAGCTTACCTCAACAGCATGCTTCCTGGACAAATGAATTGTGTAAGAAGGAACTGCAGATGCTGGTTTAAACCAAAGATAGACACAAAAAGCTGGAGTAACTCAGCGGGACAGGCAGTATCTCTGGAGGGAAGGAATGGGTGGGGTCTCGAACCAAGACTTTTCTTCCTGCCTGCCCGACCACCACGGGGCCGCGACCCGCAACGCCATCATTGCCATGAGGAGCAGAAACAACATCCACCGCCTCTCCATGACCCTCACTGCCTTCCCGGCCGATCTGGGAAGAAGGGTCTCGACCAGAATCGTCACCCATTCCTTGTCTCCAGCGATGCTGCATGTCCCGCTGAGTTACTCCGGCTGTTTGTGTCTATCTCTGGACAAATTAATCATTGGTTGTTGTTCAGGAATATTTAAGTTCAAGTTTTCAATTTGAAAGGATTTCTTCTGATAAGAATACAGACTTAATTAATCATTGACAAAACAATCCACGACGTGGGAAAATTTGGCAAGTTGAATAGTTAATAGGATGTGTTGCACGTTGCAACAATTTGCGTGAAATATATCAGAATGATAAAATAGACAAAAATGCTGGAGAAACTGAGCAAGTGAGGCAGCATCTATGGAGCGAAGGAATAGGCAACGTTTCGGGTCGAGACCCTCTCGACCCGAAACGTCGCCTATTCCTTTGCTCCATAGATGCTGCCTCACCCGCTGAGTTTCTCCAGCATTTTTGTCTACCTTCGATTTTTCCAGCATCTGCTGTTCTTTCTTAAACAAAATTATGAAATACTTCAGCCTAGAAATATTGATTTTTGTTTTAATGCGGAATGGTCTTTTAAAGTTGTTTTTGAAGTAATTTTCCAGCATGGAATAGGATTGTGATATTTCCAAATCACACACTCTGATCATTCTACTGAGCAATTTTGGTTTAAATTTACATTTGTCCGTGTGATGCAATTTTCATATCCAAATAATGTCATTCCTTGTGGAAAATATTGGAGCATTGCTGAGGGATTTATTCCACATTGTCGTGGGTACTGCTGCCGTTAGTCACTCCTGGACAAGTACAACACCAGGGTGGAGGCCTATTTTGGTGATCCCCATTATTTACGATACGATAGAACTTTATTCATCCCCGGAGGGAAATTGGTCTGCCAACAGTCATAACACACAACAAGGTACACGAAAACTTGAAATTAGAATTGAATAAAAAATGGAAAAGAGAAAAAGACAAGAGACTGTTGTCCGGCTGCCGGAAAAAACGAAGAAACAAACAAACAAACACAGGCTTATCCACTATACAGAGGATTCTAAACTAGAGTGCCCCTCTGTAGATTGGTCACTTCACTTACTAACCAATGTAGTGCTTTATTATTAGAAGCTCCGCCTACTACACAGTTCATATGATCGTAACCCAACTTGTGCTGGCAGTCCGTGCTGCTACACTGCAGAATCAACATGATGTGTGATATATGTGCTTTGAAATAAATACTGTTGTACCATGTTCATGAGTATGACTGGGTCATTTGACGTGGTGTCAGAAGTGGGATCTGCCATAACAAAATTTTGGCATCCAGAACAGAAAACACGGTGACACTGCCCAGCTGGGCAGCAACCTCCTCTACTGTGCGCATTGGGTAGTGCGGGCGTTAGATCACTGTGTTTAGGTCTCTGGGGTTGATGCAAATGCGACACCCCTCACCCCCACACCGGGTCCCCCTTTGTTCTCCAACCATCCCTCACCGCGGTCCCCCAATGCCGGACCCTCATTGTCTTCCCCTCCCTCCCTCACTTCCTATTTGAGCCCACTCCAGCTCTCTCCCCTTCATTTTTATACCAATACTGCCCCATTGTGCATGCAGTCACCTGTTCTCCTTCATTTCTTAAGCCAGCCTCAGGGCAAGAAACAGAAAGAAATGTAAGCCTTGCAATTTAGTGGAACAGGAGTTTGAAACTATTGGAGTTTGAAGTAGTAATCAAAGTCCAAAATTAGCATGGATATGTCACCCTCCGATCCTATAGCATATTCACTATACCAGTCATGTGCCATTGGCTCTTTGTTAAACTAAAGGAGATGGTGGCTGATTCATTATCAGTGACAAGCCACTTGCCAGAAGTTTTATATTGGAATGAAGATTTCCTGGGGTTTTTTGCTGAGTGGTTGACATTCATGTTGGGGAACTCCAGGCAATGGGCAGGTGAGCCGATAAAGCAGAAATTTAGGACCAGAAGTATATTTCAAATGAACAAAATCAGAAGACAAGTCAACAGTCGTTGGATAAAGTTCAGCACAAAGAGAGGACAGAAAGGATAATATTTGCCACATTTGGAGTATTCAGACCACATTTGGAGTATTGTGAACAGCTTATCAGAGGAAGGATGTGCTGCCGTTGGAGAGGTTCCAGATGTGATTTACGCGAAAGATCCCAGGAATGATTGGGTTAACACGTGATGAGCATTTGATGGGGGGGGGGGGGGGGGGGGGGGTGAGAACCTCCTTGAAACTAATGGGCCTGTTCCACATAGGTGATTTTTTTTTAGGCAACTACAAGCGACTAATTTGTCACTGGTGGTCGCCAGGAGGAGTCGCGTGAAAACTTGTAGCGTCTTTCTGGTCGCCGTTAATTTTTCAACATATGGAAACATTTTCGGCATCAGTGTGTTTGATGCCAATGAGCGTAGCTTGACATCTGACGTAGGTGCTGTCGTAGGTTGTCGCCAGGATGACGTAGGTCGTCGCCAGTTTTTCGGCAACCTGCTACGACTATGACAGTCACCAGCAGTTGCCTAAAAAATCGGCAAGTAGGACAAGCCCATTAGTGAATTGTGAAAGTCTTGGATAGAGTGAATGTGGAGAGGATGTTTCCACTAATGGGAGAGTCTCGGGCCAGAGTCCATAGCCTCAGAATAAAAGGACATACCTTTAGAAAGATGAGGAGGAATTTCTTTAGTCAAACGGTGGTGAATCTGTGGAATTCTTTGCCACAGAAGGCTGTGGAGGCCAAGTCAGTGAATATATTTAAGGCAGAGATAGAGAGATTCTTGATTAGCATGGGTGTCAGGGGTTATGGGGCGAAGGCAGGAGAATGGGGTTAGGAGGGAGAGATAGATCAGCCATGATTAAATGGCGGAGTAGACAGAATGGCCTAATTCTGCTCCTAGAACTTATGAACCTAAATTTACAGAGAATAAACCGGTTATTACTTTAGGTTTAGGTTTATTATTGTCACATATACAGAGGTAAAATGAAAAGTATTGTTTTATTATACAGCATTACTATACACAAATAGAATCATCAATCTCAAGTTACAATAGATAGAGCAAAAGGGAAGATACAGAGTGCAGAATAATGTTCTTGGTATTGTAGTGCTTTAGATCTCTAGACCATATCTGCAGTGGGGTAGAGGTGAATCAGATGGTATCTTAACTAATGGAAGGACTGCTCAGAAACATGATAACAGAGGGGAAGAAGCTGTTACTAAGTTTGGCAATGCCCATTTTGAAGCTTTTGTACCATATGCCAGATGGGAGTAGGGAGAAGAAGGAATGAACGCGATGGGACATCTTTATTTATGTTAGCTGCTTTTTTGAGGGAGTGTGAATTGTGGATGGAGTCAATAGTGGGAAGTGTGATGGATACACTTGAATCCATCTACAATTGAATACATCTATAATTCAATGCAATTTCTTGCAGTCCTGGGCAGAGCTGTTCCCAAGACCAAGCTGCAATGCAATGACAGTATGCTTTCCTTGATGCATCTGCACATGTTTGTAAGAGTCATTGGAGATATACGAAATTTCCTCAGTCTCCTCGGGAAATAAAGGGCATTGGTGTGACTTCTTGGCTGTCACATTAATGTGGTTGGTCCACAACAGATCGTTCATAATATTAACACCAAAGAACTTGAAGCTCTCAACCATTTGCATTTAGGCACCGTTGATGCTAATGAGGCATATACTCTGCCATGCTTCCTGAAAATGATAACTGGCTCCTTCATCTTGCTGACATTGACGTAGAACTCAAAGAAGAGTCTCCACCCGAAACGTCACCCTTTCCTTCTCTCCAGAGATGCTGCATGCCCCACTGAGTTACTCCAGCATTCTGTGTCTACCTGCTCGGGGTCAGGAAGGGTCTGCCTTCCAAGTGCATTCCCTCATTCCACAAGGTAACAAGGTTCATGCCATCCACGTCACAATGGAACCCCTCTCCAAAGTCCGTCTTCTGTTTATGCTGATCTTCCCACTTCCAATTATCCAATTGCCACCACGTCGCTTTCCAGATGTTCAGTTATCCTCTTTCACCCACTAATTACCACTCTACCTCCTCCATCATCCCTGATCTCCTGCCTTCCTATCACTCACTCAAGCTCCGATTATGCTCACTCAGCTCTCCTGAATGAACAGCTCCACCTGGTGCCCTTCCTGCACCTCTTTCCCACTCCTGTAAACAGTAAAGGGCCTGTCCCACCAGCATGCGATTGCATGCGTCTAGCGCGACCAAACGTGGTCGCTTGAGGCATATGGCCGCGCGGGGCCAGTCCCACTTTGATCGCCGGAGGCGTATGGAGTTATGCGGGGTTGGTCCCGACATCGCACGGAGCTCCAAAAATCTTGCACTGTCCAAGAATCCCACGCACCAACGGCCTGTCGGCCCGCAGGCGCATTAAGGGCGTGCGCAGCATCTTGACGGCGTACGCCTAGCGCGTGGCATTGCACAATGACGTCACTGCCCGGCGTGCCGTTGCGTGATGACGTCACCGCCCGACGCCGTGCGACGTCCAAATTCAGTCGGCCCGCCTCCTGCCCAGCTGATCGGTGAGTATGATGTCGGGACTAGCCCCGCACAACTCCATACGCCTCCGCGGTTCGAATTGGGACCGGCCCCGCGAGGTCGTACGCCTCAAGCGACCGCGTTTGGTCGCGCTAGACGCATGCAATCGCATGCTGGTGGGACAGGCCCTTTGTGTTCCTCCTGGGTTAGAAATGCATCCTCTCTGGGTTATTAACACGAGTGCTTATGGTCTCATGATTGTGATCAAGGGCTGGCTGCATTGATGTGAACCACGCTCTTAGCTCTGTGCTGAGTCTTGTTTTCCCTTAATTGTAATCGAAGTTGCTGAATGATTCATTCGTGTAGTGCTGACATCGCTAATAGTGTAGTGAGCAACAGGTCCGGGATACATGGCAGAGATTCACGGTGGCTGCTCGAAATGACCCTAAAACAAAAGGTTTGGGAGTCACCATTGTTGTGATCTATATGGAGAGAGCAATCCAGGTGCAAGATTGTAGCTGAAGTAACCAAGCAGCATTTCACTTGTCACAAAGATAACAGCCTCAGAGAACCAGAGCCTGTGAATACGTTGTGTAAGAAAGAACTGCAGATGCTGGTAAAATCGAAGGTGGACACAAAGTGTTTGAGTAACTCAGCGGGTGAGGCAGCATCTATGGAGAGAAGGAATGGGTGACCTTTCAGGTCGTGACCCTTCTAGGGTGACCCGAAACATCACCCATTCCTTCTCTCCATAGATGCTGCCTCGCCCGCTGAGTTACTCCAGCATTTTGTGTCTACCTGTGAATACATTGCTCGTCAGCAAGACCACATCTGATATGATGTTTCTAATTTTTTTAATTGATTCCTGTCTTCTATTTAGAAAACATTTTTTATTGTTCTTCCTTTGTTAGCATATTCAAGGACCCGCTGTGTAATCGAGTCTTGTTCTCAGTGGCCTTCTACTGTAGTTTAGTTTAGTTTAGAGACACAGCACAGAAACAGGCCCTACGGCCCACTGAGTCCACACCGACCAGCGATCCCCGTACACTGACGTGTATCCTACTACACACACTATGGACAATTTTACATTCATACCAAGCCAATTAACCTACAAACCCGTACGTCTTTGGAATGTGGAAGGAAACCGTAGATCTCGGAGAAATTCCATGCAGGTAAAGGGGAACAACGTACAAACTCTGTACAGAGAGCATCCACAGCGAGGATCGAACCCGGGTCTCTGGCACTGTACGGCGTGCTGTAGTACCCAGGTGAATCAACATTGACTTCACCTTCATCAGCCAGATTGATGCATATTAAATCTTTTGCTTAGTGGCAAAGCCTGCCTGCTGTCCCAAGGACCCTGACCCATGCTAAATGGGATAGCTGCAGCGATAACAATGCCTTCAGTATTCGAGACCTAGCAGCAGTATCACAATTGAAGCACCCATTGCATAGGAATGCCAGCAAATGAAGACATTGGAAGGTGTCTTAGCAATCTGAAACACGCTCTGTAGCTTCCTAGTCAGACATATCAATATTGAGTGCAGCACCAGGTGGCACGGAGGCTCAGAAGTAGATTTGCTGCCTTACAGCGCTTACAGCACCAGAGACCCAGGTTCGATCCTAACTATAGGGTGCTGTCTGTAGGTTCTCCCCGTGACAAACCCCCTGTGTGAATTTTCTCCAAGATCTTCGGTTTCCTCCCACACTCCAAAGAAGTACAGGTTTTTAGGTTAATTGGCTTGGTATTAATGTAAAAATTGCCCCTATTGCATGTAGGATAGCGTTAATGTGCGGGGATCAGTCTGCGGGCCGAAGGGCCTGTTTCCGCGTTGTATCTCTAAACTATATAACCATATAACCATATAACCATATAACAATTACAGCACGGAGACAGGCCCTCTCGGCCCTTCCAGTCCGTGCCGACCAATTGTTTTCCCCTAGTCCCATCTACCTGCACTCAGACCATACCCCTCCATTCCCTTCACGTCCATATACCTATCCACTTTACTTTTAAATGTTAAAATCGATCCTGCCTCCACCACCTCTGCTGGAAGCTCATTCCACACAGCCACCACCCTCTGAGTAAAGAAGTTCCCCCTCACGTTACCCCTAAACTTCTGTCCCTTAATTCTCATGTCATGCCCTCTTGTTTGAATCTTCCCTACCCTCAATGGGAAAAGCTTATCCACGTCAACTCTGTCTATCCCTTTCATCATTTTAAAGACCTCAATCAAGTCCCCCCTTAACCTTCTGCGCTCCAAAGAATAAAGACCTAACTTGTTCAACCTTTCTCTGTAACATAGTTGCTGGAACCCTGGCAACATTCGAGTAAATCTCCTCTGTACTCTCTCTATTTTGTTGACATCCTTCCTATAACTAGGCGACCAAAATTGTACACCATACTCCAGAATTGGTCTTACCAATGCCTTGTACAATTTTAACATTTAACTAAACCAAACTAAATGAGTACAATGTGATCCTTGGGGTACTACGATTGATACAGAGCTGTTGCGGGGCACCGAGGCTTGTGCATCTATCAGGCTGATAATGGTGAATCCAGAAAGTTAATTTCCATAGGAGAATATATATATAGCATATAATGGATGTTGATTAAACTGAGTATTGCAATTGAAGGCCATAGAGAGAAAGAAGTGACAAGCAGATGATGCTAGTATATGCTGAGAAAAGGAGAATAATAAAAATATTTTATAAATAGATGGCAGGAAATCAGTAAAATTAATGTAATGAACGTTCAATTGCAATTAATAGTCATTAAACAGCAATGAATCTGAATTATAGTGTGCTGTCTCTTGAAATCAGCCAGATAAGAGAAAATGTTCCAATTTGAATTGATTGCCAATTCTAAGAGAGCATTTTATTGGGTCTGTGCCCAGACAGGCTGGGTTGCTTGGCACAGTGAAATATCACTTGGATCTGAAAAAATCTTCATTTTTCTTTCATTTAAATTTATGAAAGGGAAATCATAAATGTCTCTTGTGAGATATTATCTCCTACCACGCAATTATGTGACATTCAGCACACCTGGATATCCAAACAATTCTTTGGTATATTTATATTATATATCCCATACCTTCCAACACACCCCAGTCTGCTCCTATATCAAAATGTATCCCTCATTTTGAATAACTTTCTTTTCAGTTGTTTTCACCCCAGCGGTATGAAGATTGACTTCTCTAACTTCAAGTAGCCCTTGCTTTCCCTCTCTCTCCATCCCCTCCCTCTTCCCAATTCTCCGACCAGTCGTACTGTCTCAGACTACATTTTATCTCTGTACCCGCCCACTCCCCTGACATCAGACTGAAGAAGAGTCTCGACCCAAAACGTCACCCATTTCTTCTCACCAGACATGCTGCCTGTCCCACTGAATTACTCCAGCATTTTATGTGTATCTTCTCTTTTCGGTTCTCTTCGTAGTAAAGAATCTTTCACCATATAATTCACACTTACAGGTCAGCTAAGCTCTAAATATGAATGTCTAACCTCTTGCGAATAACTTGGATGTCATGTGTTAAAACAAAGCAATGGTCATCTCTATTACTGAACTGTTATTCTGTGTTCTAGTTCCTGGCTTTGAAATACAACATAATAAATACTTAACAGTGGAAACACTGGCCAAGAAATTCTGGGTTTGCATCTGGTTGTTAATCACAGCTTCTGAAAATGAATGAAATGGCTGATGAAAAGAGTAATCAGAGCAAAAGAATCTACAATTCATGTGCATCATAGAAAGCAATAAAGCTTTTATAGGTTATTGTTCTCAAGAGAACATTTTAAATGTTTCTTTGATTGATTGAGAAGCACAATGACCTGCGATTTATGGGGTATATTTCAATATGTTCCCCATATTGTATCTATTGAAACCAGAAGTTGCTTTTTGCATTGCTATAAACAATGTGATGATTCAGTTATTTGTTTCGTAAATCTTTGAGTGTTGGTTTTGAATTGGAAAATATTTTAGCTAGAAATGAGCAACACCATCAGCTATTTACTTGCCGTTTCAAGTCGTAAGTTCTCTGATGTGATTCTGCATTTATCTTTCAAATTTGGCATTATTAAACGGTAGCTCGCCGGAACAGTTCTTTTGAAAGAATTTAATGCTGCTTCAAAGAATTTTAATTTGATCACTCCAGCTGTCTAGTTGAAGTATTATCTGAATAAGTGGTTTGTGGTTTATAATGTAGTGAAGTTGTGTTTGAGCAAAGTCCTTAAAAAATAGATAGGCATTAAAATCTCTCTATAACCAGGCCTAGATAGAGCTTTTAATTAAATAGTGGGGGTCCAGAGGAGGTTGACAAGAATGATCCCAGCAATGAGTAGGTTAACAAATGATGAGCGTTTGATGGCACTGGGCCTGTATTGGCTGGGGTTTAGAAAAATGAGGGGTGACCTCATTGAAACGTACAGAATAGTGAAAGGCTTGGTTAGAATGGATGTGGAGAGGATGGTTCCACTAGTGGGCGAGTCTAGGACTAGAGGTCATAGTCTCAGAATTAAAGGACGCTCTTTTATGAAGGAGATGAGAAGGAATTTCTTTAGTCAGAGGGTGGTGAATCTGTGGATTTCTTTGCCACAGAAGGCTGTGGAGGCAATGTGAGTGGATATATTTAAGGCCGAGGTAGATGGATTCTTGATTAGTACGGGTGTCAGAGGTTATGGGGAGAAGGTAGGAGAATGGGTTGAGGAGGGAGAGATAGATCAGCTATGGTTGAATGGAGGACTTACAAAATTCTTACAAAATTCTTAAAGGGTTGGACAGGCTAGATGCAGGAAGATTGTTCCCGATGTTGGGGAAGTCCAGGACAAGGGGTCACAGTTTAAGGATAAGGGGGAAGTCTTTTAGGACCGAGATGAGAAAATCGTTTTTCACACAGAGAGTGGTGAATCTGTGGAATTCTCTGCCACAGAAGGTAGTTGAGGCCAGTTCGTTGGCCATATTTAAGAGGGAGTTGGATGTGGCCCTTGTGGCTGAAGGGATCAGGGGGTATGGAGAGAAGGCAGGTACAGGATATTGAGTTGGATGATCAGCCATGATCATATTGAATGGCGGTGCAGGCTCGGAGGGCCGAATGGCCTGCTCCTGCACCTAATTTCTATGGTTCTAGGAGGAGAATTGATGGGGCAAATTACCTAACTCAACTCCTATCACATATGATCTTATGTTTAAGAAGGAACTGCAGATGCTGGAAAAATCAAAGGTAATTAAAAATTCTGGAAAAACTCAGTAGGTGAGACAACATCTATGGAGCTAAGGAATAGGTGACGTTTCGGGTCTAGACCCTTGTTCTCAACCCGAAACATCACCTATTCCTTCGCTCCATAGATACTGCCTCGCTCGCTGAGTTTCTCCATCATTTTTATCTACATATGATCTTATGATCACTTATGATCTCATGATTTAAATACCTCGGGAGAGTTTTAGCCCCTAAGATTGCCAGAAATTAGGATGGTATGCTTAGCTTAGTAGCGAGACTCAGCAGCAATGCTCACAAAACATACCACTTTACTGGAAACAAACCTACGTGCCAAGTTAATGCCCTTTCAGGGAGCTATTTGAGAATCAATCTCATGTCCTACCTGGCCTATGTGATAGATTTTTCAATGCCCTCTGAATGAACCTATCAAGCCACTCAATTGTTATATTATGTTCAAGTGCTATGTTGATGTAGAGATAACAATAAAAGCACTCAGATCATTGGCATTGATCGAGGCATCAAATTCAGATACAGCAAATTTGCTTCCAGCACAGTAGATCTCATGGGTCCTTAGTCATAAATATCCCGGGATTGATGACTAAATTGGCTCCATCAAATAATGTCATGATATACCACATGGACAATGTGCCAGATCCATCCATCACAATCCCCGGACATGGTATTGGTTTTAGTTAATTATCGGTATGGGTTTATTATTGTTACGTGTACCGAGGTACAGTGAAAACATTTGGTTTGTGTGCTTTCCATCCAAATCATACAATACCATAAGTGCATCAGGTAAAAGTGAAAATTAACACAGTGCAAAATATAGTGCTAGAGCTACAGAGAAAATGCAAATAGACAAAATAGTGCAAAAAAACAATGCGAGGTAGAATGGATGATCAGGAATTTGTCTTTCCATATGAGAAGTGAAAACAGCGGAGAAGAAGTCGTTTCTGAATCTGGCGATAATTGCTTTCAAGAGTTTGGATCTTCTGCCTTACAGGAGAGGGGAGAATAGGCCGTGTGAGTGGTCCTTGATATTCTCTGAGGCTGCGTGAAGTACAGATGTGGGGAAGTTGGTTTGCACGAAGGACTGGGCTGCGTTCATGGCTTTCTGCAATTTCTTGGCCAACCAGTTGCCATACCAAGATGTGATGCACCGGGATAGGATGATTTCTATGGTGAATCTGTAGAGATTGATAAGTCATTGGACACATCCTGAATTTCCTTACCCTACTGAGGAAATGGAGGCATTAGAAAGCTTTCTCGGCCAGAGCGCGAATATGGTTGGACCAGGACCAGTTGGCGGTGACCATTCCACTTCAGTACCATTGACACAGCCTGGGACATGTATTCCACCCCCTCCCTATAGCCAGTGACCAGCTGCTTAATTTTTGCTGGCATTGAGGGAGCGCTTGTCTTCTTAACGCCATGGAGATGTCAAGAACCAGGGACAGATACTAAGCTCTTTATCTCCTTCCTGGACTTCAGGTGGTCATTGTTTGAGATGTGACCCACCAAATGGAGTTGGAGGAGAATTTCGCTGCAGTCATAGGAAATGTAGTAAGGGACTGAGAATACAGCCTTGTGGGGCACTGGTGATGAGAGTTATCATGGATGATATTTTATCGCCAGTACTTCCCGATTATGGTCTATATGGATCAGGAAGTCATGGATCTAGTTGCAGAGGAGAGTGCTGAGTCTTAGGTCTTGTAGTTTCAAGATGGATTTGATTGGAATTATGATGTTGAAAGCAGAGCTTTGGAGAACACGCGTCCTTGTTATCTAGATGTCCCCCTAACAAGATATATACAGACCCAGCCTGATGAATTGATGCTTTTCCATATTGAGCAACACTTGGAAGAAGCATTGAATGTAACAATGTCATGCAGTGCACACTGGGTGGAGACCTCAACGGCAACCATTCCTCCTGAAATTCCTAATACAGAAGCCAGTTCTTTCCACATGATATCAAAAAAATGCTGGAAGCAATGGATGTGGCAAAGGCTATGGGACCACACAACATCCCAGTTGTACTACTGAAGGTTGATATTTAGGAAAGAACTGCAGATGCTTGTTTAAACTGAAGATAGACACAAAATGCTGGAGCAACAGCGGGACAGGCAGCATCTTTGAAGAGAAGGAATGGGTGACTTTTCGGGTCGAGATCCTTCTTCAGTTCTTCTGAAGGGTCTCGACCCGAAATGTCACCCATTCCTTCTCTCCAGAGATGCTGCCTGTCTTGCTGAGTTACGCCTGCATTTTGTGTCTATCCACATTGAAGAAATCTTTGTGCCTCTGGCCAAGTAGCTCCGGTACAGTTACGATACTGCCAACTATCCAGCTATGTGGAAAACTACCTGGGTATGTCCTTGTCACAAACAGGAGGACAAATCCAATCCAACCAATTATCACTCAACCTGCCGAGTTCCTCCAGCATATTTGTCTCTTTTTTAAATTATCACCCAAGCTTACTCTCAGAGCACGACGAGGTACCTTGCACCTCCTCCAACCTCATCTACTGTCTCCGCTGTTCCAGGTGTGGACTCCTGCATATTGGCGAGACCAAGCGCAGGCTCGGCGATCGTCTAGTTCCAACACCTCCGCTCACTCCGCCTAAACCTACCCGATCTCACGGTTGCCAAACTTTTAACTCCCCCTCCCATTCCCACACTGACCTTTCTGTCCTGGTCCTCCTCCATTGTCAGAGTGAGGCCCAGCGCAAATAGGAGGAACAACACCTCATATTTCACTTGGGCAGCTTGCACCCCAGCAAAGAAGGGTCTCGACCCAAAACATCGCCCATTCCTTCTCTCCGGAGATGCTGCCTGTCCTGCTGAGTCACTCCAGCATTTTGTGTCTATCTTCAGGTATCTTGGATGGTTTCTTTCAAGTCGTACTTTCTAATGATATAATCGAAGATAGACACAAAAAGCTGGAGTAAGGCAGCGTCTCTGGAGAGAAGGAATGGGTGCCGTTTTGGGTCGAGACCCTTCTTCAAACAATGGTATAATCATTGATGATCAGTGTGAATATGTCGATAGATGTATGATCTGTTTCTGTGCTCTATGACTTCATGACATGTTGGACTCATTGCAGATCCACCCTGCCTGACGCAACTGACCAATATTCAACGACAGCAAGGTGGAAAGAAACCACTTGGTGAGCTCAATTATTATTTTGAACTGGCATTAAAGAATGGAAATAATGTGAAAAACTACATCAGCAAGCCTCATAAGATAATTTACAGGCTATAGAAAGCTATTTTTGATTTGAATTTATTTTTCAGTATCTGATCTAGAAACATAGAAACATAGAAAATAGGTGCAGGAGCAGTCCATTTGGCCCTTCGAGCCAGCACCGCCATTTATTGTGATCATGGCTGATCGTCCCAAATCAATAACCCATGTCTTCTCCCCATATCCCTTGATTCCACTAGTCCCTAGAGCTCTATCTAACTCTTAAATCTATCCAGTGATTTGGCCTCCACTGCCCTCTGTGGCTGGGAATTCCACAAATTGACAATTCTCTGGGTGAAAAAGTTTTTTCTCACCTCAGTCTTAAATGGCCTCCCCTTTATTCTAAGACTGTGGCCCCTGGTTCTGGACTCGGCCAACATTGGGAACATTTTTCCTGCATCTAGCTTGTCCAGTCCTTTTATAATTGTATATGTTTCTATAAGATCCCTCCTCATCCTAAACTCAAGCCTAGTCTTTTCATTCTTTCCTCATATGACAGTCCCGACATCCCAGGGATCAATCTCGTGAACCTACGATGCACTGCCTCAATCACAAGGATGTCCTTCGTCAAATTAGGAAACAAAAACTGTACACAATACTCCAGATGTGGACTTACCAGAGCCCTATACAACTGCAGAAGAACCTCTTTACTCCTATACTGTAATCCTCTTGTTATAAAGGCCAACATTCCATTAGCTTTCTCCACTGCCTGCTGTACCTGCACGCCAACTTTCAGTGACCGGTGTACAAGGACACCCAGGTCTCGCTGCACCTCCCCCTTACCTAACCTAACCCCATTAAGATAATAATCTGCCCCCTTATTTTTGCCGCCAAAGTGGATAACCTCACATTTATCTATATTTGGTGTATGGTGATCAAACATTTCAGTATCTGTTGTACATTTTAAAGGGACTAGTGCCTTTTATTTAAATACTAAGCAGGTATTTTCAATTGTTGGTAATAATTGGAAAATGTATTTGATTAATTTGATTTTTTTTTGTTTATTTTTGCCATTCTATTGCATTGAATCAGTGATAATAGTTTCTTCACTGGAAACAAAATATTTTAAAATTTGAGTTTTATAACAAGCGACATTATTTCAGGAAGTTGTTGGGTGTTGTGACTAAAGGGGAGGCAGGAGGCACAGAACGTCAGGTTGCATGAATAATACCCTGTGGCTAACTCTTCACACTTCACTTCCACAACCATAAATTTGGTTGGAGATTTATTGACGCTATTTCCCCAAAGAAGCAGTAATGTGGATTAAGTGCAGGATACTGCTTCTGCATCTCCTTTACTATTATAAATCATAGTTCCCTCTTCCATACAAGTACACTGGAGAGATTATCAATGGGAGACCAAATGGTATTGAAAGAAAAGGAATAATCTTTTTGCAGTAGCAAATAGCATCATTGAGATTTTTTTTCTCTGACTATTTCCCTACTTCTAATTTCCAAAGTTATAGACACATTTTATTTTTTAACTTCACTCCATCAAAATAAGACACAAAAATGCCGGAGTACCTCGGCAGGTCAGGCAACGTTTCGGAAGGACATGGACAAGCGACGTTTTGGATCGGGTCCCTTCTTCAGACCGATTCTAGTGCGGGGGAGAAAACTGGAAGATAGGTGTGGGTGGGACAAAGCCGGGCAAGTGATAGGTGGGTACAGGTGAGGGGCAAATGGGCAGACAAAAGCCAGGTGAAAATAAGACGAAAGGCCGTGAGATAAGAGAAGAGGGGTAAAGTGTGAAGCCAAAGGAAGGGAATGAGGTACTCCAGCACTTTGTATTCTTCCTTGTAACCAGCACTTGCTGTCCCCTGTGTTTACATTTCACCCCATCAGATCCCTTTGCTCTAATTCATAAAATTCTAACTCTTTGTTCTTATAGTATACTGTCACTACACAGTTGCAACTTGTGCTCCTTTGCCCACTAACTTGTCTCTCTGTGTAAAAACCCTTCATCTCACCAGATAAGTTATTCACCTCCTAAGCACTATGATGCTTACAAAAAACGATTCCATCTTTTCACTCCTGATGTCCCTATCCCTCAAGCAGAAGCACTGAAATTGATGTTTTAGCTTTATATCTCTGGCATTGTTTCAGGTCGGGAACCTTCTTCAGACATTTAACTTTATATATTCTTTGTTCATGGGGGCCCTACTGTGTGAAAGCAATTACTGATTTCCCCATCATATTAACAGTAACTACACCTCAAGGATATCGCCAAGGTGTTTAGTGCCTTAGGAAAGCTTGAGGTCGTAAAAAATGTATTAAAAAAAAAAAAAAATTCGAAGTTCCTCAGAACTTAATTTTCATAATATACATTTGTTATTACCCAAAATGCCAACTTATACATGCTGCCGGTCAGAGACTCCGTCACGTAGAAAATAGACACAAAATGTTGTAATAACTCATCGAGACTGGCAGCATCTCTGGAGAGAAGGAATGAATGGGTGGCGTTTGCGGGTCGAGACCCTTCTTCAGACGGAGGAGTCAGGGGAGTGGGCAGTGCATAGATAAGGAAGTGTATATATATATATATAAGGACGTGTAAGGTGTGAAAACAGGACAAATGGATTATAGTTGATGCATGGACTAGATGCATAGTAGATGCATAGACTAATTGCATGCCTAAAATCAGCTCATGCTCTGCCACACAGAGTCACGGCAATTCCCATGATTTTTTTTTTTTGCTCTGTACATCCATGGATAAATCTGCTCCACAACCACTTTGTACACCTTGCAATACATGTGACAAACACCAGATTGGATATTTCAATGGTCTTTTGGTGATTTGTGTCAAAACAAACGTTACAAATGCCTGGAAGAGCTTCTAACAGTTGTGGGTGGCAAATGGGGGAGCAGCCAGAAAATAGAACAGCCACATACTCTTAAGGGCCTGTCCCGCTTTCCCGAGTTATTCACGAATTCTCATGAGTTATTCACAAATTCTTCCGAGTTTTCAAACTCGCAGAATGTTCGTAAAGAGTCCGTAGGAGGCCGTAGGAGTGCGTGGATATATCGTAGCGGCTCGTTATGTCAGCTGTACGTACTCAGGGCTATTTTGTTACTCGTGGACATTTTTCATCAGGCCAAAAAAGCGTCCCGACTTACCTGATGCCCCGAGTACCTACAGCTGGTATAACGAGCCGCTACGAAATATCCACAAACTCCTACGGCCTCCTACGGACTCGTTACGAACATTCTGCGTGTTTGAAAACTCGGGAGAATTTGTGAATAACTCAGGAGAATTTGCGAATAACTCGGGAAAGTGGGACAGGCCCTTTAAGGTTTAAAGATTTGAAATGTATTCCAATCCTGTCACATAGATCTCATGATAAGAGTCTGGTTACTGCAGGTATTTTTCTCCCCACCTGTGATGAAGATGGATATTATAAAGCCACCCAGTGCCACAGCAGTGTGGGACAATGCTGGTGTGTCGATCGGTACGGGAATGAACTGGGAGGATCGAGATCAGGTGGACCATCTGATTGTGGTATGTTCTACACTCACCTTATTAAATTCGTTCCATCAAGTCTATGCCAGTGAACAAAACAATCATCATTGCCCCACTAATTTTCCCTGCAGCCTATACTCCCCACTACTTACCTCTACATTAGGGATAATTTACAGTAAACAGTTAACCTACCAACTCAAACATCTTTAGGATATAGAAGGGATTTGAGCACCCACAGGAAACTATCAGCCACATGGAGAATATGCTAACTCCACACGGAGGTCAGGATTAAGACTGGGTGGCTGAAACACTGTGCTGCCCCATGGCTCATCCTCTGTGGCAATAACATATTCTCTCACTCCATGCCTGTTGATGTCTCTAGAAATCCATTCACCAAACATGTTCATTGGCGTCGTCTCCATACCCCTCTGTGCTGCAGAAATCCACAGGTTCATCCCTCTTGATTAAGACTGTGAGAAGAAGTTTCTCCTCATCACAGTTTTAAATGTCTTTCCCGCAACCTGAGAATGTGATCCTCTTCACCAGCACCACCCTGCCCCACTACATCTCCAGCTGCCCAGCTCTGCCTCGCCTGCCACCAAAACACAAATGTTTGCGTTTGTAATGTTACTTGTAAAATGAGATTTCCATATTGGAAACCATATAGATTTCCTTACTTAATGTTTTGATTAATACTTGAATATTGAAGATTGCTGGGGTCGCGGACTGTGAGGAATGCGGTCAATGTATACAGTGGGGTAGAGATCAGCTACAGATATAGGCAAGTTTAATGTGAGCAAGGGTGAGGTGTGGCACTTTGGTAGGTCAAATGTAAGGGGGAAAATATCCAATTAAAGGCATGGCCTCGAACAGCATCGATGTACAGAGGGATCTTGGGGTCAAGGAACATTATTACCTGAAAGTGGCAACCCAGGTAGATAGAGCAGTAAAGGGGGAATATGCTTTTATAGGTTGGGGTATTGAGTATAAGAGTCAGGAAGTCATGATGCAACTTTATTGCAGATTAGTTTGGCCGCGTTTGGAATATTCCGTGCAGTTCTGGTCAGCCCATTATAGGAAGGACGTGGAAGCTTTGGAAAGAGCGCAGAAGAGGCCTACTAGGATGATGCCTGGAATAGGGGGTATCAGCTACAGGGAGAGGTTGAACAGACATGGATAGTTTTGTCTGGAACACCTGAGGTTGCAGGGAGACCTGATAGAAATATATAAAATGATGACAGGCATAGATTGGGTAGACAGAACCTGTTTCCAAGAATGGAAATTTCAAATATTAGAGAGCATGGTATTAAGGTGAGGTGGGAAAAGTTTAATGGAGATGTACAGGGCATATTTTTAGCGCACACACAGTGCTGGGTGCCTGGAACATGCTGCTGTGTGTGTGGGGTGGGGGGGGGGGAGGTAGGGTTGGGGCAGATACCATAGTGGCATTTAAGAGACTTTTGGATAGGCACATGGATGTGCAGGGAATGGAGGGATATGGATTATGTGCAGGCATATAAAGTTGATCTTGGCATTATGTTAACCACAGACATTGTGGGCTGAACGACCTGTTCTTATGCTGTACTATGTTCTATGGGTGATGAGCTATTATTCCATCATGGTGAAGCCAAACCTCTCAGAACAGCAGTAATAGTTATTTTGGAATTATTTTGGAATTATTTCTCAATGATTCCTGTTACCGATTACATGATTTTATTCATGAAATGTCTGTCTAATTGCATCTAAGTTATGTAATTTAATTTAGAAAATGTCAAACGACAATTATATTCATTCTCGCCAACGAAAAGCCAATAAAAGCTGAAACATAGATTAATGAAAATGAAAATGGTTTAAAAAATAATTATATAAAAATTGGATGCACCCATTCTTTGGTGCAGAAAAGCATGACCATGTTTATCACAGCACCCAATTGGTTGCCCGCAAAGAAACAACAGAAGTAGTCAAAATCCTGTATTAAATCACAAGATGGGGTAATGCGAGATTTGTAGGATTCGGAATTACACTTCACCTGATTTTGTGTATCTCCTGACATATTGCTGTGCAGTGACGATCCGTGCCTTCCCCTAAAATGCATGTTTCCGATGGCAGCCAAGAGCAGCAACTACGCTTTGGCTGACATGTGAGAACCAGGAAACTGTGGTGACGAGGATGACATCTCTCATGCAAGTCCTGGACAAGATAAATCCCAGGGGGAAGGTTCCATGCCGGTGGACTTGAGAGAAATTATAAACCCATGATTAAAAGACCCCTGCCTACTTATTTCAGTGTCGGAGCAACTCGGCCATTAGATTGGATGAGCGATCAAAATAGGTTCATTGAGCAGCTAATAAAAATAAGGCAAGGTGTAGCGGAGTGGCCTAATGCGAGCGACCATGTGTGAAGAAAATCTGTGTGGGGGGTAAGTATGAGGCTTTGGCTCATGAGGCTTAAGCATGGAGCCTGAGCAAGGGCTGAGCAGATGGAGACATAGAATCCTAGAGTGATACAGTGTGGAACCAGGTCCTTCAGCTTAACTTACGCACACCGGCCAACATGTCCCAGCAGCACTAGTCCCACCTGCCCTCGTTTGGTCCATATCCCTCCAAACTTGTCCTATTCATGTACCTGTCTAACTGTTTCTTAAAGGTGAAGGTAGAGTTTGTTGGGTGTGATTGGTGTCCTTTTTAATCCGCTTGGTTTTAATATAGCAGTGATACCAATTCTTCTCTCCAGAGATTCTGCCTGTCCCACTAGTACAGCATCGGCAGTTCCTTCCTACACAGCGAACCACCATGTTTGATCAGATTGCTCTCTGCAGAAGTAATGAAAGACACATGGGAACCAATGTCTCCCATGAGGTGCAACATCATTGCTGCTCCCCAACCCCACAACTATCACACACATGAACGCATGTTCCTCATGAGTTTAGTTCCACTCAGATTGCACAGGGAGGAGAATGAAGACAGCAGACACCTGTGCTCTGATATTGTGTGGGAAGGAACTGCAGATGCTGTTTTACACTGAAGATAGACACAAAACACTGGAGCAACTAAACAGGACAGGCAGCATCTCTGGATAGAAGGAATGGGTGACGTTTCTGGTCGAGACCCTTCTTCAAACTAGGTCGGGGGAGAGTTGGAGACACAGAGATAAGGAAGGGTAAAGTGTGAAAATGAGCCATCAAAAGAGAGGCAGCTCAAGGAAAATGTATAATAGATTATTGTTAGCTCTGATATTTCTCAGCCAGTTGAGCTCTGGGTCAGGGTTTGAAACGAGTAGGTTGCGGCATCATTGTCTACCCTGTATACTGCAAGATCTTGTGTTGTGCAGGTTAGGGATCCCCCTAAGGAGGGTACCGACATCTCCAATCTCTAGGCAGCAAGCTCACTCATGTCCCTCAGCCAGTAGTGACGGACTGCTGCTGCAATGGTCTGCATTATGCAAAGGGCTTCATACGAATGATCAAGAACATCTTTGAGAACCAGAGAAGATTTTCAGAGGCCATGCTGGAAACTACTGCAATACAATGTTGATTCAACTAGACTCACATAAAATAGATTAAGGTAGGATTACTGTAAAATATAAGTTTTTGACAGTCAGCATGGACTGTATGTTTCTATTTGTTTCTCTTTGTTTCTTTGCTGTATCTCCCTGTATAAAGTTTGTAAAACGAAAAAGGCACATGTGTTGGATTTCAGAGCCAAAAGAATAAGGGGTAGGCCATTTAGGATTGAGATGAGGGAAAACTTTTTCTCCCAGAGAGTTGTGAATCTGGGGAATTCTCTGCCACAGAAGGCATTGGAGGCCATTTCACTGGATGTTTTCAAGAGAGAGTTAGATTTAGCTCTTTGGGCTAACGGAATCAAGGGATATGGGAAAAAAGCAGGAACGGGGTACTGATTTTGGATGATCAGCCATGATTATATTGAATTGCGGTGCTGGCTTGAAGGGTCAAATGGCCCACTCCTGCACCTATTTCCTTGTGATGACCTTTGTTTTTTTGTATTAACATTTGCTTGTTTGAAACTCATCTGAAAACCTCCCTGATCAAGTACGTTGTTTGTGGCAAATCAAATTCATTAGATAGACCCAAAGTGCTGGTATAACTCAGCGGGTCGTGCAGCATCTCTGGAGATAAAGGAGAGGTGACGATTCGAGTTGGGACTCAGTGCAGTTAGATTATCTGATCTGGAAGCTGCTGGCATTGCCATCATCAGCAGGTTCTCCCTGGCATCTAATGAATGAGTGCGTAATTGTCCCAACGCTGGAGAGAGAAAATTTCAGAACCAGGGTCTCGACCCGAAACGCCACCTGTCCTTTTCTCCAGAGATGCTGTCCGACCCGCTGAGTTACTATCGTCATTTTAAATTTCAGAACCCTCTGGATTTTGGGCCCGCAGTCTTGATGTTGCTCAGTAAGATTTTCCAGGGTCTCTTTAGACTATGATAAGAGCAACTAAAAACATGTCATGTGATCCTCGCTCTGTTGAGACTGTTACACAGCAGAAGGTAGACACAAAATGCTGGAGTAATTCAGCAGGACAGGCAGTATTTCTGGAGAGAAGGAATGGGCGACGTTTCGGGTCGAGACCCTTCTTCAGTGCGATTCATACACACTGTTACACAGCAGTCTCTGATTGCACTTTATTGCTTCAATATATGATAGCAAGAGCAGAATGGCACTTCGCGAATAGTGCTTTTCTGATTAGGGATATACAATGGGTACAATAGTGTGAATAGAGCATGGAAGTATGATTTCCTCAAAACTTTCAATATAAAACCATATTTTGCACTCTTTTACTTGTTCTGCATGCTAAGGTTCCCTTAGTTTTGAGCCATATTTGTTCATGAGTCCACTTCAAATCACTCTCCACAACATAAACGTATTAAAAGGGCAAAAGTAGCAACAGAAAATATTGTTTTGGAACAGTGAATTAGGCAGTGAACTATGATATATTTTATCTCTAATGACACGGCTTAGATGCCAGTTTTAACGTACTACAATAGCCAAACTTTCATACCAAGAATCAAACACAAGGGTCCAAAAATGGGTTTTCATAAGATCACAAATGATAGGAGTAAAATTAGGCCATTCGGCCCATCAAGTCTACTCCACCATTCAATCATGGTTGATCTATCTCTCCCTCCTAACCTCATTCTCCTGCCCTCCCCATAACCCCTGACACCCGTACTAATCAAATTCACTAGATCGAGAAATGAATAGTGCAGTAGAGAAAAAATGCACTTGGTAGAATTTTTGTTAGCACAAGCTTTGTGCAAATTGCTTATGCACAAATTAATTGTATATGTATTGGATCACTGTAGTAACTATTTACAGATGGGGATTAGTGACCTACAGGAAAGTGGTCGGACTCTTCTTGGTTGTGGATCTCATTGACATGGGTGTTACCTGCCGGGCAACACCAGTGTTGTCGTTGAAGTACTGTGTGCATTTCCCCACAGCTGACAACGCTACAAGTGGAGGGATACTTTGGCCTTTGTTGTTAACCCCGATGTGGAATAGATCGGGTAGATGCATGGAGTCTCTGGCCCAGAGTAGGGGAATCGAGGACCAGGGGACATAGGTTCAAGGTGAAGGGGAAAATATTCCATAGGGTGGTGGGTGTATGTATCAAGCTGTTATTTTTTTTATTTTTTAAATATTTTTATTTATTAGAGGTACAGTAAATTACATCAGTGTACATCCCGTGTATATATATATTATTACAATCATTGTACCCCTTAATTTTTAAGGCTTTTAGAGAAAAATAATAAAAACAGAGAAGGTAGAGAAAGTGAGAGAGAGTTGTGAAAGTGAAGAAGTGTGCCAAAGGAAAAGAAAAAAGAGCCCTTGGTCAAAGAGTTAGAGAAAGGAGATTAAGAGATAGACCCTAGAAAAAAAAAGAGAGAAGAAAAAAGGAAAAGCCAGTTACTTTATTATAAACATCACGCAAAAGGAATTTACCAACTCGACAGTTTTTCATCCCCCTTTACCAAGGCAAGGCAAGGCAAGGCAAATTTATTTATATAGCACCATTCGTACATGCAGCAATTCATAGTGCTTTGCAAAAGAAACAAAAGAATAACAGAGTAAAAAGACAGCAGAACGACCATACAACACAGGACAACACAATAGCCAATAATCAAAAATTACAAAACAAGCAATAAGACCATTGCATGAATAGCAAAACAAAGTCACCAAAACAATAAAATGATTTTAAAAGCACATAAAAGTGATAAGATTAGAAGGTTAATATTACCTGCATGTTGGATTAGGGAAAAGCAACAGTAAACAGTGTTTTTAGGCCTGATTTAAATGAGCTTACAGTCTGTACACACCTCAGGTGTTCAGGGAGCTTGTTCCACAGGTGTGGAGCATAAAAACTGAACGCTGCTTCAGCCTTTTTAGTTCTGACCCTGGGACCTGACGCCGGTACCTTTTTGAGGTACTCTTGCACCCTATCCTTGTAGTAGATCTATAAATGCAGACCACATCGTATGGAAACAATCTGATTTTCCTGCCAGGTGGAGTCTCATATCTTCCAGATGTAGTTGAAATCCATATATTTACGTTGGTATGGAAGCATTTTTCCAGAATTTAAGATTAGCTTTTTTACGTGTTATTAAGCTGTATTCAAATAGATTCTTTTGAAACACATTTAATTCGGGGCTACCTTCCGTTGTTCCAAAGATAATCCAATCTGCCTTTGGAGTAAGTTTTATTTTAAATAATTTTGTGAAGATTTCAAAAACTTCAGTCCAAAATGTTTGAATTTTTGTACAAAAGACAAATGAGTGCGCTATAGTAGCTTCTCGAGACTGGCATTTATCGCAAATAGGTGAGACGTTGGGAAAAAGTTTACTTAATTTAGTTTTTGAATAATTTAGTTTTTGAATAGGATCAAGCTGTTAGAGGAGGTAGTTGAGGCTGGGACTATCCCATCATTTAGGTGCATGGATAGGACAGGTTTGGAGGGCTAAGGTGGGGCTAGCGTAGCTTGTACATGTTGCCCGCTGTGAGTAAGTTTGGCCGAAGGGCCTGTTTCCACACTGTATCACTCTCTGACGATAAAATAATTCCTTGTGGAATTCTTTGCCACAGAAGGCTGTTGAGGCCAAGTCAGTGGATATTATTAAGACAGAGATAGATAGATTTTTGATTAGTACAGGTGTCAGAGGTTATGGGGAGAATGGCAGGAGAATGGGGTTAGGGGGGGAGAGATAGATCAACCATGATTGAATGGTGGAATAGACCTGATGGGCCAAAAGGCCTAATTCTATTCCTATCACTTATAACCTTATGAAAATCCAAAAAAGATGAAGGGGAAAAGATTCCATAGGAATACGAAGGGTAATTTTTTCACACAAAGGGTGATGGTGTATGGAACAAGCATCTAACATAGGTTTTTGAAATGAGAAGTCTGTACCAAAGCCCTACACACAGTTTCTCTCGTCTGACTTTGCAGTGGCCAACATTATGTTTTTTTTTAAAGAAATCACTTGGGTACAGAATGCATAGTCTCTAAAACCTTGCTCAGCTCTCAGTAGCTTGGGACCACTCACAAAACAGAGGTCCATCAAGCACTTTCATTGCATATAGATGCTCAGGCATCCTAGAGATCTCTATGTATACCCTCCCCCAAATAGTGAGTATTGGGTGTCTAACATCTGCAGATTTAGCAAGAAGGGAGATACAATGGCAATACATTACAGAGTTCAAATACAAGGATTTCCGTAATAAGATAAGGCAGAATCCATCTGAAATAATAGATTAGGAGGCAGGTTGTGTGGGCCTGGAGATAGAGGAACAAACCTGCAGCATAAAATATTCTAGTGTAATGGGTTCTGAGTGACTCATGAGGCCGATGTAGAAGGAACATACACTTCTGGAGAGAGGGCAGGAATTGCAGGCATGTGGATATGTTATAAGATGGTGCCCCTGATGCTTGGACTCAAGTTTCTCAATACTATACTGCCCTGAATGTTACTGTCCTACTCTGCATGATGGGCCAGGGACCACCAGGAGTTAGTAGGAATTCTGCATTTCTTCAAAAAGGCTTTGTTCATGCCCTTGAATATATTTCTCAATTTAGTTTAGTTTAGTTTAGAGATACAGTGTGGAAACAGGCCCTTCGGCCCACCGGGTCCGCGCCGACCAGCGATTCCCACACATTAACACTATCCTACACCCACTAAGGACAATTTTTACATTTACCAAGCCAATTAACTTACAAACCTGTACGTCTTTGGAGTGTGGATCGAAAGCGAAGATCTTGGAGAAAACCCACGCAGGTCACGGGGAGAACGTACAAACTCCGTACAGACAGCACCCGTAATCGGGATCGATCCCGGGTCTCCGATGCTGCATTCACTGTAAAGGCAGCAACTTTACTATTGCGTCACCATGACCACTCGATCTTAGAGATACAGCGCGCCCACCGGATCCGTGCCAACCAGCGATCGCCGCACAGCAACACTATCCTACACACACTAGGGACATATTACAATGATACCAAGACAATTGACCTACAAACCTGTACATCTTCGGAGTGTGGGAGGAAACCGGAGATTCCAGAGAAACCACACACAGGTCACGGGGAGAATGTACAAACTCCGTACAGGCAAGCACCCGTAGTTAGGATTGCACCTGGGTCTCTGGTGCTGTAAGGCAGCAACTCTACCGTTGCGAGACCGCCCGTTTCTCTGTTCACCTGGTATTCACTACACTTAGTAGAGTTCAAAATAGAGTGTTTCGGGATTCTGTAATCAGATACACAAGCAAGATGGCCTCCCCAATGGAGCCAACTTTGTGTAAGTAGGGCCCCAGTGCTGGGATATTGATCAATACATTGATCATATCTTGCCGGTACACAAAAAGCTGGAGAAACTCAGCGGGTGCAGCAGCATCTAAGAAGCGAAGGAGATAGGCGACGTTTCGGGTCGAGACCCTTCTTCAGACTGGTCAGGGATCAGGGAAACGAGAGATATAGACGGTGATGTGGAGAGATAAGGAACAATGAGTGAAAGATATGCAAAAAAATATCGGTGATAAAGGGAACAAGCCATTGTAAGCTGTTTGTGGTGTGAAAATGAGAAGCTGGTGCGACTGGGGTGGGGGAGGGAGATAGAGATAGAGGGAATGCCAGGGCCCGAGGGCTGAGGGAGAGGTGGGAAGGGGAGGAGACAGCAAGGGTTAACAGAATTGAGAAAATTCAATATTCAAGCCCAAAGGATGCAGACTCCCCAAGCGGAATATGAGGTGCTGTTCCTCCAGCTTGCGGTGTTGCTCACTCTGGCCGTGGAGGAGGCCCAGGACCGAGACGTCGGATGTGGAATGGGAGGGGGAGTTGGAGTGCTGAGCCACCGGGAGGTCGGGTTGGTTATTGCGGACCGAGCGGAGGTGTTCGGCGAAGCGATCGCCAAGCCTCCGCTTGGTCTCACCGATATAGATCATCAGGATATAGATCATATCTTGCCAATGGATTTGGAAGGTTTTGTAGAGGTCAGTTGATGGTGTATTTCCATTGTCTTGAGGTGCCTGGTGTAGCCCATTCAGATCTCGGAACCCCATAGGAGGGTAAAAATCGGCATTGCCCAGCAGACCATGAGATCTGTGCTGGGTCTTATCATCTTGATTTTTGAACAACCTTAAACTTCACTGACCAAAGGTTGAGATGGCACACCATCGATATGTGCCTTCCCTGAGAGATAGCTCCAAAGATACTTTAGAGGGGGGAGGGGAGGGGGGAGGGGGGAGGGGGGGAGGGGGGGGGGGGAGGGGGGAGGGGGAGGGGGGGGAGGGGGGAGGGGGTGTCAGTCTCAGTCTGTTGTTGAGCCAAAACAAAATGGCCTTCATAATGTCATAAGTGATAGGAGTAGGATTAGGTTCATTGGCCCATCAAGCCTGCTCCGCCATTCAATCATGGCTGATCTAGCTCTCCCTCCTAACACCATTCTCCAACATCTGACATCCGTACTAATAAAGAATCTCTCTCTGCTTTAAATATATCCACTGATTTAGTCTCCACAGCCTTCTGAGGCAAAGAATTCCCCAGGTTCACCAGCTTGCCTATGACCTAATCACATTTCACTGAACTATACAATGTATTTTATCACCGAGCAGTGGGAAGATCCGATTCGACTTGCGGATTAACTTTTTGGGAATCCTGCACCAGCATTCCCAAGTCCCTTTGCACCTCCAATGTATGGATTCTCTCCCCATTAGCTAGCTTACCTTCATATTTCATCTTTTCTCCTCGTATTGCCTTTGTCTATAAATTAGAGTAACAGTAACAGTAGTAGTATCCAACTGAAACGTCATTAAATTCCAGAGGGCAGATAAGGGAAGTAGAGTGAGCATTCTCTACATGTTATGCCCATAAGCAGAAGTTAATAGCAAACCCTCACACTGAGGATGACTGGGTTAATGTTCTCACTGAAGACTTTAGTCTGAAGAAGGGTCTCGACCCGAAACATCACCCATTCCTTCTCTCCAGAGATGCTGCCTGTCCCGCTAAGTAACTCCAGCATTTTGTGTCTATCTTCGGTGTAGACCAGCATCGGCAGTTCCTTCCTACACAGCAAATAATTCCTCAATTTAGATTAATGTTATGATCCCGCCACTCTGACACTAATGAAATTAGCTTTGCGTTTTAACATTTTTAAACGGAGAGAAGGGAACCAATTGGTGCAAATGTTTTCCTAATTAAATTTTCTCTTTTTGTTGGCATATTTTCTAGAAGGTGAGCAAGAGAGTTCAGGTGATTTTGGCAGTGCTGACTTCCACGAGTGGTCGGATGATGAGGATGATGTGGAAGATGTCATTGATGAAGAAATGGATGCAGTTGACAATGAAGATGACGAGGATGATGATGATGAATATGATGCAGGTGGTGACATATGGTAGAAGCGAAATGTCATGAACTTTAATATTTTGCACGTTTCTATAGTGAGATGTCATGAGTTACTAGTCATATTACAAATGATCAAAAAATATTTCGGTCAGCGTGTATATTTTGTACAATGATACTGTCAAACAAGGTTCCTCCAGAAAGAAGTCAGCATCCCATAAAAATTGTTGCAGTTCCTCTTTACGCTACATCATTTTTTGAAAACAAATTAAAAATTCTTTCAAAGGAGAAAAATATTCTAACAAGCGAGGAAAAATATTGTTTTTTGTTCAAAGATTGGTTTCTTTTGAAATGTGTTTTTCCAATTATTGTCCCATTGTGACAGAGTAGATCGAAGCTCATTCTCCACTAAAGACTGGCTCATTCTGCTCATTGGACACTGAAAACAACATGGATGTGCATTTGATATCAAAACGCTTCATTGATTGGGCTGTGCAGATTAAAATAAACTTTAAGCCATCAAAATATAAAATTGACTTTTGACAACAATTAGTCAGCTTTTAAAAATGAACAAACGACATTTCTTAAGAATTATTTAGTACAACAAACAGCCATTAAAATGTTTTTAGATAGAAGTTGTTGACTTCAACACATTCTTGCCTCCAACAGAAAATTGTTGAAGAACGTGGATGCGTGACTATCTGAGTGATTTGTTATTCTTTAAACAAAAATTAGTCATCTTTTTAAAAGTATATTTGATTTCAAACACTAGTTCAAACTAAATAGAAATCACATGGTGATGTGCCTTTCAAATTAAAAATAGAAATATTTTTTCTTTGTGTATTAAAGATAGGAGTTCAGGTAATATTTAAGCACGCCTGATCACAGCATTAGTACTTCAGCTGCAAACTTGCATAAGAGAAAAATAATTTTAAATTAATTTTCGATAGTTATGGCAGTCATCATATGGACTGTAAGTATATACCAGTATCGTGTAGCAGTAGCATTTAACAATCTTGCAATAGACTAAATTGCCCTGTATTTATGTTAGCATGTTAATTGATTGAAATTCCACCGCCTTGATGCATACTGGAGTTGAGACTTTTAAGTCCTTTTTTCAATGAAGGTCAACATTGTTTGTAATAACTAACATAACTTTACACTGTTGTGTGCTGTTTATTTAGTGCATAAGATTGTTGGTCTTAAATGTTTCTCCTCAAATCTGAGCTAAAGGAAAACCGTGAACAATGTAACTCATTCTAATTAATTTTCCTTTATAGACTGGATTTGAGTTACAAAATGGAAAAGCTATGCTGCATTTTTTTTTACTGTTTATGTATACTTTACGATAATAAAGGACTCCTGTAACCAATTATTCTGAGTAGAATTCGTAACTTTACGTAATTATTCTACTTTCAATTAATTCAAATAACTTCTTAAAGGAAAAAAAATGGCTTGGCCTCTGGTTTGCTATGGGACAATCAAAAAAAAAATGTGTGTTGTATATATATCAGCCTGAGTCCAACATATCTGTAGCTAGGCAATCAGAGCTATATTACTCAGCGGGTGAGGCAGCATCTATGGAGAGAAGCAATAGGCGACGTTTCGGGTCGAGACCCTTCTTCTGACTGATGTCGGGGGGGGGGGGAGGAAAGGCAGAGACAGTAGGCTTGTGGGAGAGCTGGGAAGGGGAGGGGAAGGAGGGAGAAAGCAAGGACTATCTGAAATTGGAGAAGTCAATGTTCATACCGATGGGGTGTAAACAACCCAAGCAAAATATGAGGTGCTGTTCCTCCAATTGGCGCTGGGCCTCACTCTGGCAATGGCGGAGGCCCAGGACAGAAAGGTTGGATTCGGAATGTGAGGGTGAGTTGAAGTGCTGAGCCACTAGGAGATCAGGTTGGTTATTGCGAACTGAGCGGAGGTGTTCCAAGCAGTCTTTCCAGGTGAGGCAGAGGTTCACCTGCACCTCCTCCAACCCAAGCAGCCTTTCCAGATGAGGCAGAGGTTCACCTGCACCTCCTCCAACCTCATCTACTACACCCAAGCAGTCTTTCCAGGTGAGGCAGAGGTTCACCTGCACCTCCTCCAACCTCATGTACTGCATCCACTGTTCCAGTGTCAACCTATACATAGGTGAGACCAACCGCAGGCTTGGCAATCGCTTCGTCCAATACCTCCGCTCAGTTCGCAATAACCAACCTGATGTCCCAGTGGCTCAGCACTTCAACTCCCCCTCCCATTCCAAATCCAATCTTTTTTGTCCTGGTCCTCCACCATTTCCAGAGTGAGGAGGGAAAATGTGAGAGAGTGATTTTAGCTAACAAAGATCTTGAAGAAATACAAAACATAGCTAAAGTTCTCAAAGGTAGTTATTATGCACAAGATATCGACATGAATATAGAGTCTGTAGCTTGTTTCGGGTATGCACCAGTGACCTCAGTTGAGGTAGAAAGAAGTTCTTCACAACTGAAGCATATTCTGTCTGACAGACAGCATAGTTTAACACCAGATAATTTGAAAAATATGCCAGTAATTATGTGCAACCAGGCAAATTTGGTCATTTAATGTAGTATACCTTTATATTAAATATAGTTATTAATTATATATTATTCTTTATATTTTAACCATATTTTGGTGGTGGAAATACATGCCTTGTTATGCCTTTTTTTGGCAATAAATGCCATTTTTGTAATTTTATTCTGCCTTTTTTCCTGCCTATTTCAGAGTTTTTTAGTGCCTAAACATTCTAGCTCTACTTATGACTCTATATGATTATTAACTGTTATTTCATTTTGCCTTATAACTTTCAAAAATGTATGTTCATATGGTATATATCTGCATCCTTCTTTATGTATCATCTTTACTACTGTGGTATTCATTCCATAGCTTCTTAACATGCTTTTCTACTCGCCTATCTATGTCTTGTTACAGACTATTCACCAATTTTCTCCATTCATAGATCAGCTTCTTTGTCCCTTATTGGTCCCACCACGACCTTTGATACCGATCACTTTCAAATGAACAATTTTGAGGAAGGACTTATTTTTTGATTGTTCATTCTAACATTATTGCCGTCACTGTTGAGATTATTGAAATCTTTTAACATCAACACTCTACAGCTCTTGAACCTTTCATAATAACCCTGCAGATTTGCTCATCTACATAGATGACCGTCTGTAGCAAAACCCCACAGGTGTGGTAACTACCACCTCACGTTGCAGCTCTCACCATACGTACACCTCGAGAACATCACTTCTCTCTTACAGCACTATATTTTGTTGAATTAGAATACCTTGTTTACTGCAACTTGGAGAATATCACCATATATTTGAAGAGGCAACAAGCTTCCTCCTTGAACCACAGCATTCCATTTGCTGAATGTACTCCGGCAATGCTGTTAGACGAGATGCTCTGAGCGACAATACTGAACAACTTGGAGAAGACGTCTGTTGTGGTGCTATCCATATTTGACCATCGCACCTGCACTACCTTCTATCGGGTCAGAAAATCTACAAGATCCCGTTGTCATCTTCAGCATTCCCATTCAAGAGCTTCGGCAAACTTCGGGAGCACAAAGTGGGAATTCAGGAACAGATTTTTTTAAGGGGCCACTGCAACGTCATCCTTTTATTTCAATGGGCACAAATGTACACTGAAACTATGTGTCAGCAGGTCAGCCTTCCCTGGGCCTGTGTCCCACTTTGGATCACCAATAGAATGGTGCAATCATTTTTATGGGATGAGGTTTGTTGGCTTTGGGTGGTGCAACGGGTCATGGTGAGGACACAGTGGGCCAGGTCGCTGGCAAAGTTGAGTAAGAACTGAAACAAACAGCAAGTACGTTTGGTCAATAACCTTCCATATTGCAGGTAGATGTGGAAACAAAGAGGTTAGTTCAGATAAATAACACTCTTCCATAACTTGCCTTTTCTCTTCGTAATGGCCGATCACTTTATCATACATTTTCAGCACTTTCTGCTTTGTTGCGGGCATTTCAAAGGGTCCTGTTTATTGTTTTCCTGATAATTCAGCCGATAATTTGAATTAATTCATAAGTTTATTGGCCAAGTATTCACATACAAGGAATTTGCCTTGGTGCTCCGCCCGCAAGTGACAACAAGACATACTATGAGAGTTTGGAATGACACTTAAAGCATTAAACATTAATAATAAAACATTATTGATAAAACATGTGAATTAAATAAAATGCCAGAGCAAAAGGAGGCTAAAGATTTTTGGTTATTAAGTAGAGCTACTACTCGTGGAAAAAAGCTGTTTTTATGTCCGGCTGTGGCAGCGTTGAAAGTGTGGAGTCACCTTCCAGAGGGAAGTGATTCAAAGAGTTTGTGGCCAGGGTGAGAGGGGTCAGAGATGATCTTACCCACTCGCATCCTGGCCCTTGCTGTGTACAGTTCGTCAATGGAGGGAAGGTTGCAGCCAATAATCTTCTCTGCTGATCGGACGATTCGCTGCAGCCTCCGGATGTCGTGCTTGGTGGCTGAGCCAAACCAGACCATGATGGAGAAGGTGAGGACAGACTCTACGATGGCCGTATAGAATTGGATCATTATTGCCTGTGGCAGATTGTGCTTCCTCAGCTGCCAAAAAAAATGTTTGCCTTAGTAACGATGATCAGTTAAAATTGTGTTGCCAACAGTCGAAGAATCTTCAGAAGATTTCTTGTGAATCCTCACCTCAGTTCAGTAAATAAACAGTGGACATTCCGTACTTTACTTCAACCAGTGACTGAAGATGCTGCAGGAGATGAGGAGAAACACATGAAACGCTCCGCAGCGTATTAGAGGCATGTGAAATATAACTCATAGTGTCACCCCATAGCCTTAAGAACAGATGAAATGAGATCTATTGGATTGAGTGTCTTGGACTTGGACTTTCCCTCAAGGAACACACAAGAGCATAACTGAGAGTTTCACTGCTGATGCAAATAGACAAGAATATTGCACATCAGACTAAATACAATTGTTATCAGCGTCTGATACTCCAAGTGATACAGAACAGTACAAACATAATCCTTTATGCAGTCTTTAGAAGGTTAACATTTACTGAAGTGGACAGATGAGAACACATCTATTTTGCAAATAAAGCAGCGATATCATGGGTGTCACGGTGGCGCAGTGCCAGAGACCCTGTTCGATCCAAACTACGGTACTGTCTGTACGGAGTTTGTACGTCCAACCCATGACAGCGTGGGTTTTCTCTGAGATCTTCGGTTTCCTCCCACACTCCAAAGGCGTACAGGTTTGTTGGTTAAGACATGTGTAGGATGGAACTGCAGATGCTGGTTTGAACCGAAGATAGACACAAAATGCTGGAGTAACTTAGCGGGACAGGTAGCATCTCTGGAGAGAAGGAATGGGTGACGTATCAGGTCAAGACCCTTCTTCAGACTGAGAGGTAGGGAGGGGGAGATGCAGAGATCAGGAAGGGTAAAGAACGAAACATCTGAGATGGTGGAGATCAAGGAAAATGTAGAATAAATCATTGTTAGCTAGGAGAAGGTAACAACAAAGCAAACAGATAAAATGTAATCAGGGACAGTCAGACTGGTCAGAGAACTGGGAAGGGGGAGGGATGGAGATAAAGGGAAAGCAAGGGTTACTCGAAGTTAGAGAAGTCAATATACCACTGGGATGTAAGCTGCCCAAGCTGACCTCATATTTTGCTTGGGCAGCATGAATATTGCCTGCTGTAACTACAACTAACTCATGCTTTCCATCTTTGATGTCTCATACACTTCTTTATCTTCGTATCTCACCCTCCTCCAACTCCCAGTCTGAAGAAGGGTATAGACCCGAAATGTCACCCATTCCTTCTCTCTGGACATGCTGCCTGTCCCACTGAGCTACTCCAGCATTTTGTGCCTACCTCAGGTTTGTAGGTCAATTGGCTTGGTGTAAGTGTAAATTGTCCCTAGTGTGTGCAGGATAGTGTTAATGTGCGGGGATCGCAGGTCGGTGCGGACCCGGCGGGCCTAAGAGCCTGTTTCCGCGCTGTATCTCTAAATTAAATTAAACATTCAATGCATTTTAATGGTGGGGTCGGAAAATGGCCATCTTGCGATGAAGGTGATGCAATTCAGACAGCAATGTTTGGGTGTGGGCACCTCACAGTCCACCTGCTCCTTGTCAAAAACAAAACCATTCACCCATTGATAACAAATAATGCCACTGACCTCCAATCTTTAAAAAATAAATCTGGTCCTATGCAAAGTGCAAACTTTTGGTTTAGGTTAATCAAATACAGCTGGAAAAAAATTAGGCTTCAACACATATCATTCTTCAATATGTTTAAGAAGGAACTGCAGATGCTGGAAAAATCGAAGGTAGATAAAAATGCTGGAGGAACTCAGCGTCTATGGAGCGTAGGAAAAGGTGACTTTTCGGGTCGAGTCTGAGCAAGGGTCTCGACCCGAAAATTCACCTCATTCTTCAATATCATCACTTTGTACATACCAGCTATTTAATATGTCATAACATTCCAACATCTAGTTGGTTATGTAGCTTTGGTATATTAACCATGACCAAACTGAACTTGCTCTGAAGTGAAAGAAACCACGTGTTTTTTGAGGGAAACAATAATTGAACTTGCAATTTCAAAGGTTTTTGTGTATTTTCACAAGGAATCTTTAATAATTCATTCCAAGTAGAATAACGTTGCAGATATTACATACAGTGGCTTGCAAAGGTTTTCATACCCCTTGAAATTTTCCACATTTTGTCACGTTACAACCACAAATGTAAATGTATTTTATTGGGATTTTATGTGATAGACCAACACAAAGTGGTGCATAATTGTGAAGTGGAAGGAAAATGATACATGGTTTTCAAATTCTTTTACAAATAAAAAACTGAAAAGTGTGGCGTGCAAAAGTATTCAGCCCCCTTTACTCTGATACCCCTAAATAAAATCCAGTGCAACCAATTGCCTTCAGAAGTCACCTAATTAGTAAATAGAGTCCACTTGTGTGTAATCTAATCTCAGTATAAATACAGCTGTTCTGTGAAGGCCTCAGAGGTTTGTTAGAGAACATTAGTGAACAAACAGCACCATGAAGCCCACGGAACACACCAGACAGGTCAGGGATAAAGTTGTGGAGAAGTTTAAAGCAGGGTTAGGTTATAAAAAAAAAAAAAAGCTTAAAACATCTCACGGAGCACTGTTCAATCCATCATCTGAAAATGGAAAGAGTATGGCACAACTGCAAACCTACCAAAACATGGCCATCCACCTAAACTGACAGGCCGGGCAAGGAGAGCATTGATCAGAAAAGCAGCCAAGAGGCCCATGGTAACTCTGGAGGAGCTGCAGAGATCCACAGCTCAGGTGGGAGAATCTGTCCACAGGACAACTATTAGTCGTACACTCCACAAATCGGGCCTTTATGGAAGAGTGGGAAGAAGAAAGCCATTGTTGAAACAAAGCCATAAGAAGTCCCGTTTGCAGTTTGCCACAAGCCATGTGGGGGACAGCAAACATGTGGAGGAAGGTGCTCTGGTCTGATGAGACCAAGATTGAAGTTTTTTGGCATAAATGCAAAACGCTATGTGTGGCGGAAAACTAACACTGCACATCACCCTGAACACACCATCCCCACTGTGAAACATGGTGGTGGCAGCATCATGCTGTGGGGATGCTTTTCTTCAGCAGGGACAGGGAAGTTGGTCAGAGTTGATGGGAAGATGGATGGAGCCAAATGCAGGGCAATCTTGGAAGAAAACCTGTTAGAGTCTGCAAAAGACTTGAGACTGGGGCGGAGGTTCACCTTCCAGCAGGACAACGACCCTAAACATACAGCCAGCTACAATGGAATGGTTTAGATCAACGCATATTCATGTGTTAGAATGGCACAGTCAAAGTCCAAAGAAGAATGGGCAAAAATTTCAGTCTCTAGATGTGCAAAGCTGGTAGAGACATACCCCAAAAGACTTGCAGTTATAATTGCAGCGAAAGGTGGTTCTACAAAGTATTGACTCAGGGGGGCTGAATACTTCTGCACGCCACACTTTTCAGTTTTTTATTTGTAATAAAATTTGGAAACCATGTATTATTTTCCTTCCACTTCACAATTATGCACCACTTTGTGTTGGTCTATCACATAAAATCCCAATAAAATATATTTACATTTGTGGTTGTAACGTGACAAAATGTGGAAAAGTTCAAGGGGTATGAAAAACTTTGCAAGCCACTGTATATGCATAGATAGATACATGGGCAATAGGTGCAGGAGTAGGCCATTTGACACTTCGAGCCAGCACCGCCATTCAATGTGATCATGGCTCATCAACCACAATCAGTACCCCGTTCCTGCCTTCTCCCCATATCCCTTGATTCCACTAGCCCTAGGAGCTCTATCTAACTCTCTTTTGAAAGCATCCAGTGCATCGGCCTCCACTGCCTTCTGAGGCAGAGAATTCCACAAATTCACAACTTTGTCCCATTGACGCGACCTTTCAGCGACTGTCTTCGACCTTCAAGCTCGAGGGCACTCGCCTGGAAAACCTTGAGCTGGATCGACCGTCAGCGATGAAACCGCGAGCTGGATCGACTGACCGCACACACACACAAACACATCGCAAAGGTGGGGGCCAGGGAAAGCGGGGAAGCGCTGTCTGAAATTCACTCCCGCGACGAACAAGAAGGTAGAAAACGGCTGCACAGTATACTGTAAGTCCTTTAGAGAGCGCGGATATGGGGGGGGGGGGGGGGGGGGGGGAGAGAAGGGGGAGAAGGAGTGGAGACACTTTTAAGAAGTCAGACAATGTTTAATAAAGCTTAGCGGCCATTTTACATTACTGGTCAGTTTTCCTTGGTCCTGAAAACTCCAATTGAAATGCCCGGTCAGCAAAGGAGATTGCCTACGGCTGCCCTCGACTGCCTGTAACTACATAGCGACCCCACTGCACTGCACAACGGGTTCAAAAAAACCATGCCGACCAAATTTTACTCCTAGAAAATGTTTCAACATGCTGAAAAAATGTTCCTCGACCAAACTGAGGCCGCGAGTATGCGGGAACTTCCCTCGAGCATGAAGGAGAGTTTCAGTGACCTCCTAGGACCACGTGTTGACCATGCCACGAGTTTGAGTCGAGGGCAAACTCTTCTAAATTTGCAGATTAGGTTGCCGCAGTTGGACAGCCTCTTCATTTTTAAACTGTGGCCCCTGGTTCTATACTCCCCCCAACATATTAGCCCCTTTAAGGAAGGGCAATGGGTCTGAGCCAATGGGTTGAGGAGGCACTTAATTGGATCAGACAGCACTATTTACTGTTGGTGTCAGTAAGATGGGTGCCCAGGTTTGAACAGGACCATGCAAGGAGAAGAGAGGTCAATGATGCCACAGCAGAGGGATGGAAATAGACCAGGAACACCAAGGATGAAGCCAGTGGGTTATTTATTTCTAACAGCTGCCCCAAACCCCAGTATTAGGTACCAGCTGAAACAGTCAGACATTAAAGGAATCCTATTTCAATAGGAAACACAGTTGCCATTTCAAGGGGGTGGGAAAAAGAAGTCAGGTCTCCCTGAAAGCCAAGGAACATGGAGCTACATTACAGGAAGCTTTGCATGTAGCTCGCTGTATATTCTCACCAGGATGGGGCATGGGAAAGAAAAAGGAAGGGGGGTATTACTTGAAATTGGAGGATTCAATGCACACATCGTTGCCACTCAAGCAGAATATGAGGAGCGATTCCTCCAGTTTGTAGGTAAGCTCATTCGGGCAATGGATGAGGCCGAGGATGGAATGCAGTAGATGAGGTATGAAGAGGTGCATCAGAACCTCTGTCTCACCTGGAAGGGCGCTGGTGCCCCTGGATGGAAGTGAGATAGGAGGTATCGGGACAGGTGTTCCATCTCCTGCAGTTGCAGGGGAAAGTACCTGGGGAGGGGACAGTTTGGTTGGGACGGAATGAGTGAACCGAGGAGTTGTGGAGGGAGTCATCTCTATGGAAAGTGGGTAGGGGTAGGGATGGGAGGATGTGCTTGGTGGTGGGATCATGTTGAAATTGGCAGAGAATGATGTGTTGTATGGGGAGGATGTTGGGGTGAACGTTGAGGATGAGGGGACCTCTATCCAGTCCAAAGACTTCAGCAGTATCTCTAGGTGAGACAGAAGTTGATGTGCATCTATTCAAGCCTCATCTCCTGCATTCCATGGATTCCTTTACATCAAGCATAGACTAGCCGACCACTTCACCAAACACCTCCACTCGGTCCATATAGGCCTACTGGATCTCCCAGTCATTCTAACTTCTCTTCCCATTCCCAAACCTGCCTCCCTGTCCTTGACCTCCTCTATTGCCAGAGGTCATGCTTTCGAATTGTTTGTGAACCGCCCAGACGGACACTAGTTGCCAAGAGTAGGAAGGAACTGCAGATGCTGGTTCAAACCAAAGATAGACTCAGAAAGCTGGAGTAACTCAGCGGGACAGGCATCATCTCTGGAGAGAAGGAATGGGTGACGTTTCAGGGCGAGACCCTTCTTCAGACGGTTACACTGAAGGGCGGTCAAGGTGGCGCAGCGGTAGAGTTGCTGTCTTACAGCGAATGCTGCGCCGGAGACCCGGGATCGATCCCCACTACGGGTGCTGTCTGTACGGAGTTTGTACGTTCACCCTGTAACCTGCATGAGTTTTCTCTGAGACCTTCGATTTCCTCCCACACTACAAAGACGTACAGGTTTGTAGGTTAATTGGCTTGGTAAATGTAAAAATTGTCCCTAGTGGGTGTAGGATAGTGTTAATGTGCAAGGATTGCTGGTTGGCGCAGACCCAGTGGGCCAAAGCGTCTGCTTCGCGCTGTATCTCTAAACTAAACTAAACGAAATGGTTTCGGCTCCGAAAAGTCACCCATTCCTTCTCTCCAGAGATGCTGCCAGTCCCGCTGAGTTGCTCCAGTTATTTGTGTCTATGTACGAGTTGTCAAGGTTGTGTCTTGCCTTCCTCTTCTTCCTCCTGCAGTTGGCTCTGAGCTGCCAAGATTTAAATTTAAAATGTTAAACTTAATCACCAGGGGAATTATACTTCCTAAAGATTGACATAGAAAGCTGGAGTAACTCAGCGGGACAGGCAGCATCTCTGGAGAGAAGGTACGGGTGACGTTTCCAGTCGAGACGCTTTTCAGATTCAATTGCTTTCTATATGGACTTAATAAATTAGGGGATTCCTTGGAGAAACTTTGCATGACTGGAGACTGTCCACAGAGATCATTGAACCCTGCAGGCTTTCCATCCACCATTGTTTAAAATATCAAAATCAGTCAAGGAATTCTGTTGTCTGTACCCAAACTCTGGAATAGATGCCCCTTGTCGCAAGAAGCATTTTGCACTGATCATTAATTTCTAAAAAAACTATTCCCATGAACATAAGTGCATGTGGTACAAGATTTATTGAGACAAATAGTGGGCTCGGGAATGCCAAGGAACGCAGGAGATCACAAGACATTGATAAATGGGGAAAGCTGTGGCCAAAGCAGAATGCAATTCGTGCATTTTGGGGAAAATAATAGCCAAACAAAAGTGCCGTTCGTCGGACAATAAAAAAAACAGATTTCTGATAATGTGTTGTTGCACGTAACCTATAAATATCCCAAACCATTTTATGGAGCGTACAGTGAGAGTGGACACACCAGCAAATTTTAAACGGTCTATTTTGCGTGTGGTTACCCCTCAAAAGCAAGAAAGAAAATAAACAGACAATTGGATGTGGCTAATGAGAAGCAAAAGTAAAAATTGCAGATTTGTGAGATCGGAAATGGATATAGTAAATGCTAAAAATACTTAGCAGGTCGAACAGAATCTGTGGAGGAAAGAACAGAGTTTGTGGTTGATGAAATGGATCAGATGATGGACATCAGAACAGTTGAATTTTCATACTCCTGTGGATCGTTCTTCCCCTTCACTTTCCTCTAAAAACGTCTGTCGTCCTAGTTTGAACCCACGTTTTCCCTATCCAGCCCAAATTTGCCCACTCACGTCACAAACAATCAATCCTCAGCCTCCAACTGATCAGCCTCCACATCCTCATCTAAATGTTCCAAGCTTGACACATTATTGAGTTCTTTCACCTCCAGCAATTTTGAGACCATTTCTTTGGCCAAAGGATTCCACCCCAGTCTGTTCTCCTGACTTCAAAATCCATATTCACTGCGATCCCTCCCTTGGCCTCTAAACCTTTACAGACCTATTGATCACTGACTGGTGGCATTTCATTAAATGTTCTGATGAAAGGTCATCGCCCGGAAATGTTAACTGTGTTTTTCTCTTTGCAGGTGTTGCCTAACCTGCTGAATAATTCCTGCTTTTTCTGCTTGTTTCAGATTTCTGACATCTGCAAGATTATTTTTCTTGTTGATTGCTCAGATGAATATTGGAGTGTTGTAAAGCACTTTTAGGCATTTTTTTGGCAGAACTGCTACAGGGGCATTGTTTCAGTTGTATTTGAGTCCCCACATCTGAGGAGGGATGTGCTACCGTTGGAGAGGGTCCTGAGGAGGTTTACGAGAATGATCGCAGGGACAATTAGGGTTAACGTATGAGGTGCGTTTGAAGGCTCTAGGCCGGAGTTTAGAAGGATAAGGGGGCATCTCATTGAAAGCTTTCAGATAGTGTAAGACCTAGAGATTGTGGATGTGGAAAAGATGTTTCTAGTAATGGGAGAGTATAGAACTAGAGCGCACATCCTCAAAATAAAACAATGTACCTTTGGAATGGAGATGGGGAGGAATTCCTTTAGACAGTGGTGAATCTATGGGCTTCGTTGCCCTCAAATGGATGTGGTTGCCAAGACATTGGGTATTTTTAAAGTGATGCTTGATTTGCAAGGGTGCCAAAGGTTGTGGAGAGAAGGCAGTAGAATGAGGTTGAGAGGGAAAAATAGATCAGCCATGAATAAATGGCGGAGTAGACGCAATGGGGCAAATGGCCTAATGCTGCCCCTACATCTTATGGTCTTAGGTATAGAAGAATGAATTTTAAAAATATTGTTACATTGGGGAACTACAAAAAACAGGGCTCTCTTTAGTTAAACAGTTGTTTAATTATGAGGGCCGTATAGTGAAAAGTTATACTCTGTAGGAAAGAACTGTAGATGCTGGTTTAAATTAGAGATCGACACAAAATGCTGGAGTAACTCAGCGGGACAGGCAGCATCCCTGAAGAGAAGGGATGGGTGACATTTCAGGTCGAGATCCAACTCCAGCATTTTGTGTCAACTAGTGAAAAGTTAAATTGACGCAGGCACAATTCATGATTCGTGCCAGAAGACAAAGGAGACAATCAGAATTGATTCACTTAAACGACTATGAGGCCATTGTGTATATTACCATAAACAGATGAATTGATCTCCTTTAAGGAGGAATTGGATAAACTGAAAACATTAAGAAAAGCGACCATTCAGCACTTCTGGTGAACAAAGCTGCAGACAGTGGTCTGGTGTGACCTTCTTCTGTGCTGAAATGACAATGAAAAATATGCACAAGCAATTTGCTTAGTTCTCAATTAACTGAATAACTCTGACCTTAGATCATAGAAGATGGGTGAAACTGGAAATTTAAAGAAATTGGCGGAAACACTCCGAAGATCATCAGCATCTTTGAATCAGAGTTTCTTTGGTCAGAAATAGTAACTTTGTCTCTCTCCACATACGCTACCTGATCTGGTGAGTATTCAAGTCAAGTTGAGTATATTGTCTTATGCACAAGTATGGTGTGGTACAGACTCGGTGAGAATGTTGCTTGTAGCAATATCATCGGCATATACAGGTAGATCCAGGCGCACAACACCATAAATTACATGTAAATTTCACATCAATTCTGCTGGACTGTGAAAAGATAAAGACTGCAAAATAAAACAAGATATTAGTGCAAAACCCAATTAGAAAACACATCTATGGGCACGCAAGGAGTGGACCGTGGTGTTCCCTTGCTAAAATAGCATTAGGATTATGCAGAAGATGGACACAAAATGCTGGAGTAACTCAGCAGGATAGGCAACATCTCTGGGGAGAAGGAATGGGTGCTATTTTGGTCGAGACCCTTCTTCAGACCTGAAGAAGGATCTCGACCTGACGCGTCACCCATTCCTTCTCCCCAGAGATGCTGCCTGTTCTGCTGAGTTACTCCAGCATTTTGTGTCTACCATCAGTTTAAACCAGCATCTGCAGTTCTTTCCTACATATTAGAATTGTGCAGTTTGGTTTACAAACCTGATCGTTGTAGGTAAAGAATAGTTCCTGAACTTGTTGGTGGAACATCAAGCTTCTGTACCTCTTGGCTGCTAGCAGCAAGAAGAGAGCATGACCCCGATAGTGGGGATTCTTGATGATAGATGCTGCCTTCATGAGGCAGCACATCATTTAGATGCATTTGAGGGTGGACTGGGCTGAGTTCACCACAGTCTGCAGTCTTGTGGGTTCCTATGCATTGGAATTGCTTTACCAATACATGATGCAACTGGTCAGGATACTTTCGAAGGTTTCAGAGGTCACATGTACCAATTAAGGTACAGTGATATGTGAATTACCCTACAGCCATTTGGAAAAAAAAGGACCAGGACACCCAACTACATAAACATCCACCACCTTCAACAACATAATGGTTGAACACAAATTCAAAACCGACGCTAGAGTCTGGTGAGCAGGCGTAGGGAAGGGTAGTGGGATATATCTCCGCTTCTTTCACTTCTTCGTTAGTTCAGGGGTTTCGTATCTTTTTTGAAATTCTTTCTTTTCTTTTTCCTTTCTACTTCCTTTCCCTTCTTTCCTTTTTTCTTTTTTCCGATTTCCTTACTAGTTTATAAAATATTAAAAATGAAGCTGTACGAAAATTGTATAATGGTTGTCAATTACTTTCTCCTTGTACAATTGCTTCTAATAAAATAAATATTTAAAAAAAAAACATCCACCACAGCAGATTCCCCACATTCCTCACTGTGATGGAAGGCAAGAAAGTCCAACCTTCTTCCTCTTTATTCCCCACAGACGGGGCAGTCGCACCGTCCGTTAGGACAATCAAAGCTCCCGCAGCCGCCGGTCGAACCTGCCGCGTCTGGCCGGTCGAAGCTCCCGCGTCCGGGAGGTCGAAGCTCCCGCGTCACGGCGATCAAAACTCCCGCGTCGCGGCGGTTGAAGCTCCTGCGGGTTGGAGTGCCCGAAGTCGGTCTCTGAACAGAGACCGCGAGCTCCGTGATGTTAAGTTCACAAGCATCCATGGTTCGAGCTCCGAGGTCGATCTCTTGTAAAGGGATCACAGGCACCACGATGGTAAGTCCACAGGCACCCGCGGTGGAGCGCTCAAAAGTCGGTCTCCAGCAAAGGCCACCAACTCCATGATATTAGGCCAGGGATAGGATACGGAAAAAAATTGCTTATCCGTCGAGGTAAGAGGTTAGAAAAAATTCCCCCCCTCCACCCCCACATAAAACAAGCCAAAGAACACTAAGAACATACATTCAACCAACACATAATATAAAACAACGAAGAAGGAAGGGACAGACTGTTGGCGAGGCAGCCATTGCTGGCGCCACCGGTGGCTATTCTATAGAGCACCTGTAGATGTTTGTTGGGGTATTCGGAGACTTACCAAATCTCTTTACACTTTTAAGAAAGCAAAGCTGCTGCCGTGCCTTCGTCATGATTGCAGTTAGTGCTGAGTTTCGATTTTGAACCCATCAGAAGCAGGAACAGCCATGTGGAATGGGTGGTGTCTGAATGGAGGTACCCATTTCAACATATACTCTACCATTCTTGGTTTTGATTTAGCAGATCTCAGCTCGACATGATCACTGCAGAAATCAAAGAATAAATATTGCATCTGAAAGTGAGCGATTTAGCCTTAATCTAAATTTAATTAGGGTAACGAAATGCAGTTCTACCACAGTAATAAAACAAGTGAATTGATTTCAACACAAATTAGATGTGGGCCAATGTATAAATAAATTAGCACAGTAGTTAAACAGATTGCCGTGAAAAGAATCAGTGGAAATTAATATCCGTGAACACAGAAAGAGATTTGTTGTGACGTTTTAGCAATTTTTTAATGAAGAATTTGACCTGCATTTCGACGTGCAAGGAGAAAATAGAATGGAAAGTACAAAGTTTAAATAGTTTGTGAAATTCTCACAGCAAGGAAGCATTTCTTATCTGCTAATTTCTAAAGAGAATCCATGTTATGAACATTATCGTGTTGGAAGGAACTGCAGATGCTGGTTTAAAACAAAGATAGACACAAAATGCTGGAGTAACTCAACGGGACAGGCAGCATCTCTGGAGAGAAGGAATGGGTGACGTTTTGGGTCGAGACCCTTCTTCAGACTAGTCAGGAGAAAGTGAAGCGAGAGATATTGACAGTGATGTAGAGAGATATAGAACAAATGAATGAAAGATATGCAAAAAAAGTAACGATGATAAACGAAACAAGCCATTGTTGGCAGTGTGCTAGGTGAGAACAGGAACCTGGTGCGACTTGGGTGGGGGAAGGATGGAACGAGAGGGTGCAGTGGTTACTTGAAGTTAGATAAATCAATATTCATACCACTGGTAAACTGCCCAAGCGAAATATGAGGTGCTGTTCCTCCAATTTGTGTGTAGCCTCACTCTGACGATGGAGGAGGCCTAGGACAGAAAGGTCAGTGTGGGAATGGGAAGGGGAATTAAACTGTTTATCAACCAGGAGATCAGATAGGTCCAGGCGATGCCTTTTATAACTGGTCAAGGTTCTGCTTGATCAGGCCATAGTGAGAAAAACAACATCCTTTGCCCCTTAAAGATAAAAGGATGTGTTTCACTTTGCTGATAGGATACTCCGAAACATTTGTTATACTCTTCACCAGTGACAAGACAGTATTCAGCATTACTTATTTTAATTGAAAATACACACCCTTGATTTTTTTTATTATTCTCTTAATTAAGAGAATAATTCTCTTAATGCCATAATCATTAATCATTTTGCATGTGTGGTGTTATGCACTAACAACATGGAGGCGTTAGTTCACATGACAGTAATGAACTGTTTGAGCTCTAGTCTCAAGACTTATCACCACATCAAGCTAATTTGATGGTGATAGCCATTTGCATCTGATCTATGATACCCCTGAATAAATTAGATGTAATCTAAAATATTGATATAGATACTTTAAAATATAAGTTATCATGTTCTAATGCAGTAAATTCATGGAATGGTCCAGGTGTCATCATGAATAATAAATCCTATACAAAATCCAAAATGCTTAAGTAAGCCAGGGTCTCTGCAGAATTAATCATATACATCCTGCCTAATTTTACACTTCATTGAAGTACACAAGCCTCTCAAGAAAAAAAATAATCTCTGTGCACCCAAGCAATTATTTAATATCCTAATATTATAAATCCTGAGAGACAAAATGTTGTCCAGTCTTTTCCATTGGACGTATATATTTCTCAGGTATTTCTGCGATCTCACTTTCACTTTTCCCCAAAAACAGGAATAAGATAACATTTAATTTCCTTCTGTCTGAAAAAAGCCCACTTTTTTTTGGTCACCCGTTTCTTTTTTACCATTTTTTGTTTTTGTAAATGTATTCAAAGTATCATTTCTTTTGGCCGGCTGTACTCATTCATACAACCATTTTCTTTAAAGGTAGACAAAAATGCTGGAGAAACTCAGCGGGTGAGGCAGCATCTATGGAGCGAAGGAAATAGGCAACGTTTCGGGTCGAGACCCTTCTTCAGACGTTACTCCAGCATTTTCCAGCATTTTTGTCTACCTTCGATTTTCCAGCATCTGCAATTCCTTCTTAACCATTTTTTAAAATCTTTTTTATATTTATGATTTTTGTATAATACTTTGCTTTATTATTTCAACCAATTTTTTGCCTGTTCATTTCAGAAACCCCGTACTTGTTATGAGACTATACTTACCCTTCTCCAGATCTATCTTACATTAAAGTACCTCCTTCTCATTGATCAATCAGTTTATTTTATCTAATTGACCTGAGCTAGACTCCACTGAGTTGAGCTAATTTCCAGTCAAAAATATTTGGCTCCTTTCTTTACAATTCCAATCTTAACAGTGCTTGGACACTGGTTAAGCGAAGTTAGCAGGGTTTTGTGCACGAGAGATCAAGTCCAAAATAGCTAAGTGGGCTTTTTAAGAAACTGAGCAGGAAAATTGAGGAAGCTAAATATAACCATATAACAATTACAGCACGGAAACAGGCCATCTCGGCCCTTCTAGTCCGTGCCGAAAACTTACTCTCACCTTGTCCCATCTACCTGCACTCAGACCATAACCCTCCATTCCTTTCCCGTCCATATACCTATCCAATTTATTTTTAAATGATAAAATCGAACCTGCCTCCACCACTTCCACTGGAAGCTCATTCCACACAGCTACCAGTCTCTGAGTAAAGAAGTTCCCCCTCATGTTACTACTAAACTTTTGTCCCTTAATTCTTAAGTCATGTCCTCTTGTTTGAATCTTCCCTACTCTCAATGGGAAAAGCTTATCCACGTCAACTCTGTCTATCCATCTCATAATTTTAAAGACCTCTATCAAGTCCCCCCTTAACCTTCTGCACACTCCAAAGAATAAAGACCTATCTTGTTCAACCTTTCTCTGTAACTTTTGTACAAATGTTGTATAAATCAACTTTAATAAGAAGTTGACAAGGTCCCACAGGGTAGGTTGGTTCAGAAGGTTAAAGGACAAGGGATCGAAGGCATGTTGGCAACCTGGATCCAGTATTGGCTGGGTGATATAAGGAAAATGAATGTTTTTCTGATGGGAAATCTGTAATGAGTGGTGTATCACAGGGATCGGCGTGGATATTTGTTGTTTGTCGTGTATATAAATTACTTGAATGCGATGTAAAGTGTATGACTACTAAATTAGTGGAGTTGTAGATAGTGATGAAGGTTAAGGATACTGTGGGACATAGATCAGATGGAAAGTGAAGTGGAGAGGTGGCAGATGGAATTAAATCCAGAAAGGTGCAAGGTATTGCACTTTGGAAGGTCATATTCCAGTTGTGTACATAGAGTAAATTGCAGGAACCTTAACATCTTGGAGTGCATGTCCATTGTTTCCTAAAAGTGTCGACACAGGTGGGTAGGGTAGTGAATAAGGGGCATTTGATATGTTTGCCTTTATCCGCCAAGGCATTGAACAGGTGTTGAGACATCACATTGCAGTTGTACAAAACATTGGCTAGACCAGATTTCAGTGTAATGTTTAAGATCATAAGTGATAGAAGCAGAATTAGGCCATTCGGCCCATCAATCCACTCCACCATCCAATCATGGCTGATTTATCTCTCCCTTCTAACCCCATTCTCCTTCCTTCTCCCCATAACATCTGACACCCGTGCTAATCAATTTAGTTCTGTCTGAGAAGAATGTGGTCGCAGAGAGAGTACAGAAGAGATTCAGCAGAATATTGCTTGGAATGGTGGGCTGTAGATATAATGAGACATTGGATAGATTGGTTCAATATTCAATGGAAGGTAGAAGACTGAGTCGTTTTCACTGTACCTCCGTACACATGACAACACACTAAGCTGAAGTGAACTAATCTCTCTGCCTCTTTCCTGCAGCTGCTGGTTTGACCATGGCAGTACTATTCTACTGTCAAGGGGGGTGTGCCTTTAAGGACTGTTGTCTCCTTTTTTTTAATTCAAAAAATGTATTCAATTATTTAAAAATAATAATAATAATAATAATAATAATAATAATAATAATAATAATAATAATAATAATATTACACCACAATAAAACAAACCAGATCCCACCACCATAATACAATACAAACAAATATCCTTAATAAACTACTGTACAATTATCTTACTGTTGTCTCTCTTAGGTTGGTGTGCTGCAAAAGAACAGAAGCTGAGTTCAACACAGCTTGGTCGGGAGTCGGGAACCTTGTCCTGTTTCACCACGATATTTGGTTCAAATCACCACAGTGCTTTATACTCCAAATCGTTGATATATTTGGCAAATTCTATGATTTTGTTTTATAGGGTATCTAACCAGATCAAAGCTCTATTTACTGCATTGATTTTCATCCATTTTGTTGAGCTAAATGCATCGTAGTGCACATGTTTCCTCGCAGAAGCAGTGATGGCACGGCAAATGTTGGTCCAGTTCTTTCTTTCCTTCCACCACTTAATCATTTTCTCCCTCACATCCCCCTGGCATTTGTGGAATCCATCTCTGTGACAAAATAGCTGCTGCAATTGTCTCCAATGAACAGCCACAGTGGGACAGCGGTAGAGATGCTGCCTTACAGCGCTCGCAGCGCCTGAGACCTGGGTTCGATCCCGACTACAGGTCCTGTCTGTACGGAGCTTTACAAAAAGAAACAGAGTTTGTACGTTCTCCCCTTGTCTGTGTGGGTTTTCTCCGAGATCTTCAGTTTCCTCCCACACTCCAAAGACGTACAGGTATGTAGGTTAATTGGCTCGGTGTAAGTGTAAATTGTCCCTAGTGTGTGTAGGATAGTGTTAATGTGCGGGGATCGCTGGTTGGGGTGGGCACAGTGGGCCGAAGGGCCTGTTTCCGCGCTGTATATCTATACTAAGCTAAAACACCCCCCACTAAATTATGCTCCAGAGGTCTTGTGTGTGAGTATGTCATGTATTTTGGATGTTGCCATGCCTATTTTTGTCCTAAAAGAATCTGAGGTGCAGACGTGGCTCCTGGATGTTCATGCCTAGATGTTGCAGTGAGAAACACCAATGATGCAGAGTCAACAAGTCTTCGCCTATTTTTAGTTTGCAATATTGATTTTGTGCCAGAGCTACCTTTTGTGTGGATTGTGCTCCAGTACAACCCCCCCCTTAAACACACAGTGCAAAATACGTTAATCTCTCAGGTCAGTTGCAGATTACCTAGCCTCCCATTTCTAGCCACAATTGTACCGACCTTTCATTCTTTGCGGAACAACCAATGTTGAAAGGAGATAGAAACATAGAAACATAGAAACATAGAAAATAGGTGCAGGTGTAGGCAATTCGGCCCTTCGAGCCAGCACCGCCATTCAATATGATCATTGGCTGATCATCCAAAATCAGTACCCCGTTCCTGCTTTCTCCCCATATCCCTTGATTCCGTTAACCCTAAGAGCTATATCTAACTCCCTCTTGAATACATCCAGTCAATTGGCCTCCACTGCCTTCTGTGGCAAGGAATTCCACAGATTCACAACTCTCTGGGTGAATTTTTTTTTCCTCATCCCTGTCCTAAATGGCCAACTCCTTATCATTATACTGTGACCGCAGGTTCTAGATTCTTAAACTGTGACCTCTGGTTCTGGAGGACGTGGTGGGGTCTAAAGGAGGTTCTGCAGAAAACTGGTTTATTCTCCACTGGGGGAGAATTGCATACAGCTTGACCTGGAGGATAGAGATGTCTTGGAAATACTAGACCAGGGAAAAGAAGAATGGAGACAAACTCTCAGCAGGAGGACATTTCTACTAGCTTGGTTTAACCTAACCTCAGCAAAAACAGAGATTTCTGTTTCTGTGCTGTACGACTCTGTGACCCTATGACTCTAAGTACTGTGGCAATGCATGCGGGTGGTTCATCCTTACCTCCTGAAGAATGGCAGTTCTTCAGGATGCTGGCTTTGCATGCAATGCCCAGTACCCCAAAAAAACGAATATTTAAAAAATCAATTCCATATCAATAAAATGCAATAACAATCCCCACATTTTGCACACATTTACGAACAATGGTGTGTAATTTAAAAAACAAATATAATCTATGAATGATTTGATAATTGAGTAATTTTTAAATTGTCTGTCAGCTTAATGAGCAGAGACATAAGCATTTCTCGCTGTTCTGCAGGAACATTGCTCAGGCTATTTCTCAGCCCCAGGGGAACTGTGCAAACCTCTGGCAAAGGCTAACACGCTCCTTACAAGAGAATTAACAAGAGACTTACTACCAATCATTTTCGAAAGGACCTAATACACTTCCCGACACTTTTATAAAGTACTTTCTGAAATCATTAACTATTATCACTGGCTTGTGGTGGGATTTAGACTGGCCTGATCTTTGTTACTTAAAGATTGATGGGGTAAAAAAAGCAAAATGATAGCTGTGAATCTTTCCTCTGAGACGTGGGCTGGGGTATTCTCCTGAGATGCTCCTGCTCCCTCCCTATAATTAGACCATGAACCTGAAGTGGAAATCCTGACTGCACAGTTAATATGGATCCATTCATTTCAGTGGAACCAGCACAGTTCTGGGAATTTATATACTTTATGTGGGAAATGTTATGGTTATGTAATTTGCACTTCCTCTCAGATTGTCGTCTGATTGGATAGACATATTCAAGGCAGAGATAGATAGATTCTTGATTAGTACGGATGTCGGGGGTTATGGGCAGAAGGCAGGAGAATGAGAAGGTCTTACCACACCCCCAACCCTGGCAACTATTTGTGTGCTAGTCACAGAAGTGTATGCGAATAACCAAATAACTGGGATTTTGTTTTTGGAAATGCTGGGTTTCTATTTTTAAATTTTTTTCCAAGTGCTAACTTACTGTAAGGCCCAGTCCGTAATAAGTCCAAAGGCGAAATGATCAGCTCAGCTCAGATCCTCGTTAATACAGTGCAATACAATACAGTATCAACACAATACAGTCTGCAACCCTGCCCTTGTTATAAAAATTAATGCTGGCAACAGCTTAAGGGCCTGCCCCACTTGGGCGTCATTTGCGCGACATAATTCACGCGTCACGACGCTCGACGAGCGCATCCTGATGCGCGGATGGCGTGCATTACGCGCACATGGTGCGTGGTGACGTAGGCAGTGACGCGCGGTCGTGTGTGGCTCCCCAGGAATTTTGGATTCACAAAATCTTCATGCTCCGCCTGCGTGACATGCAAATGATGCCAGTGGAACAGGCCCTTTAGTTTAATTCAGTTCAGTTTCGTTTATTGGCACGTGTGCCGAGGTCCAGTGAAAAGCTTTTGTAGCGTGTTAACCAGTTAGCGGAAAGACAATACATGATTACTCTTGAGCCATTCACAGTGTGCAGATACATGATAAGGGAATAAGAAATGTTGCTGCAGGAGTAGAGATTTAAAAGTGTGGAACGATTGTAATGTTTGATTGCAGAGCTCTGTGTTGGAGCTTGCTGTGTGAAATGTCAGTGCTACAGTTCCCATTGAAAAAGCGATGAGAATTTCAAACTACTTCCTCACCTACAAAGCACTGGGAAGGTCTGAAGAAGGGTTCTTCAACCTGAAGAAGGGTCTCAACCCGAAACGTCGCCAATTCCTTCTCTCCATAAATGCTGCTTCACCCGCTGCGTTGCTCCAGCATTTTGTGTCTACTGGGAAAGACAAGTTTTACTTCGGAGTCACGTGAGTGACTACGTGAAGAAGGCCGTCAGCACACATGCGCGTCATTACATCTGACGCATGGCGCTGCGCCTGCCAGCGGTAAGTTTAAAGCTGCAGGTAAGTTTTTAAACTTTCCAGGTTATGTTTCTATTGCAGGAATCTCTTCTCACAGAGTTTTCCTGCTGGATTTCGGGGCTAAGTCGCGACGGGCCGCGGGGAAACCTTTATGGACCGCGTCCCAGTTGCATACCGTGGGAAATCCCGGTCAAGACCTCGGGGAATCCTGGCCACGGAGCGCAGGGAACCCGCTACGGAGACTGCGGAAGTGCGGGTAGCGGCGGCGGTCAAATTCGCCTTCTGAGCCGCTGGTGGTGGAGCCAGCGGCTTCAGACTGGTGCCGGCAGCACCTAGGCAAACCCACTTGGAGGGCAGCCACAAAATTATATCTCCCTCTCTGAGGAGGGGAGTGTAGGGAAGCGGCCCATTGACTAAAACAAGTCGGGCCAGGAGGGAGGATTCGTGATGAAGAGGATCACTTCCTTCTATGGGTAACGTTCTTCGGATGTCTAACCCACATGGAGCACCTGGTGGAGAGGTGCTCCACAATGGTATGCTCTAAGGAGGGAGTTATATCACCGTGGGTCTCTGCGGGGCCTGCGGCAACAGCACCTGTGTACAGAGCTGAACACTGTCTCCCTCTCTGAGTAGGGGAGCATTCGGGGCCAGTTTAATCTGACTCGGAGTTCGGAGGCACGAAGGATATGGTCCATGGAGGGGCCATATCAGCGCAGGTCTCCTTGGGGCCTGCGGCAGCACCTTTTCAGGGCTTCTTACTATCACACTCGCTATGGAGAAGAGTGCGAGGGGTCAGTGTGTAACTGACCCCAAACTCAAAAGTATGGAACATACTGGAGTTCCTGAAAGTGCCGGCAGTGAACAGCGCTATCAGGGGTGACGTTGGAGGGGCATGGACCCCAGGAAACCAGCCACCAAATCTTCTCTTCAGGTAACAACCTATATTCAACAGGTGAGACCTGCATGAGGGAGCTAAAGCTGTCGAACTACGAGTACAGCCTCATCGTTTCGGCAACAATACACCCACGCCTCCATCGGCAGTAAGTGGTTCACTGAAGCTGGTGGCAGCCAGCAAACTGGGCAGAGGGCTTTTAGACCAAGGCCCAAGTCGGTCTCAGGAAAATATGGAATCCACGTACCCTACCAGTTCTACTCTCCAATCAAGGATGGAAATGGAACCCGCATCAGGGGCCTTTGGGCTTACCATAAGACCACCGTCAGCCATGAAGGTAGGTGGGTCTGGTTCTTTCCAAAACATGGGGTATGTGGACCATTTACAAGTTGGTAATTCTTATTGTTTCTTATGAAGCAGCCTCTATTGATCAAGAGTAAATGGCATTATAGTGGCTGTGTTTTCAGCTGTGCATTTGGACCTTTGCATTATCAGAACTAACATTGCTCCTGTTACTTGCTCAGTAACTCTTCAGTTATATTACAAACTGATGCCAGTACTCAAAAATGAAAAATTACCAATACCATCTCTAGTTACAGAGGCGGACGGGTTTTGCATGAGCTACCTATTTTCAGTTATATGTTATCAACTACCTATAAAACACTAGGTGTATTCTATAGGTTAAAAGTTTATTGTGCGAATATGCATAATCTGCATGCTCAACTCCAAGTTGATACACTATGGTGGTGGCATATGTTAATCACATGGGTACAGTCAAATTAAATATCCTGTGATCATTTACCTAACCTCATTTGACGCTGGTGTATCATCACGTAAAAATCTATGACAACACAGTTTGAAAGTTGTATCACAAAGTATTTAATGACATTGTGGCTCGCTACACTGAGGAGGAATGTTCTTTATGTCTTTCCTCCATTTTGCCTCATCAGTCAGGTCTTGCACAAAATTCAGCAGTATCTCGCCTCAGGCATTTCGTACAGCCTGACTGGCCAATGCAGCCGTGGTTCCCGCTAAATGCTGGGAATGCTATAAGGACCTTATATGGTTATCCTAAACACAAATATTTGGTGGTTCACCCCGTGACTCGGGAAACCATCCTCTGCAATGATAAAATCAATTTATAGACTTGCAGACTCTAAGAAGTCCGTTCGGCGGCTCGGGTTGCCACACCGATCTATGAACGTGCTCACTGCAGAGTGCAGGGATAGCACTGAGAAAGCAGCACATTTTTCCTCATCAGGAGATGGGAAGTGTTTTGTTTTAATGCCAATGTTACATATAATATGGCATGGATAACTAACGTCTCTGAGTTCATTTTCAGATTGGTCTTTTGACAATTAATTAAGTTATAGTACCACTACTGTGGCAACGTGTTTCCTCATCATAGTTGCTGCAGCGATCAGGACCCACTCTGTCGGGTCTCACCCTCTGATATCCAGATTTATAAAGGTTATATTTAATGAAAATTCTCCCAGGCCCAGGTACTCGGAGATATGGGATGTTAGCATTGTTCTTAAACTGCTTCGCCAGTAGAGCCCAGCTACATCTCTATCCCTGGTTAACTCACTTACAAAGTGGTTATGCTCATGGCGCTAGTCTCAGCACAACTGGTCCAGCCACTACTTATATTGCGGCTGGACAGGATGGTTACATCTGCTATAATATATATTTTATGTTTATGAGATAGTTAAGCAGAGCAGACCAGGGGCGTCAGGTCCCAAACAATTTCTCAGGGCATACCCCATGGACCTTTGATTGTGTATGGTCACACATTTACAACATTATGTGAAGGTCACCTAGAGCCTTAGAGGCTCTGCACTAGCAATGATTGTTACTTACTAAAAAAAATTCATAAAAGGTATCAATCCAGACCATCTGCAGGTGGTCAACGGGTTTTGGCTTAAGCAGAAGTAGATACTAATTTTCTATCTCACTCCATGAGGGCTGCTCCTACATTAGCAGAAAGGATCATGTACGCTCCACTGGACCACATCCTAGTGGCTGCAGGATGGTCAAACGAACAAACTTTCCAAATTTTTATAATAACCCATTGCCAGACCAGGGGTTTTTGCCAAATTCCATTTATGTTTTGTTTCATAGTTTCCACCAGGATGGGAGGAGTCACTATTATTTTCCTTTGATGATTAAAGCATCAGCATTTTTAACAAACTATGTCATGGCTGAATGCATTCATCTTTTTCACTCATCAATGGACAATTCATGCAGTGTGTGACGCCTGGATTCGTATCTGGCATGAAATCACAGAGCTTCAAAGTCTTCACGTAGTCACTCACGTGACTCCGAAGTAAAATAGTAAGATTAAACGAGAACTTACAGTTTGAAGTTTTATCTTTATTTTATGAAGAGTTACGATGAGCGATTACGTGCCCAGTGCTCCCAACCCTCATATTATGAAGGTCATCTGGTAGTTTTCAAGTTCTCTCCAATCTTACTATATTCAGGTCTACTACTGTAATCTGTGATTTCACATGGCTGCTTTGAAGATTGACGCGCATGCGTGCTGACGGCCTTCTTCACGTAATCGCTCATCGTAACTCCTCATAAAATAAAGATCAAACTTCAAACTGGTAAGTTCTCATTTAATCTTACTATTAAAGATGCCACATGAGGACTAATTTTCGTTTTATTTAATCAAATTAATGCCCTTTCCTACTCCACAAGCAACATTACCTTTTATGGGCAATTGTATTCAGTGGATATTTTTAAGGCAGAGATAGACAAATTCTTGATTAGAATGGGTGTCAAGGGTTATGTGGAGTAGGCAGGAAAATGGGATTAGGAGGCAGAGATCAGCCATGATTGAATGGTGGAGTGGACTTGTTGGGCCGAATGGCCTAATTCTACTCCTATAACTTGTGAAGTACTTTATTGTAAATGGAAGTGTTCCAAATAATTTAGCCATTCTTTTTTGAAGACCAGAAATTGTAATTAAACAAAAAATATTGCCCTGTGAACTTAATAATGAGCAAGTATGGAGTTTAAGAAGGGCGATGAGAGGCCTGATGATTGTAGATGAATGTTCATGCCCATACGTAAGATCCGAATGTTTTTCTGCAATATTGAATGTGCCATTTTAGTGACTGCCTGCAGCATCCCTTTGAAGAAGGAGATGAAGTAGAATGTGGATTTAGTTGACTGAATGTATTATTGGAGTTTTCTAGTTGCTCCCCGGACAACTCAGATTGAAGAAGCATTCCTGAAATAAATATTGTCTCTCTTATTTGCGCAAGAGAGGGATAGAAAATCTGTTTCTAGTAGGTCTTCACTGCATCACAGGAGCCATTTGTGACCAGAGATGGCGCTCTGGGATTCCAGATCAGTCACACTCCCCTCAGGGTACTGTCCCACTTGGGCGACCTAATTGGCGAGTTTAGAAGAGTTTTAAAAAATGACATGTTGAAGTCCTCCTTCGACTATGTAGAAGACCTCCTTCGACCTCCTTTGCCTATGTTGAAGACTAGCTACGACTAACTTCAGAAAAGTTGGACACCGAATACTGGAGAGTGAAGACGACCTCCTTCGATCTCTTTCTACCTCCCTTTGACTTCCCTTCGACCTCCCTTCGACTATGATGAAGACTATCTACGACTACCTTCGACTACCCTCGATTACGTACGACATACTACGACCACTACGACCTACTACGACTAAGCCTACGAGTAAAAAAGGTATCGATTTTTTCCATGGCGACCTTTTTTTACTCGCGGGCATTTTTTAAACATATTGAAAAAATCGCCGCGACCTAGCTGAGGCCTCGAGTACGCGGAGACCACTCTCGAGCATGAAGGAGAGTAACGAAGACCTCCTACGACCTCGTGTCAACCATGCTGCGAGTATGAGTCGAGGGCAAACTCGCGGATTAGGTTGCCCAAGTGGGACAGGCCCTTTAAGGGGGCACATTGCAGCTTATAATAGAGACTCTGCCTCACAGTGAAAGAGACCCAGGTTCAATCCTGACCTTGGGTACTATCTGGTCAACAGTGAATAGTGCTTTATTTGTCACATATACAACTGCACAATGAAATTGATTTTGCATGTATTACACATGCGGGCGCCGCCGTGTATTACACAGTCAGGCTCGGTGGGCCGAATGGCCTGTTTCCATACTTTATGAAAAAGAATAAAGACAATCGCATGTCCACTTTCTGATCACCAGCCTGGTTCCACGGGATACCAAAGGACTGTTTGCCGTTGGAAGGATCCAAAATTGTTGCTAACTTTGTCTACAGACTGCTGATGGCCATAGGCCAGGAACTCATAGCTCACCGTGTGTAGGAAATGCTGGTTTAAATCAAAGGTAGACACAAAAAGCTGGAGGAAGTCAGCAGGACAGGCAGCATCTCCGGAGAAAGGAATGGGTGACGTTTTGGGTCGAGATCCTTCTTCAGACTCAAACTGAGGTGGGAAGGGACTAAATGAAAAATGGGAGACAGGGTAGAATCAAGATAGGAAGTTCAGTTGAGTTCATTTCAGTTTAGTTTATTGCCACGTGTACCGAGGTACAGTGAAAAGCACTTGTTGCGTGGTAACCAGTCAGCGGGAAAGACAATAAATGATTACAATCGAGACATTTACAGTGAACAGATACATGATAAGGGAGTAGGTCACGGGGAGAACAGACAGATCAGCCTGAAGAAGTGTCTCGACCTGAAATATCACCCACTCCTTCTCTCCAGAGATGCTGCCTGTCCCGCTGAGTTACTCCAGCATTTTGCGTCTACTCACAGCTCACCAGTTTAATGTAAGAAATGATCCAATTGCAATAGCTGCTGGAACCTACCTGCTTACAAACATAGTTCAGTTACTGCTCACAATTCACACTGACAAGGCTTCATAACACAATCCCTCCCCTGCCACATGTCGAGAAGATGCGAGACATTAAATGGACATTTTTACTTCAGCATGGAAAATGTGGAGCCACACTACCTGCGATACTTGACACGTGAGCACCCACTTTACACCCATTTTACAATTGTAAACACTTTAATTTGCTTTGCTCATCCTGAAGTGAAGACATAGACAACTACAATGTCACCCAGTGCTCTTGCCTAAGTTAGCAGACATTAGAGAATGTGAATAAGGAGGTTCCTTTTTCACACGGTGAGCTTCATTTAGTGTGAACGGACGCCAACAGCCAAGTAAAATTGACCAAATCAGCCTCATAATTTTAGTTTAGTTTAGAGATACAGCGCGGAAACAGGCCCTTCTACCCACCGTGTCCGCACTGACCAGCGATCTCCGCACATTAACTTACCCTACACACACTAGGGGCAATTTTACATTTATATCAAGCCAATTAACCTGCAAACATGTATGTCTTTAGAGTGTGGGAGGAAACCGAAGATCTCAGAGAAAACCCACGCAGGTCACAGGGAGAACGTACAGACTCCGTACAGACAAATACCTGTAGTCAGTCTTGACCCTGGGTCTCGGGCGCTGTGGGGCAGTAGCTTTTCCGCTGCGCCACCGTGCTGCCCACTTGCTCACATTTTGCACACACAAGCTCCCAAAAACAGCAATGAGATAAATGACCAGGTCATCAGTTTGGGAGATAAATATGGTTCAGAAAGCAATATTCTTTGAATATTCTTCTTTGAATTGTGCCGTGGGATCTAAGATGGCGCCTGCCTGCGGTGACTTTTGCGGAGCTCCGGAACATAAAAGGCTCAACTACAACTCCCAACAACTTACCTGGATCAGGAAAACGGCAGTAATCGGTGCCGTTTCAGACAAGCTGCTTGGGCAGCTGAAAGCGCTGGCAATTTAGCGATCTCCCACAGCTGCGGGAACCCCGGACTTTAAACTTTCCCACGCTGGCTGTGAAACTCCCGACCCGACTAAGGAACCTAGGTACGGCACCTGGAAACCCCGGGATGACCTCCAGAGCCGACGGGCTGGATCTCCCAGAAAAAATGAAGCTGGAGCTGCTGACTCTGAGGGAACCCCCTTTCTTTACGGAGCTGGAGCTGCCGTCTGTGAGGGAATTCCCGTTCCAGCGCAGGTTCGCAGAAACAGCAGGTACAGTCATCCCAGTACCTGGAAACAAAGGGGAAGCCTCCATTGTGTCTGGAAACGTGACTGGCGGGCAGGACGTCAAGTCAGAATGAAGCGCAGGGGACTTCGACCTACCTCTCCCTACTATCCTACCGGCCAATGTACAGTCCCTTGAAATATAAAGTGGAGGACTTGAGGGCAAGGCTGCTTTATCAAAGGGAGCTGAGAGAATGCTCTGTGTTCTGTTTCACAGAGACAAGGCTCACCCCCAGCTCCCCAGACTCAGCGGTCCAGCCTGAAGGGTTCTCCATCCACCGCATGGACCGTACACTGGCATCGGGGGAAGGGAGAGGAGGGGGACGTCTGCCTCATGGTCAACTCTGCGTGGTGCTCAGACGTGGCAGTCCTGTCCAAATTCTGCTCAAACATCTGGCGGTGAAGTGCCGTCCCTTCTACCTTCCGAGGGAGTTCACCTCCATCATCCTGACCGCAGTCTACATCCCACCCCAGGCAGACGTCCGTCTGGCACTGGAGGAGCTGCACGCCGTGGTCAACAAACACCAGATGTCTTACCCCGAGGCATTTACCACCATTGCTGGGGACTTCAATAAGGCAAACCTTAAGAAATCACTCCCCAACTTCCACCAATATGTCTCCTGCTGCACCAGAGGACCAAACACCCTCGACCACAGCTACACCACCATCAAGAATGGGGGGGAGGGGGGGGGGCAGAGGAACAACTACAGGACTGTTTGGAGTCTGTAGACTGGGCAATGTTCAAGGGCTCGGCGACGGACATGATCGAATACGCCACAGTCATTACAGACTTCATTAAGAAATGTGTGGAGGACTGCATCCCGACAAAAACCTTCCGAGTGTTTCCAAATCAGAAACCTTGGATGAACTGTGAGATCCGCACTCTTCTGAAGACCAGACTTATCTTCAGGCATTCATGCCTGATGATACAGTGGTCTACACGAAGTCCAAATACGACCTTGGTAAGGCAACCAAAAAGGCAAAAAGGGACTTCTGCTCCAAGCTGGAGGATGAGACAGATGTTCGGCAGCTGTGGCAGGGACTGAATGCAATCACCTCCTACAAGGCGAAACCAGGAGGCAGCTCGGATGTCGGCGATACATTACTCCCTGATGAGCTCAATGCGGTTTTTTTTCGCACGCTTTGATAGGGAGAACACCGATGTGCCTTCCCGAGCCCCCATTCGCTGTGATGGTATTTCAGTCTCAGTCACAGAGGCCGACGTCAGGAAATCCTTCAGAGGGGTGAACCCTCGAAAAGCGTCTGGACCTGATGGTATACCTGGTCGTGTTCTAAAAACCTGTGCGGACCAAATGGCTGGAGTTTTTACGGACATTTTCAACTTGTCACTTCTGAGGTATGAGGTTCCCACCTGCCTCAAAAGGGCATCAATAATACCGGTGCCCAAGAAGAGCAAGGTGACGTGCTTCAATGACTATCGACCTGTGGCACTAACGCCTGTGGTGATGAAGTGTTTTGAGAGGTTGATCATGGCGCAAATCAACTCCTACCTTGACAAAAACCTGGACCCACTGCAGTTCGCTTACCGCCACAACAGATCAACGGTGGATGCAATCTCGCTGGCCCTCCACTCTGCTCTGGACCACTTGGACACCAAAAACTCATGTCAGGCTGTTATTCATCGATTATAGCTCGGCATTTAACATAATCATCCCCTCCAAGCTGGTTACCAAACTCGCAGAACTGGGTTTCTGTGCATCCCTCTGCAATAGGATCCTCGACTTCCTCATTCACAGACCACAGTCTGTTCGTATTGGTGGAAATGTGTCAGCCTCGATAATAATCAGCACGGGAGCACTTAAAGGTTGTGTGCTCAGCCCCCTGCTGTACTCACTCTATACTCATGACTGCATAGCCGGTCATAGTGCGAACTCCATCATCAAGTTCGCTGACGACACCACTATTGTGGGACGTATCACTGATGGGGATGAGTCGGAGTATAGAAGAGAGATCGAGCGACTGTCCATATGGTGCCAGCACAATAACCTGGCCCTCAACACCAGCAAAACCAAGGAACTGATTGTGGACTTGGAAGGAGTAGGATGGGGACCCACAGTCCTGTTTATATCAACGGGTCGATGGTTGAAAGGGTCAAGAGCTTCAAATTCCTGGGCGTGCACATCTCTGAAGATCTTTCCTGGTCCGAGAACACAGATGCAATTATTAAGAAATCTCATCAGCGCCTCTACTTCCTGAGAAGATTATGGAGAGTCAGTCTGTCAAGGAGGACTTTCTGTAACTTCTACAGGTGCACAGTAGAGAGCTTGCTGACTGGTTGCATCGTGGCTTGGTTTGGCAACTTGAGCGCCCTGGAGAGGAAAAGACTACAAAAAGTAGTAAACACTGCCCAGTCCATCATCGGCTCTGACCTTCCTTCCATCGAGGGGATCTATCACAGTTGCTGCCTCAAAAAGGCTGGCAGCATCATCAAGGACCCACACCACCCTGGCCACACACTCATCTCCCTGCTACCTTCGGGTAGAAGGTACAGGAGCCTGAGGACTGCAACAACCAGGTTCAGGAATAGCTACTTCCCTACAGCGATCAGGCTATTAAACATGGCTCGGACAAAACTCTGAACATTAATACCCCTAAATTTGTTATTTGCACTTCATCAATTTATTCGTTCATGTGTGTATTTACGTATATAATGGTATATGGACACACTGATCTGTTTTGTAGTCAATGCCTACTATGTTCTGTTGTGCTAAGCAAAGAAATAATTTAATTGTCAGTCTGTCAGGGACACATGACAATAAACTATTTTGACTCTTTGACTCTTTGAATTGTGCCATGGGATATTTTGCATCCACATAAAAGGGCAGACAGGCCATTGATTTTACATTTAATCGAAGAGACATCCTTGACAATCCCTCTGCAGTGACAGGAATCTCAACCTACCTTATGTGTTGAAGTCTCTGTAGTAGGGCTTAACCTTCTATCTCAGAGGTTAAGAAGACAGGAGCATTTATGTACTTCAAGGCTGACTGGCGGAAATAGAAACCATTAAGTACCATGGAAAACCCATGGTCAGTAATGCACTAATCATCGAAATGATCAAGCCATGTAATCAAATGTAAACAAAATCTATGAAAAAAGCAAATGTCAGAAAGCACAACATGACTTTACAGAAGCTAAGTAGGATGCTGTTTAACTGTAATGGAGCAAACTAATAATATGTTTAAGAGAGAAGATGGCCTGAGCAGATCGCAGGTAATTTCTAAAACAAACATAATAGAATCAGCAGGATAATAGTTACTCAAATGTGAAATTAAAGTAATCCATTCTGGCCAACGTTGTGTGAAAATAGCTAAACAAAGTATCAAATGCATGATTTATCAGCCGATTAATTGGATAATGATAATCTCAGTAAATCAAGTGGTGAATTTACTGGGAGATTGATGTTCTTGGTCCTGTAATGTTGTATTTACAATATAGGATCTATTTTCACCCCATTTGAAGCATCAGAATTAATTATTCATTTTACTTAACACTTCTACTTTAAAGAGTACTCTTACAATTTAGAAATTTAAAATGTAGAAACTTTTGGTAAATTATCAAGTATTTTCTACTAATCCTATTAATTGGTACGTGACAATAAAAGACCTTTGAAACCTTTGAATTCAGAATATTTAAAAGAAGTTTGCTTTTAAAATCTAACAATTGATAATCACATTTCTGGACAAATACTTAATGTAAACAAATCGCTCCTTAACTGGCATTTATTACCCAAAATTATAGAGCGTCTCAGAAGTGTAGACTATTAATTCGCTATTTTAAATGTGACCGGATCTTCTGAATATAATTCCACGGAAAGAAATAGTTACTGTTGATAATTAAATGTAATGCCTCTTCTCTCATTTAAAAAAAAAATCCAGACAAATTATAGCAAATTATGCTTTCTATGGTGCATCGGTAAATGTGTGTGAGAGTAATTGGAGACATGTTGAATTTCTCAGTCTTTGTTTGTCCATGTGCCACTGCACAGGGCATTTTTTTTTTTAAATTTACACATGTTTTGGCACTATTTCCATCGTCCAACGTCTAACTAAAAGCTTTTCATTGTACCTCAGTGTTCGTGACAAGAAACTAAGTTGAATTGAGTCTTGTTGGCCCATGTGCTCGGTCTACTGGAGCAGTTCATGATAGAGGTAAGCCAGGTGGGACAGCGGTAGAGCTACTGCCTTACAGCGCCAGAGACCCAGGTTCGATTATGACTTGTCTGTCTTGTCTGTACGGAGTTTGTCTGTACGGAGTTTGTACGTTCTCCCCGTGACCTGCATGGGATTTATCCGATATCTTCGGTTTTCTCCCACGATCCTTCTGCAGTTGTACAGGGCCCTGGTGAGACCACATCTGGAGTATTGTGGCAAGTTTTGGTCTCCTAATTTGAGGAAAGATATCCTTGCTAGTGAGGCAGTGCAGCATAGGTTCACGAGGTTAATCCCCGGGACTGTCATATGAGCAAAAAATGGGAAATACTGGGCTTGTATTCACTGGAATTTAGGATGAGAGGGGATCTTATAGAAATGTGTAAAATTATAAAAAGGACTGGACAAGCTCGATGCAGGAAAAATGTTCCCAATGTTGGCGGAGTCCAGAACCAGGGGCCTCAGTCTAAGCATAAAGGGGAGGCAATTTAAAACTGAGATGAGAAAAAACGTTTTCACCCACCCAGAGAGTTGTGAATTTGTGGAATTCTCTGCCACAGAAGGCAGCAGAGGCCAATTCGCTGGATGAATTTAAAAGAGAGTTAGAGAGAACTCTAGGGCCTGGCGGAATTAAGGGATATGGGGAGAAGGCAGGCACGGGTTACTGATTGTCGATGATCAGCCATGATCACAATGAATGGCGGTGCAGGCTCGAAGGGCCAAATAGCCTCCTCCTGCACCTATTTTCTATGTTTCTATGTTTCATTGTACAGGTTTGTCGGTAAATTGGCTTGGTGTAAATCTATAAATATAAAATTGTCCCTAGCGTGTATAGAGTAATGTTAAAGTGTGGGGATCGCCGGTCGGTGCTGACTCAGTCCAAGGCTCCTGCAGGTGTCCACGGGCACCCTGGGGGATTTTCGGAACCGTTGGGCACCGTGGGGGGTGGAATGTATCATCAACAGGTAATGGGGAAATAGTTATTCAATATTCCGAATTTAAGAATATTTGTTTTACTTTGTATCATGATGGAGGGTTTTTTCTTATAGTTTTCTATTGTGCATATTTTTTTTGTAATAATTGATTGAAATTAATTTTGGTTAATAAAATAGGCTCCTCTGTTGCCTTCGACCGGATCTGCCTGCGAACTGATGTAACATTTCGTTCTGCGGAATAATCTTCAGAAGACCTCTGCTTCCTGGGTCTTCTCAGGAAGTAGTGTTGGTGTGGCCTCTTGGCTGTCGCATCAATGTGATTGGTCCATGACAGATTGTTGGTAACATTAATACCCAGGAACTGGGTGACGTTTCGGGTCGAGACCCTTCTTCACACTTGGGAAGGGTCTCGACCCGAAACGTCACCCATTCCTTCTCTCCAGAGATGCTGCCGGTCCCGCTGAGTTACTCCAGCATTTTGTGTCTACTCACAGCTCACCAGTCCAACTTTACGAAACGATCCCAAGTCCAATTGCAATAGCTGCTGGAACCTACCTGCTTGCAAATATAGTTCAGTTACGGCACACAATTCACACTGACAAGGCTTCATAACACAATCTCTCCCCTGCCACATGTCAAGAAGATGCGAGACATTAAATGGACATTTTTACTTCAGTATGGAAAATGTGGAGCCACACTACCTGCGATACTTGACACTTGAACACCCACTTTACACCCATTGTAAACACTTAAATTTGCTTTGCTCATCCGGAAGTGAAGACATAGACAACTACAATGTCGCCCAGCGCTCTTGCCTAAGTTAGAAGACATTAGAGAATGTGAATAAGGACGTTCTGTTTTCACACGGTGTAGTGTGAACGGACGCCAACAGCCAAGTAAAATGGAACAAATCAGCCTCTTAATTTTAGTTTAGTTCAAGTAAGTTCAAGTTCAAATTTATTCTAATTCAAATGTATTTGTCACATGCACCATAAGGTGCAGTGAAATGTAATTTACCATGCAGCGGTACAATTAAAAAAGGACACAATACACAACATAATTCAGCACACACATCCACCACAGCATTCTTCACTGTGGTGGAAGGCAATACAGTTCAGACAGTCCTCCTCCTCCTCCTCCTCCTCCTCCTCCTCCCTCGTTCACCCGTGGTCGGGGCCATGAACCTCCGTAGTCGCCTGATGTTCAAGCCCTCTGGTCACGATGGTCGGAACGCCGATATCGGGACAGGTTGGAAGATAGTTTAGAGATACAGCGCAGAAACAAGCCCTTTGGCCCACCGTGTCCGCACTGACCAGCGATCCCCGCACATTAACCTGCCCTACACACACTAGGGACAATTTTACATCTATATATAAAGCGAATTAACCTAGAAACCTGTACGTCCTTGGAAAACCGAAGATCTCGGGGAAAACCCACGCCGGGCACAGGGAGAACGTACAAACACCGTACAGACAAATACCTCTAGTGTGTCTTGACCCCGGGCATCGGGCGCTGTGGGGCAGTAGCTTTTCCGCTGCGCCACCGTGCTGCCCACTTGCTCACATTTTGCACACACAAGCTCCCAAAAACAGCAATGAAATAAATGACCAGGTCATCAGTTTGGGAGATAAATATGGTTCAGAAAACAATATTATTTGAATATTCTTCTTTGAATTGTGCCATGGGATATTTTGCCATGGGATATTTTGCATCCACATAAAAGGGCAGACAGGCCATTGATTTTACATTTCATCCAAGAGACATCCTTGACAATCCCTCTGCAGTGACAGGAATCTCAACCTACCTTATGTGTTGAAGTCTCTGTAGTAGGGCTTAACCTTCTATCTCAGGGGGTTAAGAAGACAGGAGCATTTATGTACTCCAAGGCTGACTGGCTGAAATAGAAACCATTAAATACCATGGAAAACCCACGGTCAGTAATGCACTAATCATCGAAATGATCAAGCCATGTAATCAAATATAAACAAAATCTATGAAAAAACAATTGTCAGAAAGCACAACATGAATTTACAGAAGCTAAGTAGGCTGCTGTTTGACTGTAACGGAGCAAACTAATAATATGTTTAAGAGATAAGATGGCCTGAGCAGATCACAGGTAATTTCTAAAACAAAACATAATAGAATCAGCAGGATAATAGTTACTCAAATGTGAAATTAAAGTAATCCATTCTGCACAACGTTGTGTGAAAATAGCTAAACAAAGTATAAAATGCATGATTTATCAGCCTATTAATTGGATAATGATAATCTCAGTGAATCATGTGGTGAATTTACTGGGATATTGATGTTCTTGGTCCTGTAATGTTGTATTTACAATATAGGATCTATTTTCACTCATTTGAAGCATTAGAATTAATTATTCACTTTAATAAAATTGTCCCTAGTGTGTCTAGGTTGGTGTTAATGTGTGGGGATTGCTTGTCGCAGCGGACTCAGTCGGCCGAAGGGCCTGTTTCTGCACTGTATCTCTAAATTACAATGAAGCCCATGGCTCCTGCAGGTGTCCATGGGCACCGTGGGCGGTTTCCAGAACCGCTGGGCACCGCGGGGTGTGGAATGCATCCTCCATAGCTATGGGGAAATGGTACCTGGACGGGAAGCCAAAGGACGAGAAGCTGAAGCCAAGATGCCGAAAGGACATCACATCGAAAAGCCTTGACGCTGAATGGACACGATGCGGAAAGGACATGACGTCGAACGGACATGAAGTGGAAAATTTATGACACTGAACCGCACATGAAGCCAAAATGATAAATAGGTATGAAACACTTTAAAAAAACCTATATTTGCTGCAAGAATTGTTGTACCTTATTACATTTTAAAATAGTTACATTTCATTCTGTGGAATAATATTCAGAAGACCTCTACTTCCTGAGTCTTCTCAGGAAGTAGTGTTGGTGTGGCCTCTTGGCTGTCGCGTCAATGTGATTGGTCCATCCTGTCGGGGAGGATTTAAACTAATGTAGCAGGGGGATGGGTACAAGAGAGGCAGGTGGGTGTAAAATGAGGGTAGAAGCAATAGGGAGCAAGGTGAAAAATAAAAGTGGCAGGCAGACAAAACCAGGGCAAAAATCAAAAAGGGCCACTTTTCAACATAATTGTATAAGGGGTAAGAGCGTTGTAAAAACAAACCTGAAGGCTTTGTGTCTCAATGCAAGGAGTATTGGTAATAAGGTGGATGAGTTGAACGTGCAGATAGCTATTAATGATTATGATATAGTTGGGATCACAGAGACATGGCTCCAGGTTGACCAAGGCTGGAAGCTGAACACCCAAGGATATTCAATATTCAGGAGGGATAGAGAGAAAGAAAAAGGTGGTGGGGTTGCGTTGCTGGTTAGAGAGATTAACGCAATGGAAAGGAAGGACATTAGGTTGGAGGATGTGGAATCGGTATGGGTAGAGCTGCAAAATACTAAGGGGCAGAAAACTCTGGTGGGTGTTGTGTACAGGCCACCGAACAGTAGTAGTGAAGTTGGGGATGGTATCAAACAGGAAATTAGAAATGCGTGCGACGAAGGCAAAAAAGTTATAATGGGTGACTTCAATCTACATATAGATTGGGTGAATCAAATTGGCAGGGGTGCTGAGGAAGAGGATTTTTTGGAATGTATGCGGGATAGTTATCTAAATCAACATGTAGAGGAACCAACGAGAGAGCAGGCTATTTTAGACTGGGTATTGAGTAATGAGGAAGGGTTAGTTAGCAGTCTTGTTGTACGTGCCCCCTTGGGCAAGAGTGACCATAATATGGTCGAGTTCTTCATTAGGATGGAGAGTGACATTGTTAATTCAGAAACAATGGTTCTGAACTTACAGAAAGGGTATGAGACGTGAATTGGCCAAGATTGACTGGCAATTAATTCTAAAAGGATTGATGGTGGAAATGCAATGGAAGACATTTAAAGACTGCATGGATGAACTACAAAAATTGTTCATCCCAGTTTGGCAAAAGAATAAATCAGGGAAGGTAGTGCATCGGTGGATAACTAGGGAACTCAGGGATAGTATCAAAGCAAAGGATGATGCGTACAAAGTAGCCAGAAAAAGCAGCATACCAGAGGACTGGGAGAAATTCAGAGACCAGCAGAGGAGGACAAAGGGCTTAATTAGGAAAGGAAAAATAGATTATGGAAGAAAACTGGCAAGGAACATAAAAAACTGACTTCAAAAGGTTTTATAGATATGTGAAGAGAAAGAGATTAGTTAAAAACAAATGTACGTCCCTTGCAGTCAGAAACAGGTGAGTTGATCATGGGGAACAAGGATATGGCGGACCAATTGATTAACTACTTTGGTTCCGTCTTCACTTAGGAAGGCATAAATAATCTGCCGGAAATAGCAGGGGACCGCGGGTCAAAGGAGGAATTGAGTGAATTCCAGGTTAGTCAGGAAGTGGTGTTGCGTAAATTGAATGGTTTAAAGGCCGATAAATACCAAGGGCCAGATAGGCTGCATCCCAGAGTACTTAAGGAAGTAGCTCCAGAAATAGTGGATGCAATAGTGATAATCTTTCAAAACTCTTTAGATTCTGGAGTAGTTCCTGAGGAATGGTGGATAGCAAACGTAATCCCTCTTTTTAAGAAGGGAGGGAGAGAGAAAATGGAGAATTATAGACCAGTTAGCCTAACATCGGTAGTGGGGAAACTGTTAGAGTCAGTTATTAAAGATGGGATAGCAGCACATTTGGAAAGTGGTGAAATCATTGGACAAAGTCAGCATGGATTTACGAAAGGTAAATCATGTCTGACGAATCTCGTGGAATTTTTTGAGGATGTAACTAGTAGCATGGATAGAGGAGAACCAGTGGATGTGGTGTATCTGGATTTCCAGAAGGCTTTCGACAAAGTCCCACATAAGAGATTAGTATACAAACTTAAAGCATACGGCATTGGGGGTTCAGTATTGATGTGGATAGAGAACTGGCTGGCAAACAGGAAGCAAAGAGTAGGAGTAAACGGGTCCTTTTCAGGATGGCAGGCAGTGACTAGTGGGGTACCGCAAGGCTCAGTGCTAGGACCCCAGCTATTTACAATATATATTAATGATCTGGATGAGGGAATTGAAGGCAATATCTCCAAGTTTGCGGATGACACTAAGCTGGGGGCAGTGTTAGCTGTGAGGAGGATGCTAGGAGGCTGCAGGATGACTTGGATAGGCTGGGTGAGTGGGCAAAAGTTTGGCAGATGCAGTATAATGTGGATAAATGTGAGGTTATCCACTTTGGTGGCAAAAAGAGGAAAGCAGACTATTATCCAAATGGTGGCCGATTAGGAAAAGGGGAGATGCAGCGAGACCTGGGTGTCATGGTACACCAGTCATTGAAAGTAGGCATGCAGGTGCAGCAGGCAGTGAAGAAAGTGAATGGTATGTTAGCTTTCATAGCAAAAGGATTTGAGTATAGGAGCAGGGAGGTTCTACTTCAGTTGTATAGGGTCTTGGTGAGACCACACCTGGAGTATTGCGTACAGTTCTGGTCTCCAAATCTGAGGAAGGACATTATTGCCATAGAGGGAGTGCAGAGAAGGTTCACCAGACTGATTCCTGGGATGTCAGGACTGTCTTATGAAGAAAGACTGGATAGACTCAGTTTTTGCTCTCTAGAATATAGGAGATTGAGAGGGGATCTTATAAAAACTTACAAAATTCTTAAGGGGTTGGACAGGCTAGATGCAGGAAGATTGTTCCCGATGTTGGGGAAGTCCAGGACAAGGGGTCACAGCTTAAGGGTAAGGGGAAATCCTTTAAGATCGAGATGAGAAAGATGTTTTTCACACAGAGAGTGGTGAGTCTCTGGAAGTCTCTGCCACAGAGGGTAGTTGAGGCCAGTTCATTGGCTATATTTAAGAGGGAGTTAGATGTGGCCCTTGTGGCTAAGTGGATCAGGGGGTATGGAGAGAAGGCAGGTACGGGATACTGAGTTGAATGATCAGCCATGATCATCTTGAATGGCGGTGCAGGCTCGAAGGGCCAAATGGCCTACTCCTGCACCTAATTTCCATGTTTCTATGACAGATTGTTGGTAACAATAATACCCGGGAACTGGGTGACATTTCGGGTCGAGACCCTTCTTCAGACTTGGGAAGGGTCTCGACCCGAAATGTCAACTATTTCTTCTCTACGGAGATGTTGCCAGTCCGGCTGAGTTACTCCAGCATTTTGTGCCAACATGCTTATGTTGTCGTAAGGTCTCTCCAATTTGTTACATTGCATTTATCTCTCTAACAATGTCAGGCAGACATAAGAGTAAAATAAGTACAGTCTTCTGAAAAAAGAGAACCTATTAAATTGGAAATGAAAAAAGGTGCAATATAGTAGCAATGTTAGAACATTTTGAGATTTTAAAAATCAAGTCTGCAATTTATCCCATCAGATAAAACATAAAAAGAAGTTTAATTTGACACCTAATTCACTTTCATATCTTCAGTATTAAAAAAGTTATGGCCATTTTCATACTCGGAAATTAGCATCTTGTTCCCTATTGCTTTTCCATTGATTAACACAAAAGCTGTGATCAAGGACAGTCAAAAGCCCATAACTTTCTTAAAAATTAAGAGAACTGAAAGAAATTTTCAGTTATTATAGATTGAAGCATTCTGAAACAAATATGAAAGAATCTTACTTGGATGACCTGAAATTAAAGCATATAATTAGTTAGTTACCTAATTGTAGCTAATTACAAAATTCAATTACTAGATCTATACATCTATCTATTTCTTAAGAAAAAAATAACAATTTTTAAAAAGCCTAAGTGTTCGAATAACATTCACACAAGAATTCACAATAAAACATGATTTTCAAATCTCATTGTCATGCCAAATGGAAGGAATTTAATGTTTAATTCCCGTAAATTAATGGCCATTTAAATCATCTTGCGAGTGGGTTTTTGTGGAATGCGATCGATTGGAACGTTGATGTTGCGGTGAATTTGAACCCCATATCGGCAGGAAAAATACTGCCGGTTTGCATGGGAAATAAATCACTGTTTCGCAACGTACAATGTGGATTAAAGGCATCTTAAAAAGCACTTTTATACATAAAGTAAACGGCTTTCCTTTACCTGTCCTGTACGTGAAATCCGTCCCCGTTGTCAGCGTTGACGGCTTTAGAAACTGATTTTAAAATTTTAAATTACTCCAGCCCTGAACTTGTCGGGCGACTAAACAAAAATAATAATTTCACAGAACGGCAGTCGGAACAATTCTTCAGCAAAAGTTTGCACTCCGAGTAAAAAATATATAGGACAGGTAGGAGAAAATGGCATTTTAACCCCTCCCCCTCCCCTCAAAGGCGCCAATGTCACGCACACTGCCAGTGGCAGAACTACAGCGCCGCTGAAGGTGAGTTTTGTGACATACCTAAATACAGTGATGTGACTGAAGTCAAACATCATCAGTTATTAGGCATGTTTTAGTGCAATACAGATTAATGGTTGAGACACTTGTAAAATACCTAAGGAGCAAGCTTCCAATAAGCAAGCCAGCACTTTAATTAAAGGCAAGTTGAAAAACTATAAAACATTTTATTATTATAGTATTTACTTATTAGTGTTATTGTATTTCATTTTATGCTTTACTTTTTAAATCTATGCAACACCTACTTTGGCAATTTTGCCAGTCCTATTCCCTCATTCTTTCCTCGTAGCCCTCGAAGGGTGAAGGGTGCTGGCTCGAAGGGCCGAATGGCCTACTGCTGCACCTATTGTCTATTGTCAATTGTCTATTGTCAAATGCATAATCAATTCCATTTTGAAGGCAATGATAGATTTGATTACCTCCCTCCTCACAGGCAGCAAGTTTCCTTTTTTTCAGTTTAGAGTTACAGAATGGAAACAGGCCTTTCGGCCAACTGAGTCCACACTGATCATCGATCACCTATTCCCGCTAGTTCTATGTTATCGCACTTTCGCAGCCACTCCCTGCGCACTCGACGCAATTTACAGAGGCCAATTAACCTACAAACCTGCACATCTTTGGGATGTGGGAGGAAACTGGAGGATATGGAAGAAACTCCACACAAATATCACCCAAAGACAGGATCGAACTTGGGTCTCTGGCACTGCAAGACAGCAGCTTCATTAGCCGTGCCACAATGCCATTTCTACCAGATCATAACCACTTTCTAAGTGAAGATGTCTTTACCTCTCCTGTGGCCAGAAATCTTAAATCGCTATCCTATTGGTGCATGAACCATTCACTAATTGAAATAACTTCTCTCGATTTACTCTCGCTGAACCAGTTATGATCTTGCACATCTTCTGTCAAGTCTCCTCTCGACCTTCTCTGCTTCAAGGCAGGCATTTGATCTTCTGCAGCCTATTCCCACACACACCATCATGGCTCCTCTGCACTTGTGCCCATGCAGAACCAGGCAAAGATCCCTCCTCTATTTTATCTCATAAACTGAATCTCATTATCTCATAGACTATTCCTCCAAGGTTGAATGACAGGAATGAGAAGAATAGATCGGGTAGATGCACAGAGTCTCTTGCCCAGAGTAAGTGAATCGAGGACCAGAGGACATAGGTTGAAGGTGAAGGGAAGTATTAACAGATGGGGATCAGTGACCTTCAGAAAAGTGGTCGGACTCTTCTTAGTTGTGGATCTCGTTTACGTGGGTGTTACCTGCCGGGCATCACCACTGCTGTCGCTGAAGTGCTGTGTGCGTTTCCCCCGATGAGGAATAGATCGGGTAGATGCAGAGTCTCTGGCCCAGAGTCGGGGAATCGAGGACCAGAGGACATAGGTTCAAGGTGAAGGGGAAAAGGTTTAATAGGAATCTGAGGGATAACCTTTTCACACAGAGGGTGGTGGGTGTATGAAACAAGCTGCCGGAGGAGGTAGTTGAGGCAGGGACTATCCCAACATTTAAGAATCAGTTAGACAGGTGGATTGATAGGACAGGTTTGGAGGGATATGGGACTAGCGTAGCAGGGACATTGTTGGCCGGTGTGGGCAAGTTGGGCTGAGGGGCCTGTTTCCACACTGTATCACTCTATGAAAGGTGAAAACAAAAAGAAAAAGACATTTGAATGAAATATTGAGTCAATCAGACAGATCAAATAAGAAAGCTGTGCTTATGTAGTGCCCTTCAAGACCTAAGGACATCTTAAAGCATTTTACAGCCAATAAAGTAACTTTTTGGACAGTGATAACTTATAATATAGGAACAGCAGCCAAATTGTGTACATCAATTTCTTCAACCAGCAAACAGATAATGAATGGATAAATTATTTTCATGTTATTGACTGAGGGATAATTATTGGATAGGACACTAGGGATACGAGGGATAACTCTTCTGCTCTTCGAGATAGTGCCAATCCATTGGAAAGATCAATTTAATGTCCTATCCAAATGTTGCCACTGTATTATTGCACTGGAGTGTCAGCACTGCGTTTGTCAAGTCAAGTCAAGTCAACGTTATTTGTCACATACACATACAAATATACAGTGAAATGAAAGTGGCAATGCCTGCGGGATTGTGCAAAACAACAGAACCACAGAACAGAACCGGTATTTACATTAAAAAAAAGACACAACCCGGTGAGATCAGAGTTTACTGTCCTGATGGCCTGTGGGAAGAAACTCTGTCTCATCCTCTCTGTTTTAGCAGCACGACAGTGGAGGCACTTGCCTGACCGTAGCAGCTGGAACAGTCCGTTGCTGGGATGGTAGGGGTCCTTCATGATCTTGTTGGCTCTGGATCTGCACCTCCTGGTGTATAGGTCCTGCGGGGAGGGGAGTGTAGTTCCCATGGTGCGTGCGGCCGAACGCACTACTCTCTGCAGAGCCTTCCTGTCCTGGGCAGAGCTGTCGCCAAACCAGATCGAGATGTTTCGGGACAGGATGCTTTCTACAGCACCAGAGTAAAAGGATTGAAGGATCCTAAGAGAGACTCTGAATTTCCTCAACTGCCTGAGGTGGTAAGGGCGTTGCCTTGCCTTTCTCACCAGTGCGGCAGTGTGTGTGGTCCATGTCAGATCCTCTGTGATGTGGACTCCCAGGTATTTAAAGCTGCTCACCCTATCCACACTAGTCCCATTTATCCCCAGTGGCATGTACGTCCTCGGTTGTTGTGCCCTTCTAAAGTCCACAATCAGCTCCTTAGTTTTAGCGACATTTTAGTGACATTTAGTGTTCTGGTGTTTGGAATGGTTCTGTGGCACGCTAGTTTCCTAATTAAATGCATGGTTTTAGGCATTGAGCTAAATAGCAGCTTTAAGTTTGTCATCAAGGAACTGCAGATGCTGAAATAATAAAAGTTCTGGAGCAACTCCGTGGGTCAGGCAGAATCTGTGAAGAGTTTTAAAGAAGGAACTGCAGATGCTGGAGAATCGAGGGTACACAAAAAGCTGGAGAAACTCAGCGGGTGCAGCAGCATCTGTGAAGAGAATGCATTGGCAATGTTTTGCGTTGGTATCCTTCCTTTGACTGATTATGCAGTGGAGAAGGAAGCTGAAAAGGAGGTGGGAGTGCCACAAAGCTTGGCAATCGATAGATAGATAGATACAGGTGAGGGGGTTTGCTTGGCAGATGGGTGGAGTAAGTGACAAAGGCTAGAGAAGCAAAGGAGACAAAATGGTGTAATATAAGGACAGAAGAGGAATGAAATATAAAGCCAGGAGTGGGGGAGAGGGGAGGGGTGTGTGTGTGTGTGGGGGGGGGGGGGGGGGGGGGGGGGGGGGGTGGGGGGGGGGGGGGGGGGAGTAGAGGTTAAAAGTGAAAGGAATGGACAGGGTGAAAGGAGGCAGAATAGTGGGAGAAGTTAGTGTACAGGAAAGACAGAGAGTTAAAGTCCAGGGGGGGAGGTTTACTGAAAATTTGTGATTTCAATGTTCATATCGTTGGGTTATAAAGTGCCCGAGCTTTAAATGTCCTGCTTGAAATCAGGTGGAATATACGATCAGAGATGAAATGTCCAAATTTGCCAAGGAAAATAATTGGAAACTTATTGTTCATAATCCTTCCAGTGGTAACTTGCAGGGGAAACTGGATATAAAATGATTAGTTTTTGTGGCATTCAAAACTAATCTTGCTTTAATAACTTCAACAACCAGCTCAGTACATCTCCTGATTTAGTTGCAAATGGCAAAGATTGAAAGTTTATAAATGTCTTGGAGGTAGTAAAACATGAACAAAAGTACCAATAGCAACAAAAACCTTTAAAATTCTCTGAAGTCCGTTGATAGAATGAATTTCAGGGACAATTAGAAAGAAACTTAACATCTTGGCAGACTGTTTTAAATTATCCTAACATGAGTGACTCAGCAGGTCAGGCAGCATCTCTGGAGGGCTGAATAGGCAACAATTCAGGTCGCTCTGAAGAAGGATCCCAACCCAAAGCGTTGCCTATGCATGTTCTCCAGTGATAAAGCCTGCCCTGCTAAGTTCAGGAAGAACTGTTGGACTGAATGGATTTATTTTAATACAAGATGTCTGTGGATAAGGAGCATGAACTCAGGGCATAGATCGGTCCATGGTAGTCATTACGGGATCCAATCTAAGAAAGGGGCAGGACTGGCAGCTTAACATTCCAGTGTCCAAGTGTTACAGGAGAGAAAGAAGTGGGGGTAAAAAGGCTAAACAATGCTTTATTCATTAAGGAGAATGTCATGGTGGTAGTCCAAGATGACATTACTTATGGCACGTCCAGTGAGGCTACATGGGTGGATCTGAGAAATAAAAAGGGGATAATCACCTAGTTGGGAGTGTATTATCAAACAGTCAATGAGAATTAGAAGAGCAAATATGTTGGGAAATTGCAGGCAGCTACAAGACTAACAAGGTTGTCATGGCAGGGGATTTTAACTGTCCCAATATAGACTGGAAATGTCATGGTGCCAAGGGCATAGATGAGGTGGAATTTACCAAATGGGTTCAGGAAAGGTTTCTCAGGCAATATGTAGAGGGCCCTACATGGGAGAGGGCAAAGCTCGTACGACTGTTAGGAGACTGGGAAGGGCAAGTGACAGAAGTGTCAGTGGGGAAGCCTTTTGGGACCAGCGATCACTATTGTATTACCTTTCAAATAGTTTTGGATAAAGACAGGGCAAGCCCACGGGTTAAAATTCTGAAGATAGACACAAAATGCTGGAGTAACTCAGCGGGACAGGCGGGCAGGGAAGGAATGGGTGATGTTTTGGGTTGAGACCCTTCTTCAGACTCAAATTTCAGACAGACTTCTTTCAGACTTAAAATTCTGAATTGGGTCAAGGCCAAATTTGATGGTATTTAACAGGAACTTGGTGAGGTTGATTGGAGTAGGTGGTTCAAAATAAACCTCCAGAGAATGGGATGCTTTTAAAAGTGTGATAACAAGAGTTCAGGCATGTATGTCCGTGTTAGAATGAGGGGCAATCAGGTGAAAGGCAGTAAGGAAGCTTGGATGACGAGAGAAATTATGGCTCTGGTCAGGAAAAAGAAGGAGGCGTAGGACAGGAATAGACACCTGGAATCAGGTATATCCTGGAGGAGTTTCAGCAACTGAGGAGCATACTTAAGATGGAAATCAGGAGGGCAGTAATGGGGCAGGAGATGCTGTGGCTCTGGCATATAATATTAAGTACAATCCAAAAAAATGTTATGTCAAAAAAGGGGAAAAGGATTACTAGAGAGAGGATAGGGCCCTTCCGAAACCAAAAGATTGAGTTCACCTCCCCCACGTGTCAGATCTCTCTATGTGAAGCCACAGGAGATGGGCATATCTGTGACCATAAGATAAGCCTGTGACGTCAAGAATCAGTGCTGGGCCCATTGCTGTTTGTGGTTTATATTTCGATGAGAATGTACAAGGCAAGATAGTAAGTTTGCAGATGACGCTAAAGTGGGTGTTATGGTAGAAAGCAAAGATGGTTGTCATGAAACACAACAGGATCTTAATCAGTTGGGCAAGTGGGCTGAGGAATGGTTAATGGAGTTTAGTGAAGATATAGTGTGAGGTGTTGCATTTTTGGAAGTCAAACCAGGGCAGGACTTTCATAGTGAGCAGCAGGGCCCTGGGGAGTGTTGTAGAGCAGAAGGATCCAGGAGCATAAGTACATGGTTCCTTGAAAGTCGTGTCACAAGTAGATGGACTGGTCGAGAAGGCCCTTGGTACATTGGCCTTCATCAATCAGGGCATTGCGTATAGAAGTTGGGATGTCATGTCATAGTTGCCCAAGATGTTGCTGAGGCCACATTTGATCACCCTGCTATAGGAAGGATGCTATAGGCAGGAAATATTGCAGAGAAGATTTACGAGGATGTAGCCAGGACTTGAGGGCCTGAGCTACAGGGAGAGGTTGGGCAGGCTAGGACTTTATTCCTTGGAGAGCAAGAGAATGAAGGGTGATCATATAGGGTGCATAAGATAATGAGGGGAATAAATGGAGTAAATGCACAGTCTTTTGCTCAGAATAGGGGTATCAAGGAAAAGAGGACAAAGGTTTAAAGTGAGAGGGAAAGACTTAATTGGAACCTGAGGGGTGGGTTTTTCACACAGTGTGGTGGCTGTATGTGGTCTCATCGGAGACCTTTGGACTATCTTTAATCAGATTTTACTGTACTTTATCTTGTACTAAACACAATTCCCTTTATTATGTATCAGTATCCTGTGAATGGCTCGATTGTAATAATGTATCGTCTTTCTGCTGACTTGTTAGCATGCAACAAAAGCTTTTCATTGTACCTTGCTGGGCGTGACAATAAACTAAACCTTATGGAATGAGCTGCCAGAGATGGTAATTGAGGCAGGTACAATTACAACATTTATGAGACATTTAAGCCTTTCCTATCCGTGTACCTGGTTCATGGATAGGAAAGGTTTAGGGAGATATGGGCTAAACACAGGCAGGTTGGACTAGTGTAGTTTGGGCATTTTGGTCGGCATGGGCACGTTAGGCTGAAGAATAGTAAGATTAAACGAGAACTTACACGTTTGAAATTTGATCTTGATTCTATGAGGAGGAACATTGGTGATTACGTGAAGAAGGCCCGCCAGGACGCCAGCGCAGCAAACTTCAAAGCAGCGGTATGAAATCACAAATAAACAACACCGAAGTAAACAGTAAGATCAGTGACTCGAGAACTACCAGATGATCTTTTATGAGAGAGGGTTGGGCGTGGTGGGCATGTAATCACCAACGTTCCTCCTCATAAAATCAAGATAAAACTTCAAACTGGTAAGTTTTTGTTTAATCTTACTAATTTACTTCGGAGTCACGTGAGTGATTCCGTGAAGAGTTCAAAGTTTTGTGATTTCATGCCGCAGATGGAATCATCCCACTGCATTTGATTGACTCGAAAGAGAAATAAATGCTTTAGTAATAACATTGTATTCAATGTAATGATAGGGTTTATTTAACAATGTAAACAAACAACAGTACACCTAAAATTTAGGTACTTAAAATGTCATTGGCAAACAGCCCTGGATTGACAATTGGCCGATGATACATTTCTGAAACATCAGCTCATTTGCCCATCCAACGGCCACTAAAAATTTGGTCGAAGGACACATCCCTCCATTTGACCGCCAACATAGCTGCTGCCCTAGTATAATGAGATGTAAACACACTCTCTAAATGATATACTGACGTTGATGCTGACCTGGTGGAATGAGACATACAATCGTCAATGTTAATACCTGTTGCAGCCACCTTGAAATAGTCTGAACCGACCTTCTCTTGTGTAATTGTTTATTAACGAATACACAGTGCTGAATCCATACTTCTAAGGATTCTGGTGGCCTTGATAACATAAATTGAGACAGTGGGGTATTCAAATGATCTTAAAACCATGCCAGCCCTGGTCAGCTCTGCTAGTGTAGACCAGAATGAAAATGTAATGGCATGAACATCCAATTCCATCCTGTCCAGCCACAGCGTTTGCAAAGTTTTGCCATCGTTGTGCTGATATAAGAGTCATGACTAAGGATGTAGCTGGAACCCCTTGGTGAAGTAATGTTTACACATTTACAATAACCAACTGCATAATCTTGTGATGCGAGTACTTGTATCAAGATCTTTTTAACAACTTGATATCCGTGCTGGGCCTGACAATGTAGTTCCCTTATGTTACAGCTGTAATTTCTCTATAACTGAACTATTGTCAATATCACTTAAAATGAACTGGAAATGTCAGTAATTTGTATCATATCAAATGTATCATAATATTTAACAACATTCCTGATCCCCTCAATAGAGATGTACTGCTTTTTTGGATGCTATCCATGCATACTGCAGTGAACACCCTCATGGCTAAATGTGACAACATGAGGCATGAGTTAATCCATTGAAATTGTGTAAGTCAATAATCATTTACTGTGCAAAGACCAGTCTCCTGAACCACAGTTTCAAACAGCAAGTTCTTGCTTTTTAGCATAACTGAATACCATTGTGCCATAATGCCTGATGAAGCAGGCAACATGGATGCTTGGCCAGTCCGATAGTACGAATCCAAACGAGGTCTAGCTGACTGTTTTATGCCCTAGCTAATGAGGAAGACATAAAGTCCATTCCTCCTATTGAAATGAGAATATATTTCTCCACACTGTTGTGTCACATATTGTTGCAAACAGTGAACATGCATAAACATGACAAACATTTGATGAAGAATTGAATCATGCTTTCATCATACTTTGAGATCCAACATTTATTCTGTGTTATCATCAATCTAAACTGGACGATACACCAGAGGCAAGGAGATTAATTACAGGATATTCTTCCTAATTACCATGAGACCAACATATGTCACCATTGTAGAGAAGCAACTTAACTTTGTGCATGAAGAATATGTATATTCGCTCAAAACCTTACTCAACGGTGCATTAAGTGTATATATTTAGTTGATACCAACAACTGAAGAATTGGTAACTCATGCAATCTCCACTACCTTTGAGTAGGTGATGGTATTTGGAACTTATCATCTTACAGTTCCAACATCAGTTCATAATAACTGAATTCAACCGACCACACTACTGTAACGAGTTTCAAGTTCAAGTTCAATGAGTATTGTCATGTTCAGCAATGCTGAATACTGTCACTTCATCATTGTGGCTGAAGTAGCCTCAGCTGACAATAGCGCAAGGTTGTTAGCAATGATCTAATTGCTACTTACACAATATCAGTTCCTTGATTAGCTCAGCTGCAACCCAGCTGCTATATTGCCAATTACTTTAATCAGTTTAGTAACAGATTGGTATAACCCCAATCTCTTGCCACAAGGTGGAGACAAGGCTAATCATAATTACAGGTAAATCCCAATGACCAACAACAGTTTATCCCATACTGCAAAGCTTACTGTTATTGTACAGTTATATGTCTTTGATAACTTTTGTAATGGGATTTGTATAACATGAATCTCTTACCTCATGAAACTGTTGAAGTCAGGAATATTTTTTTTACATACTGAAGTTCATATGCCAGATACTCATCATTGTTCATAATAACATGCCAATCCTGCCTTTTGCAGGGTGGTTTGCATGAGAACTTCTGCACAATTTCCAAACCCTGGCCATAATCCAACTTGCTTGGAATGCTCCGGCTGTGCCTCAACCAAATATTTTACCCCTTGTGTGTTGTATAAACAAATATAAATATTACAACTTGTGAACGGTGCACTACCCAAATTTTGGAAGTGCTAGACCCATTTAGTTGAGCATGATCGGAAGGTGCATGGAATTTCTGATCTATCATGCTGCCCCCAGCTCCAGTGAACCGCTACTGCCGATGAGCACCTGGGGTGCATTCTGAACGATGACTTCTGCCCGTTCATGGCCGAATTAATTCATCTGCCAGGCTTCTTCCCCTGTAGAATAGACCTACCTGAATAACCGATTCAGCGCTGGCTCTCACATCGTTGGCGTTGTTCACTGCCGGCACATATGTGCTTGAGTCTGTTCTATTGACATCTTTAGAGCCCGGAGTCATCTTGACCTTTTGCTCTTCCCTCCTCAGAGAGGGTGATTCGTAGGCAACTCTAACAGGCGCTGCCGCAGGCCGTAGGATACAAATACTGATACGAACCCATTGGCCTTAACCCAATAGAATATTTTACTGGGATGGCAACTTATTGTCAGGAAAGGTACCTCTGACACGTGCCCTTCATCCCTTTGGGTATGCCCCACGGCCATACCCTGAGACTCAGTGTCAGCAGGATACTGGCCCATCTTGGTCTCTGCCTCCGAGAGGGAGACCTTTGCAGCACTGTATGCAACAGTTGCTGTATAAAGATAGTTATTTCAACGCACTATCCAGCCACGGTGAGGAATTCATCCCCCGACTCCATGGACCTTGCTCTCTAACCCCGGTGGAGAATCATCTCCCGACTCCGTGGGCAAGCAGATATGTGTGAATTTGAGCAACCCTCTGCCAGGCGTTGCTGGCGCCGCCTTTCATAAAGGCCGGCGCTTTTGTCATGAACAGCCCTGCATCAGGCGCTGTTGGCATGGCTCTCCCGTAGGCCGGTAATGTCACAAATGAAACAGCCCTGTCAGGAACTGCTGATACGGCTCTCCCATAGGCCGGTAATGTCACAAATGAAGCAGCCCTGAATCAGGCGCTGCTGGCACGGCTCTCCCGTAGGCCGGCACTTTCATATATGAAGCAGCCCTGTCCGGCGCTGCTTGTCCCATAGGCCCGCACATTTTACACATGAAGCAGCCCTGTCAGGCGCTGCTGGCACGGCCTGTCCCATAGGCCCGCACATTTTACACATGAAGCAGCCCTGTACATGAAGCAGCCCTGTCAGGCGCTGCTGGCGCGGCCTGTCCCATAGGCCCGCGCTATTGCTGTGTAAGCTCACTAAATCAACATTTAGTGTACAGCTTTACCTGTGAAAATATAAATCATAGCAACCTGTGCTAAACAATAATAACATTGTAAGAAACAATATCATATTACAATAACTTGTTACTTTCCTTTAGTTTTTGACTCAAAGAAAAAACACAATAAAATACATACTTTTAATTATAAGGAGAATCCTTATATCCCAACTCACCTGAGGGCTGAATTAGTCCCAGTAATTTTTTGACTGGGGACCAACGTCTGTGAGCCACTGACCCCACTGTCAGTGGCTCCAGCGTTGCTTCTTTGCCGTTCAATGGCATCCCACAGGCTTGGAGCCGCTGACACCCCTGTCAGCGACTCTGTTTAATATTCCTTGCCGTTCCCACAGCATCCCTGCAGGTTGCAGAGCCGCTGACCCTCTGTCAGCGACTCTGCTAAATTTCCTGCCGTTTTTACGGCATCCCTGCAGCTGGGGAGCCGCTAACTGCACTGTTAGCGGCTCCTCATCTCGCAACCCGATCAATTTTGCCGATTTTTCCGCATTTGCGGTCGGACTGAAGTTTCTCCACAGTCCATAACCGGCAAGTTGTCCGGCTGCAAAACTGGCAGGAAACCTCTGTAAAAAGAGGCTCCTGCCTAAACCCCTGGTAAGTAAAAATAAACTTACCTTAAAGTTAACTTACCACAGGCAGGAGCTCAGTCCTGCCTGACTGGTGCTTGCGCCAATGCGGCTGACGTAATGCTGCGCAGGCGTCCTGGCGGGCCTTCTTCACGTAATCACTCACGTGACTCCGAAGTAAAACCTGTTTCCGTGCTGTATGACACTGTGACTCTTTCTATTATTCCAATTCTATCTCACTTCCAGCTTTTGCAAAGACATGCATGTGTACCTTTAAAGTTAAGGTTCATATATGTACACTCGTGGTGAAATCCACATGTGATTCATTTTTTGGGATGATTACTAGTTTGGTCTGGTGCTCCTGGCTGTCTCTCTTGTGCACAGCTCCAAGAACAGATGACAAATCAAATGGTAATATAGTTCTTACAGGGCATTTTTACACAGCCAAGATTCCCATTATATTAACTTCACTAAGATGCAATCTGTAGCCATGGGAGTTTTATAGCAAAAAGTAATAAAGGTTGGGAGGAAAAATTCAACATAGCAGAGATTACAAATTCTCTCTGTACAAATAACCAGTTGAATAAATAATTTTGCCTCGTTCATCCAAGGGGAAAACATTCTCTCATGAACATAACGAATGGATGCAATACACTTATGAAATGAGCTCTGTTTTTTTTATTACATGGAAGAAAAAAAAGGAAATCATGACAAATGTTGAAAATGTAAAACAAAACAGAAAATATTGACATCCTCTTCCTCAGTTTGATGAAGGAACTTTGACCTGCAATGTTTACTGGGTTCTCCTTCCATAGATCTCTTGACTGGCTGAGTTATTCCAACGTTTCATTGAGTCATAGAGACATAGAGTGAAATGGTGTGGCAACAGGCCTTTCGGCGCAGCTTGCCGACACCGTCGAACATGTCCTATCTACAATAGTCCCACCTGGCTGCACTTGGTCCACATCCCTCCAAACTTGTCCTATCCATGTACCCGTCTAAAGTTGGGATTGTCGCAGCCTCAACTTTCTCCTTCGGCAGCTTGTTCCACACACCCACCACCCTTTGTGTGAAAAAGTTACCCCTCAGATTCCTATTAAATCTTTTCCCCTTCACCTTAAACCTATGTCCTCTGGTCCTCGATTCCCCTATTCTGGGCAAGAGACTGTGCATCCACCTGATCTATTCCTCTCATGATTTTATACAAAATTTACATGATTTTATGTAATATTTCTGTTTTAATATTTAAATGTTTGGATGGACTAAAAGATTATGTTTCATCTAGCTGTGGATCAAAACCTGGATTGGCAGCATTTTACGGCACTGGGCCTCTACTCACTGGTTTAGAAGAATGAGGGGAGACGCCAATGAAATGTACCGAATAGTGAAAGGCTTGGATAGAGTGGAGAAGATGTTTCTACTAGTGGAAGAGTCTAGGACTAGAGGTCATAGTCTCAGAATTAAAGGACATTCCTTTAGGAAGGAGATGATGAGGAATTTCTTTAGTCATAGGGTGGTGAATCTGTGAAAATATTTGCCACAGAGGGCTGTAGAGGCCAAGTAAATGGATATTTTTAAGGCAGTGATCGATAGATTTATGATTAGAAGGGATGCCAGAGGTTATGGAGAGAAGGCAGGAGAATGGGGTTAGGATGGAGAGATAGATCTGCCATGATTGAATGGCGGAGTAGAATTGATGGGGTGAATGGCCTAATACTGTTCCTATCACATGATCTTACGATCTTATGACCTTATGAAACAGTGTGACCGTGCAGAAGAGAGCAAGATGTGACTGCGGGGAGAAGGTCACACATCAACTTAAGTTAGAGGTACATGGAGTGACACTGTTGTTGGAGGGAGCACTTCAAACAAAGGCAGACATTCCATTGCAAGATTGTTGACCACCCACCCACTGGCGGGTATTGGTTAGGTCAGTGTGGTCCCAAATGCAACCTTTGTTATGGTGCCTGGCGAGTAGGTGCTGTCTCAGCTCAGGCAGCTGGCTGCATTCATAGAATGGCTTTGCTAGCTGGAGAAACCTCAACTCCACACTCTCTGGCTGCAAGAGAGTATTCAAGAGGGAGTTAGATAGAGCTCCTAGGGCTAGTGGAATCAAGGGATATGGGGAGAAAGCAGGAACAGGATATTGATTGGGGATGATCAGCCATGATCATATTGAATGGCGGTGTTGGCTTGAAGGGCCGAATGGCCTACTCCTGTACCTTTTTTCTATATTTCTATATTTCTTTGAGGGGCATCATTTTTGTTGACTGTTCAGAAACATTTTTGACATTCCCAACCATTCAGTAATACCTCAAACCTGTTAAAAGCCAAAGATATTAATGCTTGCACATTTAAATACTGAAAGCCCCATTCTTAGAGTGAAAATCAATAAAAAATATTGACACAGTAAAATAACTCGTGACTCTTCTTCAAGCAGCTGATTGTTCCTATTTTTTCCAAAGGCAATTGTGCTGTGTTAAGAGTCAAGAGTCAAGAGTGTTTTATTGTCATATGTTCCAGATAGGACAATGACATTCTTACTTGCAACAGCACAGCAGAATATGTAAACATAGTACTCTGTAAACAATATGATAAATGAGAAAAAAAGCATTTAGTGTGTGTATATATACACATACCCACATATACTTATACATATATGCAAACACACACACACACAAATACACTATATGTATATGTTCAGAGGTTATTTGGAGCTTGTAGTGTTTAATAGCCTGATGGCCGCAGGGAAGAAGCTGTTCCTGAACCTAGACATTACAGTTTTCAGGTTTCTTTACCTTCTTCCCGATGGCAGAGGTGAAATGAGTGTGTGGCCAGGGTGGTGTGGGTCTCTGTTGATGCTGGCAGCCTTTTTGAGGCAGCGACTCCGGTAAATCCCTTCGATGGTGGGGAGGTCAGAGCCGGTGATGGACTGGGCAGTGTTCACAACTTTTTGCAGTCTTCTTCGCTCCTGTGCATTCAACCAGGCTCTGACTTACCGAATCTCCGCAGTTGTCTCCGGAAGTAGAGGCGTTGGTGGGCTCCCTTTGTAATTGCATCAGTGTGATGGGTCCAGGAAAGATCTTCAGAAATATGCACAACAGCTGTTGGGAGTTTGCCATGTCCTCTTGGATTTGATGAGCTGGAAGCTGTCAGTTCCACAGATATACTTGAATTTGTCTCAATAAAAGCACTGGTCGAATGGGTGGAGAGTGCCCAAATGGGCGTTTCAACTCCAATACAACACCAGTTCAGATTTCTCAGCATTTTATGAGTAAGATGCGTGTTGTTGGAGGAGCATTACTCTGAACACTCCACGAATACATTGGGTAAATGCACAGAGTAGGGGAATCAAGAGCCAGGGGAAATAGGTTGAAGGTGATGGGCGGGGGTGAAGAGTTAATTGGAACCTGAGGGGCAAACCTTTTTCACAAAAGGTGGTAAAGGGGCTGACCCACTTGGGCGACCCAATTGGCATTTAGAAGAGCTTAGGAGAGTTTGAAAAAATGACATGTTGAAGACCTCCTTCGACTATGTAGAAGACCTCCTTCGACCTCCTTCGACTATGTTGAAGACCAGCTTCGACTAGCCACGACTAGCTATGACTAGCTACGACTAACTGGGAAAATTGGACAGCGAATAGTGGAGAGTGAAGACGACCGCCTTCGATCTCATTCGACGTCCCTTCGACCTCCCTTCGACCTCCCTTCGACTATGATGAAGACTATCTATGACTACCTTCGATTACCTTTGACTACCCTTGATTACCTACGACTAACATGCTGACCTACTATGACCTACTACGACTAAACCTATAAGTAAACAAAGTATCGATTTGTTCCATGGCGACCTTTTTTTACGCGCGGGCATTTTTTAACATATTGAAACAAATGCCGCGACCAGAGGCCTCAAGTACGCGGGGACTACTCTCGAGCACGAAGGAGAGTTACAAAGACCTCCTATGACCTCGTGTCAACCATGCTGCGAGTATGAGTCGAGGGCAAACTCGCCAGAACTCGCGGATTAGGTCGCCCAAGTGGGACAGGCCCTTAAGTGTATGGAACAAGCTGCTGGAGGAGGTAGTTAAGGCAGGTGCCATCACAACATTTTAGAAACATTTAAAAAGATACATGGATAGGATATGTTTAGAGGGATTCTTCCCTTCCCTCCCGCTCTACCCCTTCCCCGGGCACTTTCACTTGCAACCGCAAGAGATGCTACACTTGTCCCTTCACCTCCCCCCTCCACTCCTTTCAGGGACCCAAGCAGTCCTTCCAGGTCCGACAGAGGTTCACCTGCAGCTCTTCCAACCTCATCTACTGCATCCGCTGCTCCAGATCTATATCGGTGAGACCAAGCGGAGGCTTGGCGATCGTTTCGTCGAACACCTCCGCTCGGTCCGCAATAACCAACCCGACCTCCCGTTGGCTCAGCACTTCAACTCCCCCTCCCATTCTGTATCCGACCTCTCAGTCCTGGGCCTCCGCCATGGCCGGAGTGAGCAACACCGCAAGTTGGAGGAACAGCACCTCATATTCTGCTTGGGGAGTCTGCATCCTCTGGGCTTTGAATTTTCTCAATTCTGTTAACCCTTGCTGTCTCCTCCCCTTCCCACCTCTTCCTCAGCCCTCGGGCCCTGGCATTCCCTCTCTCTCTATCTCTCCCCCACCCAAGTCGCACTAGCTTCTCATTTTCACACTACAAACAGCTTACAATGGCCTGTTTCCTTTATCATCGATACTTTTTTGCATATCTTTCATTCATTGTTCTTTATCTCTCTGCATCACCGTCTATATTTCTTGTTTCCGTGATCCCTGACCAGTCTGAAGAAGGGTCTCGACCCGAAACGTCGCCTACCTCATTCGCTCCTTAGATGCTGCTGCACCTGCTGAGTTTCTCCAGCCTTTTGTGTACCCTAGGTTTAAAGGGATATGGGCCAAATGCCTCTAAGGTGGGACTAGTGTAGATGGGGCTTGTTGGCCGGTGTTGGTATGTTGGGCCTGTTTCCACACTGTATCACTCTATCATCTGTCTCCAGTCCCCACCTCTATACGTTTGCCATGCAATATCCAAATCATCATCAGAAGACAAGGATTCTCGCTCCTTATTTGGTTCAGAACTCTTCACTTTAGCTCACCCAAATTTGATGCTCTCTTCAGCAGCAGTTCCAATGAAGAACACCCAAGGCAGAATATTTCACAGTTCACTTCTCACTTTCACACAGGTCATGAAGAAATGGACGATTAATGCAGTCATGGAAATCTGGAAAATAAGAAAGAATTAGTCCATTTATGCTTCATGCCTGCTCTGCTATTCAATTCGATATTAGAGGATCATTTATCTTGACATCATATTCCCGTTTTCCCATAACCATTGATGCATTTTGTGACTATAAATGTCTCTTTCTCTTTCTTAAATAGGTTCAGCAACTTGGCCTCCATAGCTCCCTGTGGTAAAGAAGTCCACTGTGCTCTGAGTGAAGAAATGTTCCTTCATCTTGGCCCTGAATCTCTTGTCCCGTAACCTGAGAGTGTCAGCCATTGCTCCAAGCATCCTGGCCAAGTGAAAATCCTCCCCACAAGGATTTGTCAGAATTTCATAGGTTTCAATTGGATTACCTTGCATTCTTCAAAAAATCTTAGTTGATATAATCTCTTCTGACACAGCATTTCCAGGATCGATTCTGGTGACCCTTTGTCAAATTCCCTCAATTCCAAGTATATATTTTCTTTGACATGGAGACAACAGTACACATTGTTACGTGTAGTCTCACCATGGTCCTGTATAATATCCTCGCTCCTGTACTCAACTTCTTCTGTAAGTACAGGTGTCAGACGTTATGGGGAGAAGACAGCAGAATGAGGTTAGGAGGGAGTGATAGAGCAGCCATGATTGAATGGCGGAGTAGACTTGATGGGATGAATGGCCTAATTCTATTCCTATTCCTTATGACCGTATAACCTGAAAAACACACTCAAAATATAATTTTGTTTCTTAACTCCTAACATTTTCTTTCCTAACTGCTTCACCTATATATTTAGCTTCATTGAATGGTTTAGAAGGACATTCAAATATCTTTATGCATCAACTCTTCCCTTAATACCACATAAATAATACAATGATACTTTGATAACCTCAATTCCCAGTATAACTTTTCTTTGGCAAGGAGACAAAACAGTACACAATGCTACAAGTGTAGTCTCACCAAGGTCCTGTATAATTATAGCACAAAATCCACACTCCTGTACACAACTTCTTCTGCATAAACATTGAAAATATCATTTTGTTTCTTAACTCTGAATATTTTCTTTCTTAAATGTTTGTTTCACCTACTTCTTTTGCTTGAAGTTAGACACAAAATGCTGGAGTAACCCAACAGGACATGCCCGGGGTTGCTGCCTGTCCCGCTGAGTTACTCCAGCATATTGTGTCTATCTTCGGTGTAAAGCAGCATATTCATTTATTGGATAATGAATTATTCTATGGTCAATAAAATCTGCTAGTCCAGCAACACCAAACTCCAGATGATGCTGGATTAATAGAGTTTTACGGTAAACTACTTTTCAATTTTTCCTACTAAGGTAGCTAACTTCATGTTTATCTGCAATGTGCTGCATCTGTCATGTTTTTGCTCACCCACTCAATCTGTCTAAGTCAACTTGAACTCTCTCTCTAACCTCCTCACATTTCACCACCAAATTTAGTGTGATCAGCAAATTTGAAATACACTTGATTCCTTTTTCCAAATCATCGGAAGATACTGTCAAATAGTTGAGGCCAAGTACTGCCACCTCAATAAAGACCCATTTATTTATACTCACTTTTTCAATCCATGTCAATACATTGCCCCGAGTGGTGTGTGCTTTAATTTTGTACACCAACGTTTTATGTGTATCAAAATCTTTCTGAAAATGCAAGCACACCACACCCTCAAAACTCTCCAGTATATTGATCAAACACGGCTGCGGTGGCAGACGTCTCCCAGAAAGCTGCTGAGAAGCCTCGTGGGTCAGAGCAGGAGCATGGCGGGTCAGAGCCGGGGTCTTGTGGGTCGGAGCCTTGCTGGTCAGAGCCTCGATCGTGTAGAAGGCCGGTGCGGCTGTCATCCAGTAAGTAAGTAAGTAAATACATTTATTGGCCAAGTATTCACATACAAGGAATTTGCCTTGGTGCTCCGCCCACAAGTAACAACATACAACATGACATACGCCACCGGGAACAATGGAGGGACTGCCGTGAGGGGGCCGCTGTGCAGGGGTCCGTTGTGAGGGGGAAGGAAGAAGAAAGGAGGGCCAGACATGGGGGGTTCGCCGTGAGGGGCAGGAAGAGCAATGGCGGACCCGGCGTGGAGGAAAGCCGTGTTGAAGTAGGGTAGAACAAGGGTGGACCTAGCGCGGATACGTTGTCCTTTGTCAGCGTACTTTATGTGGCATCTATTTGTATACCTTGGGTATGCAAGCAAAGAATTTCATTTTGACTTGTCACATGTGACAATAAAATATTAAATTCAACGCAATTTGATTTCCCCGAGAACCAACATTATAAGCAGTCATTTCCACACATTAGTCTCTCTGAAATGATAAGTGTATAGGACGCAGTGACATTGATGATAGATACAATTAATGCTTACATGAGTTGGAATAATTGTACTCATGTTCAATATCCTTTCAGCTAAAGTTTGATTTGAATTATAATCGGCATTGTGTGGAAAAATGATTATGAAATACTGTACGTGACTATCTGAAAAACCTGCTTCATTCTTCCTCCAGCATTGTCATGGTGTAGTGCTCTGAAAATGGGCATCATCACTGCAGTGGCGGCAGGTGAAGCCTCGCGGGTCGACCAGCGGAACCACCACGAGGGGGGGAGGGGAAAGGACAATGGGGAACCCGCGCGGGGAGACCGCCGTGAGGGGGGGGGAGAACAAAGGACGAGCCTTTGTACCCAGCGGGGGCACTTTGTAACTTTGTCAGTGCCCTTTATGTAGCGGCTATTTGCAAACCTTGGGTACACAAGCAAAGAATTTCACTGTGACTTGTCACATGTGGCGATAAAGTATTCCATTCCACTCCAAATCTGTAAAAGTGAAATTGCTGGTTCCTGCTTTCAAACATCTATAAATGGAAAGATTTCCCTAAAGGGCCTGTCCCACTTGGGCGATCTAATCCATGAGTCCAGAAGACTGTCTTCGACCTTCAAACTCGAGGGCACTCTCCTGGAAAGCCTCGAGCTGGATCGACCGGCCGCATTGAATCCACGAGCTGGATCGACTGACCGCACACACACACACAAACACAAAATGGTAAACGGCTGCCACAGTTATGGTAAGTCTTTTAGAGAGCGCGGGGGGGGGGGGGGGGGGGAGAGAAGTGAGAAGGGGGAGAGAAGGGGAGAGAAGGGGGGAGAGAAGGGGGGAGAGAAGGAGGTGAGAGAAGGGGGGGAGGAGTGGAGACACTTTTAAGAAGTATAATAAAGTTTAGCAGGCGTTTAACCTACTGATAGCGCTTCCTAGGTCCTGAAAACTACAATCAAATCAAAATGCCCAGTGTGCGAAGGAGATTGCCCACGGCTGCCCTTGACTGCCTGTAAGTAAATAGCGACCCCACTCCACTGCACTACGAGTTAAAAAGACCCATGCCGACCAAATTTTACTCGCGGAAATTTTTTCAATACACTGAAACATTTTCCGTGACCTAGCTGAGGCCACGAGTATTCGGGAACTTCCCTCGAGCATGAAGGAGAGTTCCAGCCACCTCATAGGACCTCCTAGGAACCTCGTGCGAGTTTGAGTCGAGGGCAAACTCTTCTAAACTCGCAGATTAGGTCGCCGCAGTGGGACAGCCCCTTAATTCATGTTGGCTAGTATTTGGTACAGTAATCAATATGTACTGGTAAATTTAAAAGACGTTGGCCAGAATTGGACTGGAACCAACCCATTCTCCTGGCCACCCCGTGGCACTAGAGTTTGCTGGTGGTTCATGTGCATAGTGTTACTGGTGTCACTGCCGTGACCATCCTTTGTTCAAGAACAGGCCCAGCCACTGGACCACCGGTGGTTGAAACTAAAGCGCCGCCCATGAAGATCTGAGGTGACTCGCTGATAACTTGCACCGTCCGAAGATCTCTCCCAATGTACCCAAATCTCTCCAACAATGAACACAATGAAGTGAAGTGACTGAACATTAAAACAAATATATTAATGTATTAATTTAAAAAAAAAATATTTATAACACATTTAATTATTGCAAGTCAATTCAAAACAATTTGTCATTAAAATGAAATATAAAAATAGCTATATGCCTTCATTTACCTTTTAACGAACCTCAGTGACTACATTGAATTAATTAAATGCCTCATGAAATGGCAATGGCTGGTATTGAGGAAAGATATGTATCAAGCTGGTATTATGAGCAAGATATATATTCAGCTGAATAAAGACACAAAAATCTGGAGTAACTCAGGCAGCATCTCTGGAGAGAAGGAATGGGTGACGTTTCGGGTCGAGACCTTTCTTCAGACTGAGAGTCACGGGAAAGGGAAACGTGAGATATAGACGATGATGTAGAGAGATAAAGAACAATGAATGAAAGATGTGCAAAAAAGTAACGATGATAAAGGAACAGGGTATTGTTAGCTGTTTGTTGGGTGAAAACGAGAAGCTGGTGCGATTTGGATGGGGGAGGAATAGAGAGAGAGAGAGAGAGAGAGAGAGAGAGAGAGGGAATGTTTTTATATTCAGCCACGCACCTTAGTAACAGAATACCTCTGGACTCAGTTTTCAAGTCCAAGCAAACAAAAGGTCACCTTTGCCTGCATCTGATCAGCAGCGCATTCTGCGCTGGGAGGTGTGGAATGAGCTGATGCTTGCGTTGCAGTTAGTTGTACTGTGGTTCTCTATAGAACTGTTATGCCCCAGTCCCACTTAGGAAACCTGAACGGAAACCTCTGGAGACCTTGCGCCCCACCCAAAGTTTCCGTGAGGTTCCCGGAGGTTTTTGTCACTCTCCCTAATGGTCAAAAGTGGTTTCCGCGTAGTCGACCTTCTTCTATGTTCAAAAACCTCAGAGGTTTAAAAAAAAAATCATTCTGAACCATGAAAGCAGGGTAGGAACAAGTTAGGTGGATGTTACTAAAAGCACATCTACTGCTGCGAGCAGCAGCCCTTTTGCCTTTCTTGAAAGGCTGATGAAGCAAATAAGTTGCTTTGTACTTTGTACATTGTGCTCCCTGCTCTCATGGTTCAGAATGATTTTTTATTTAAACCTGGGAGGCATTTATTGTAAGAAAAAAAAAATTCTCTGCTTAAAGAACTCTGCAACTATTATTGAGCATGCCCAGGAGTGACACTTGCTTATGTTAATATTAACCGTTTTTTCACCCAGTTTTATTCTACCAGGGAGGTCTTACCTTCCACTACCTGCAACCTCAGGTAACCACCTTCAACTAGCATCGCAAGCGGTTTTGACTAAAAAATGACTGATTTATAAAACGGCAACCTATTTTTAGTCGAGGCCGGTTTTGAATTTTATGAAATAATCAGCGGAACATAGAAGAAGCTCGACTACATGGAAACCACCTTCGACCATTAGGGAGAGTGACCAGAACCTCCGGGAACCTCACGGAAACCTTGGGTGGGGCGCAAGGTCTCCGTTCAGGTTTCCTAAGTGGGACAGGGGCATTAGTGTGATCTCACTATATTGCCAAAGACAATTGAAAAAGCATCCTTTGTTTGCATAGTGCCTGGTGCAATTCTAAAATGATCTCACACTTCAACGAAGAACTTGTGAAGTGGGTAACATAGGATGCTGGTCTACATAGCTGTTGTACTGCAGGCACCTGAGAGCCCTGGAACAATACCATCAAAGATCCTTAAGAAAGATTCTGAGGATCAGCTGGGAGGACAAACGCACCAACATCAGCGTTTTGGAGGAAGCCAACATGACCAGCATCACCACCGCAATAATGCTGCACCAACGTTGATGGACCGGCCATGTCATCCGCATGTCCAACACACGTCTCCCTAAACGGATCCTGTACTCTCAACTGAAGGAAGGTCGGCAAGCCCCCGGCAGGCCAAAGAAACGCTTCAAGGACAACATCAAGAACAGTTTGAAGAAATTCCACATCACATCGAGCGACTGGGAGCACATTGCACTGGACAGGCGCTCCTGGAGGAAATCCGTGCAGGAAGGAGCTGCACGTCATGAAACGGAACTACGCCGTGTCGCAGAGACAAAGCGACAGCACCGTAAGGAGAGAGAGAAGGGAGCCCGACGACTGCTGACCACCGCCAGTCTCCACTGCCCACGTTGCACCAAGGTGTGTGGATCGCGGATCGGCCTCTACAGACATCTGCAGACTCACAAGTAGACGACCCCATGGAGAGGAGAGGACAGTCATACTCGTTTTGAGTGACCGCCGATGTTGATGATGAGGAAACATGGCACATCCAGACAATAATAATGAGGTAACCTTTTTTGACGGAAATGCATTGTCCAGGAAAGCAAAGATAACTATCCTGCTATATTCAAACTAGTCCCTATGTATCTTTTACATACTCCTGAGAGAGAAGCTAGAACCTCATTTTAATGACAGCATCTTATCCATAAAACAATTGTTGACAGAACAGCATACCATGTTAGAATACAGACTTAGATTTTGTTCTGCAAGCTTCAGGAGTTGAACTTGAACCTACAACACCTGAATCCTAGATGGACAACCCCCCAACATACTGCAGCTATAGCTGACTCATAAATTGAGATGAATGATGTATTTTCTGAAATCCTAGCACCAATGATGCCCTTTCAGTCTGCATAGATCAAAAGAGGTCATCAAATCAATAATTTTATAACTTTCAATTTCTCCAAAGCACAGATAATGTCTGCAAAAACAAATGTTGAAGTGTTATTAATTTGCTTTGCCCTGATATATTGTATTTGCGAACCTCCATCCATCCTTGACCATCCGTGCAGAAATGCGAATGTAATTCAATCTGTGTCAGGCTAGCTGTTGTGGTTAGTTCAAGCCGAAATATAAATGCTTTAACTGTGCCAAGAGCAAGGGAAATTGTGAATATTGTACAAGCTATTTGTGGAAACTTATCTATTCAAAATTCACCTCAGTGCTTCATTGTTATTTTTCAAATTACCATATGTGAATTTCATACAGTTTGTTTTATCAAATGTATTAAAATTGTATATCACAGTGATCCACATGCAAAATAAAGTTCAAAGATCAAGAAATAAATGATTCGGGGATATTCCGACAGTTTGTGATTAAATAGGCCATAATCATTACGTGATTTTCAGACCTTCTGATCTGGTGCTTGGTAATTTTCATAACTGACTTACAGTTTAAAATAAATATTCTGAATGCGAATTAACACACAGATGTTTCTGATGCAACAATTATCTATTGAATTAATCTTTAAGGGATGAAATGAATTGATCAACTCATTAGCAGCAGTGCTTTAGTTTAGTTTAGTTCAGAGATACAGCACGGAAACAGGCCCTTCGGCCCACCGAGTCTGCACCAACCAGCGAGCCCCGCATATTAATACTACCCAACACGCACTAGGGACAATTTTTTACATTCATACCAAGCCAATTAACCTACAAACCTGTGCGTCTTTGGAGTGCGGGAGGAAACCGAAGATCTCGGAGAAAACCCAAAGTGGTCACGGGCAGAACAAACAAACCTGGTACAGACAAGCACCCGTTGCTGGGATCGAACCTGGGCCTCTGGCGCTGTAAGGCAGCAACTCTACCGCTGCATCATCGTGCCACCCTTTAATTGGTTAAACAATAGAAATTGGAGCATTACATGTTATTTTTCATGGCATCAGTCAGCAAATTGAAATGTGTGAAATGCCGATGTTTAGTATTTACTCCAATTTCCTGCGTGTTCTGTGTGAAGAAAGTCATTATTTGTATAGGATCATGTATTACCATTAATGGACAGCCTAGTGTAATAATAAAATTCATAAATGATTTGATTCGAAAGAGAAAAAATAATTCTGGAGTAAACTCTTTGATAACAATACTAAAGAGACTGTACATAAAATATATATTTTTTCCCCTTTCTTGATTCAATAAACCTCCCCATCCTCCATCATTTGTAGTTGATCACTTTACCTAGGGTTTAGACCTACTTTGGGATGTGGATAAAGCTACTGATTTCACATTTTTCAAATAACCAATGTGCACACAATGGGAATTGGCTGTTCTACTTTCTTAAATCAGTTTTATTTTTTTTATTTTTACACACAGCAGTCTCCATTATAGAGAGTGAACTGGGTCAAACAATTATGGAGTAGATTGCTATTTCAAGACATGCTATGATTTGAGAGACCTGGATGACAATAGCGAGCCTAAGCTTCCAAGATAAAATCTCCCACTTCATTTTACTTGCATATAGAAACATAGAAACATAGAAATTAAGTGCAGGAGTAGCCCATTTGGCCCTTCGAGCCTGCACTGCCATTCAATATGATCATGGCTGATCATCCAACTCAGTATCCCGTACCTGCCTTCTCTCCAAACCCCCTGACCCCACAAGGGCCACATCTAACTCCCTCTTAAATATAGCCAATGAACTGGCCTCAACTACCCTCTGTGGCAGAGAGTTCCAGAGACTCACCACTCTCTGTGTGAAAAAGGTCTTTCTCATCTCGGTCTTAAAGGATTTCCCACTTATCCTTGAGCTGTGAGCCCTTGTCCTGGACTTCCCCAACATCGGGAACAATCTTCCCGCATCTAGCCTGTCCAACCCCTTAAGAATTTTGTAAGTGATGAACTAAATGGAATAACGTTGGTGTTAATGTAAAATAATTACTTGCTTATAGCTCTCTTCTCCTTTTTAGCCCTTAAAAGGCAATGAGATGTGTCCAACAGATCAATGAGAATTATGTCCACAGTTACAAAATATGTAATCTTTGCCTGCGCAGTCTGAATAACCTAATTACATAGAGGACATGCAATGGATTAATTATTTTTACATCTGCCAATAATTAAGGCTATTATAAGCATGAACTGTGTTTTATTATTCTGGAATGTGAACTATCTAAATAGATTTGGATATTCCTTGATTGAGTAATGCATCACATTGACTGATCCCTGGGATGGCGGGACTGTCATATGAGGAAAGATTGAAAAGACTAGACTTGTATTCACTGGAGTTTAGAAGGATGAGCGGGAATCTTATGGAAACATATAAAATTATAAAAAGGACGGACAAGCTAGATGCAGGAAAAATATTCCCAATGTTGGGCGAGTCCAGAACCACGGGCCACAGTCTTAGAATAAAGGGGAGGTCATTTAAGACAGAGGTGAGAAAAAACGTTTTCACCCAGAGAGTTGTGAATTTATGGAATTCCCTGCCACAGTGGAGGCCAAATCACTGGATGGATTTAAGAGAGAGTTAGATAGAGCTCTAGGGGCTAGTGGAATCAAGGGATATGGGGAGAAAGCAGGCACGGGTTATTGATAGGGGACGATCAGCCATCATCACAATGAATGGCGGTGCTGGCTCGAAGGGCAGAATGGCCTCCCCCTGCACCTATTTTCTATGTTTCTATGATTCTATGTAGCAAGTACATATGTCTTTGCTTTATGTGTGGAAAAGAACTGCAGATGCTGGTTTAAGTCGAAGATAAGCACTAAATGCTGGAGTAACTCAGGCAGAAGAAAGGACTCGAGATGAAACGTCACCCATTCCTTCTCTCTAGAGATGCTGCCTGTCCCGCTGAGTTACTCCAGCATTTTTTTTCGGTCTGCCTTTGTTTTATATTGTGCAGTGGGCAGTCAAATCTCTTCAATGTTAAGGAGATTTTTTTAATTTGATTATGTGGTGGGGAAAATAACAAAATTGCATGAACTGTAAATGTTATACATTGTCTGATTTTACTCTTCATTAACTTTACAAAAGAGTAAAGCTTGCTAGTCCTCCCTCTCTTTTACCCCCACTTCTATTTTGCATGTGGCATCTGTACCCTGAAATGTTAAGCTATCAGTTCTGTCCCTATTTTGGTCAGGTTTCCATAATGACTTTAACGTCCCAGCACCTGTCCAAGCCCTGTGTTCATAGAAACATAGAAACATAGAAAATAGGTGCAGGAGTAGGCCATTCGGCCCTTGGAGCCTGCACCGCCATTCAATATGATCATGGCTGATCATCCAACTCAGTATCCTGTACCTGCCTTCTCTCCATACCCCCTGATCCCCTTAGCCACAAGGACCACATCTAACTCCCTCTTAAATATTGCCAATGAACTGGCCTCAACTACCTTCTGTGGCAGAGAATTCCAGAGATTCATCCACCTTACCTGCCAATCATTGATATAAATGGAATTTAATCCAATATAATTTCACACTAAGGGGGTGGTGGGTGCATGGAACAAGCTGCCAGAGGAGGTAGTTGAGGTTGGGACTATCCCAATGATTAAGAAACAGTTAGACAGGTACATGGATAGGACAGGTTTGGAGGGATATGGACCAAACATTGGCAGGTGGGATTAGCATAGCAGGGACGTTGTCCAGTGTGGGCAAGTTGGGCCGAAGGGCCTGTTTCCACACTATATCACTGTGACTCTCTGACTCTATGACTCTAATCCAATCATTTTCCCACCCTCGCTCTTGTATTCCTGTCAATCCTGCCTCCTGAGCTTGCTGTCGTTGACCTTTGTACTGCCTTCCAGCCTCCCTTCCCCTATTCAATCCAGATAAGGAACCTTAACCCCTGCACCAACTCCCCAGCAAACATTCATCATCTTCGTATTCTCATACTCAGCAGCATTAATCGAGATGGAGGTCTTGCCTTTTAACCTTTTACCTAACTGCACTTGTCATCCCTCCTCCTACATTTATGACCATGCCTAGTTTTTTTATTTTTTATCCGTAGTAGGTCGTAGTAGTCACAGTTCGGCACGTTATTCGTAGGTAATCGAGGGTAGTCGAAGGTCATCGAAGGTAGTCGTACTTCATCATAGTCGAAGGGAGGTCGACACTCTCCAATATTCAGTTCGAATTTTCCCGAAGTTAGTCGAAGCCAGTCAACATTCAGCCCCTTAACTGACCTCCCTTGCACTTTGTTTGTGCAGATAGCACACAAAAAAGACGGACCCTTATCATGACGTCACCCTCTGTTCAGCCTTTTGCATTTGCAGACTGCAATTATGAGATTAGGATTAAAAGCAATGAATAAAATTAAAGAAGTTATTATCAGGAATTAATCATTTAATCAATAGCTTATGTTCATGTGTTTGCTACTATTAATAAGATTTTAAATTTATTACTTGTGTTTGAAACATTTTCTTATCTTCAATTCATAATTTAGGCATAAAAATATATTTAATCTGAGGCAGGCAGCGACTGTATCAGTGTGATGTGGGCTGATACTTTTACCTACAGGCAGTGTGAATGTACCGTTAAGGCAAAGATTCACCTCCGAGGAAAACTGGGTACAGGGTTGGCCCTGTGAAGGAGCCGCCAATCTGATATAAGACATTTAACTGTGAAATGCCTGCCCTTTAGTATTGGATAGATTGAGGGAGGGTTCGTGTTCCAATTTGCGGTGGTTGTGGTGCGTTTCCCCCAGCCATCTCGCCCAGTGCACGTTGACCAGCGCAGTTCACCAGCCCTTGTTAGCAGAGGCTCTTTGTGCAGGTATTACCCAAAGCCCAAAGGTTTTTGTGGAGGTATTGCGTTAGGATTGGGCACGCAGCGATCTAGAGGGCTGTCAGATCAGATCAGCCCAGGTTGCCGAGTGGCCGAATGGAGGATTTTAATGTGTCGTTATTAAACTGTTCCATCTGTGCGGCATCGCCAGCTCTCTCTCTCCCGGATCCCCCACCCCCAACTGTCGACAAAGTCTGACTGAGAAAATGCTCCCACTCATATTACGTGTTGGCTCCACGTTTGCCCACTCACTGCGGCGGGTGGTGCCTCATTCAAAGAGAGCGAGAACAGGTCCCGTCAGCTGAGGAGCTGCGACCCACTCCTGAGTGAAGCCTCTAGTTTGGCTGCCATTCAAATGGCTGCAAATTCTCATAATTATCACGCCCAGGTCACCCGGACCCGGCTCCCAACTGTGTGCCCTGACAGACTGGAACCAACCCCAGAGGTTAAATCAACAGCATCTTTATTTAAGCCAACCCACCTCGAAAGTTTAACCAGCGAATCCAATCTGAACTTTCCAACCTACCCCCACACAGCACATTCTCCACGTTTCCTTCAATCCAGGAAGGTTGTTTAGATAGGAATGTAAGGACTGTCTCAAATTGGTTGACACACAACTTGTAATTCGTGTAAATCAATATCAAATTTGAATGGCTGTGACTCAGGGTAATGCCAGAGATTTGATAATTGACAAGTTCGTTCCAGGCATTCTTGTGTTTTCAAGGCTGGTGCTGTATTGAGTTAATAATTTAAATAGATACAATTGTGGATTTGTGCAGCCTGCAGTACGCTGTGTCCTACTGTCGATATATTTGACGGATACATTTATTTATGAAATCTCATTGAAATGAAAACGCAGGTTCGTACATATACAGTGGCTCAGCTGGCGAGAATGTTTATCCCGAATGACCCATGACCTGGGCTTGCGCAGTTGTAATACCGAACTCGCTTATTGCCACTAATAGTCAATCGTCACTGGAGTGGAGATAGCTTGAACCATTTTCTACCTTACAGTCAGATTGTATAATAGAAACAGTTGCCCTCAGGTTCAGACATCACAATAGAGGAGACTGGGGTAATTGTACCCCAGCAATCAGAGGGCAAATTAGACAAAATTGTTTGAGTTCATTTTTTTCCTCTAATCGACTTGGGCTGACAAGTAACATAGAGGGGTTCCTGCATATAAATAATGTTGGGTTAAAAGGTAAAAAACAAATATTGAAAGGGAGGAGCAAATGGATCGCTTTCATTATTCTGGTGAAGAATAAGATTTTAATAGCAAGATTTGAAAGTTGGGAACAAATGACCCTTTAAATAAATGTCTGATTTTAAATCAGAAAGCTGACTTCCTTTGAGGTTAGAGCCATACTGTGGAAATTCATATTTGGAATGATATGCTGTCAAGTGAAATGCTGCAGTTTTTATTTCTGACTGCATTAAATCCGCTATTCTGATATTCTCCATCAGCAGAGAGGAAACACAATTCCATGGTGACAATCTGGATTTATTCATTCATTTCTAAAAGTTCCAATGTGACAAAAATACTCCAGGGCATCATCAGATTAGCCAGTGAAAAGAAAAATGAGCCAATACAATGTGCGTCGAAAAATAATTCGTCCTCACAAACCTTAAGCAACTGGAGGGTTCGTAGCTTTAAAAAGAACAGATGATTCATATTTACCAAAAATACTGCAAATTACTGCATTAGTACTGATCTGTGAAAAATTATAAAACAGTTGCAGTTATTTATGAAGAATACTGTCCCTGCACATTTTTCATGGGGGGAATGCATGGGATAACTTAAAATTCAAAGGTTAACACAAAGGTTTAGTTTAGTTTAAAAATATAGCATGGAACCAGGCCCTTCGACCCACCGAGTCCATGCTGTCCATTGATCACTTGTTCACATTGTGTTATCCCACTTTTGCATCCACTCCCTAAATAGTTTAGTTTATTATTATTGTTATTTGTAAAAAGCTTTTGTTTGTGTGCTGTCCAGTCAAATAAATCACTGTGATGATTCAAATCCACACCACACTAAACATTGTAGCCCACAATGTTAGTGCAAGATTAAGTGCGAAATTTCAAAGATCTCCAATGAGGTACCTGGAAGTTCATGACCGAACTTGAGCTGATGAGAGGACCATTCTGTTGCCAAATTGCAGCTAGGAAGGAACTGTCCCTGAATTTGGAGATATGCACTTTCAATCTTCTGTACCTCTTGCCTGACGGGAAAGAGGGAGTGACTGGGGTGAGACTAGTCCTTGACTATGCTGCTGGCCTTGCCGAGGCAGTGTGAAGTGGTGATGGAGTCAATGGAAGGGAGGTTGGTTTGTGCGATGGTCTGGGCCACATCCAAAACTCTCTGCAATTTCTTGCGGTCTTGGATGCAGCTGTTCCAAAACCAAGCTGCGATGCATCCTGATATTAATGGTTTCTACAGCCTATCTGTGGACTTGATGGACGATTGTTAGGGACATGCCAAACTTCCTAAGCCTTCTAAGGAAGTAGAGGCGTTGGTGTGCTTTCCCCACCATGGCTTCAATGTGGCTGGTTCAGGCCAAATAGCTGGTGATATTTATTCCTAAAAACTTGAGGCTTTGGACCATTTCTACCTCAGCGCCATCAATGGATTGCATGTACTGATTCCTGAGGCCGGAAGTTAATCACAATCTCCTTTGTCTTGTTGACATTGAGGGAGACGTTGTTATATTGGCACCAGGTTACGAATCAGGATCTCAGTCTACTTTCTGTCAACCATCTCATCATTATTGGGTATCCCGCCCACTACAATTGTGTCATCAGCAAACTTGTAAATGGAGTTGGAATGATATTTGGCTGCACAGTTATGATTATATCAGGAATATAGTAGGAGGCTGAGAACATACTAGGGGCAATTTACAGAGGCCATTTAACCCAGTGCTTCTTAAACTGGTGAATGGTTCACCCAAAGGCGAATGAAATTATTTTGGGGTGAATGAAAATAGAGGGGTGAATGAAGGATGATTTTTTTCTATACTTAAAAAAAGGCATTGCCATTAAAGTGGTTAGTAAGCTCTTATTGGTTTTAATTGCAGCGTAGCTGGAAATTTTATGTTTTTTTTCTCCCTACCTATTGTCCTCTAATTTCAAAGTGGCAGGATATTTCCCAAATATACTGTAATATAACCTTTTAGGGAAGACCAGATGAGCTAGTGTGATCATCTATCTATATTACTAAAAGTAAGATCTTGACCATTTCCTGTTTTCTCTTTCATGATTTATGAAAAAAAAACGCTGCCACTTACGGCTGTGATTTTTGGTTGTGCAGGACGAGAGGATTTTTCCCATCGATGAAAAAGTAAAAGAGCTATTAATGTATTAAAAATGTTGACATTCTCTCTGCTGCCCCTGCTGGTGAGAGGGGGAAGGGACTATAAAACCAGGAAGTGTTGTGCCTCACTCAGTCTTTACAAGATGAAGGAAGCGGGAGGGTCACGTCTCTCTGAGCTGTGAATAACACTGAACACATGTCTACTCACTGTGAGTGCCCTTAATGTGGTTTGGACATGAAAATGTGATTGCTTTGAAATGCTGCACTGCAAAAATGGTTGTTGTTGGTGGTGGTAACTGCTTTGAAATGCTGCACTGCAAACATGGTTGTTGTTGGTGGTGGTAACTGCTTTGAAATGCTGTACTGCAAACATGGTTGTTGTTGGTGGTGGTAATGGCTTTGAAATGCTGCACTGCAAACATGGCTGTTGTTGGTGGTGCTTTGAAGTGCTGAACTGCAACATGGTTGTTTTTGGTGATGGTAACTGCTTTGAAATGCCGCACTACAAACATGGTTGTTGTTGGTGGTGGTAACTGCTTTGAAATGCTGCGCAACATGGTTGTTTTTGGTGATGTAACAAATGCCGCACTGCAAACATGGTTGTTGTTGGTGGTGGTAACTGCTTTGAAATGCTGCACTGCAAACATGGTTGTTGTTGGTGGTGGTAATGGCTTTGCAATGCTGCACTGCAAACATGGTGGTTGTTGGTGGTGGTAACTGCTTTGAAATGTTGTTGGTGGAAACTTGACAACTTCCTGTTTGCACTGTGTATAGATTTTAGATAAAATGCTACCACTTACCGGCTGTGATTTTTTGCATTTTTGGGGTGAATGAAATAGACCATTTACTCTGTCCCCCGCCGCTCATCAGTTGCAGAGGATTCTTCCCATTAATGAAAAATAAAAGTGTTATTAGTGTTTAAAAAAATGTTGAGAATCTCTCTCATGTCAATCATGCCATGAAGGCCATGCCACTTCCGGTTGGAGGTGGGAGGGATTATAAAACCCAGAAGTGTGGGTGTGGCTCAGACTCTGCAAGATGGGGGAGGGTGAGGTCATGATTGTCTGAGCTGTGAATCAATGCAACACACTGAATGTGCACCCACTGTGTCTTGCACCCTGCTTGAAATGGTATGAAACTGCACTTGAATTTGGAGGCCCTGCACCCTGCTTGAAATGGCATGAAATAGCACGAGCATATGGTGGCCTTGCACCCTGCTGGAAGTGGCATGAAACTGCAGTTGAATTTGGTGGCCTTGCACCCTGTTTGGTGGCATGAAACTGCACTTGAATTTGGTGGCCTTGCACCCTGCTTGGTGGCATGAAACTGCACTTGAATTTGGTGGCCTTGCACCCTGCTTGAAATGGCATGAAACTGCACTTCAATTTGTTTGTCTTGCACCCTGCTTGAAGTGGTAGGATACTGCATTTGAATTTGGTGGCCTTGCACCCTGCTTGAAGCGGTGGGAACTGCACCTGAATTTGGTTGCCTTGCACCCTGCTTGAAATGGAATTTCAAGGAATAGCCGTGAGTCAACTGCTAGCCCACCAGCCGTGAGTGAGCTGCCAGCACATCAGGCTTGAGTGACTGAGCTGCCACCCGAAGAATCCATTTGGCCCACAATGTCCATGGAAACCAAGCCCTCTGGAAACCAGTCCCTTCAGCTTGCAATACCCATACTAGTGCTCCAGAAAGCCCCCCCCCCCCCCCCCCCTCGCTGGCCACCAATATTGGAATTGGTGGAGAGGTGGAATATTGCGTTGGGGGCCCAGCCCTCCCATGTGAACATGGGACCCAACGGGTCCCACTTGTCTAGTAAATATATAAATGGCAACACTGGAGGATCGTCGTAGGCAACTGTTGAACTGTAACTTTACTTTATGTAGCAATTTAACTACCAAAGTTGATATTTGGTGGTATTGTGAGCTTTCGTCTGGGAGAGTTATAGAAAGTTATATTAGTTGGATACTAATATATTAATTCACTTACTCCATGTTTTTCTGTGTTAGTTTTCCAAGAAAAAAACTGCAGTAATCAAAGCCCGAAAGGATATAATGGGGCTGAAGCCCAGTGTTTAAATGTTGGAATGTTATGATTCTAATAGAATGATTTTCCAACTCTAGTGGTTATTAAACTTTTTTTCACTCCTAGATTTCTTTACATATTTTTAGGATTTTCAAAAAGTTGAATAAAATAAACATTTAAGAAATTAGTTAATTTATGTTTTCTGCTCATGTGACAAATTAAATTATATATAAAATTATACACAAGGGAATATAAGTCGAAAATAATGAAAAAACATAAGAAAATATAGTCGAGGATGATTGAAATTTTGTGATAAAGACTCAAGGGTGAATGACACTGAAATAGTTTAAGGAGCACTGAATTAACCTACAAACCTGCATTTCTTTAGGAAGTGGGAGCACCTGGAGCAAACGCATGCAGTCACGTGGAGAAAGTGCAAAATCCACACAGACAACACCTGAGGTCAGGATTGAACCGGGGTCTCTGGTGCTATGAGGCAACGGGTCTACCAGCTGCACCACTTATTATCCTGATTACTAATTTTTAATGACATATTACAGATTAATTATTGACATTCAGCGACTCTGTCAATAAAAATTAATTGAAACAATGAGAATTAATTGATACAATTACCCCTTAGAATTTCAATGTTGTAGATTATAAAAAATGACATATTTTTACGTTTTGCTTTCCTGTACCATTTTTCTTATTACTTTGCCTCCTTTTGGATTGATTATTTTTTAAGTGGAAGAGTGCATGAGCTGAGCATGAGTGGGGAGTTAAAAACACGGAAATCGATTATGTTGAGAAGTTGCCTCCAAATAGCACTTAGCTATCGGACAGCCGACCTGGTGAGCCAGCCTCTCGGGAGGGGAGAATTGTCAGTTACAACATTTTATCAGTTACGGTGACATCAACATGAGTTTTGCAATTTAACTCTGTGTTTAAGAGTTTCTTGGCCATCCTTCAATTTTCCAGTCAAAGTACATTGAGAGCCTAATAACAACCAAGGCGTCAAAGACATGATAAGAAATTATGTTCACAAACATTCTTGCATTTCAACCACTTTCTTTCCTTCTAATGTGGAAGACTATCCTTGCCTGTAAGGTGGCTGTGGGTTAAAATGTAGATACGTTCCACCTACAATTGGGTTTCTCTTGCAAGGCTGGATTCATAGAATGGAAACAGCATGAGAGAAGTCCATTTAACCCTCCTTGATGATCCAGGCATCATCTATTCACGCACGTCCTTCTGCTCTTTACTGAAAGCTATACATATTATTTTTCCTCTGATAAAACGTGGGGACCAGATTTAGACACAATATTCCAGGTGAGACCTATCTGATGCTTTACATTTATTCTACATAACCTACTTGCTTTTGTGGCCTGAAGTCTACTTTTGAAGTTTGGCGCACAATGCTGGTGTAACTCAGTGGAACGGAGAGAAGGAACGGGTGATGTTTCTTCAAAGTAAGGGTGCCTGCCTTTATTCTCAAATTCTCCATCAGTGTCACATCATGTTCAGCACAGACATTGTAGGCTGAACGGCCTGTTCTTGAGCTGTACTGTTCTATGTTCTATGTGCTATGCTCAATCTGCTGCACCACTTCCTTCTTTCCAGAGATGCTGCCTGTCCCGCTGAGTTACTCCAGCATTTTGTATCTATCTTCAGTGTAAACCGACATCTGCAGTTCCTTCCTATCTACTTTTGAAAGCTTGAGGTCACATGCTTCATTAACTGAGGGGGTACTCTTTGGATTACTACCGATGCCACATGCTAGTGAGGGGAGCAATAGGAGGATAGGCAGATGAATGCATGGCTGAGGAGTTGGTGCAGGAGACAGGGATTCAGATTTTTGGACCATCGGCCTCTCATCTGGGGCAGAGGTGACCTGTATAAGAGGGATGCGTTACATCTGAACTGGAGGGGCACTAACATCATTGCATGGAGGGTTGATAGTGGCGAGGGTTTGAACTAGAATGGCAGAGGGTGTTGGAACCAGAGCAGCAGGTCAGCTAATGGAAGGGATGATGAGACAGTGGAGATTATGTGTCGAAAAGGATGGACAGGCAGGGAGAGGTTCATGAATGTGGGGATAATGAAGGGCTGAAGTGTGTTTACTTCAATGCGAGGAGTATTGTGGAAAAGCTGATGAACTTAGCCTGGGACCAGTGCTTGGAATTATGATGTTGCAGCCATTAGGGAAACATAGTTGTTCGAGGGACACACCTGGCAGCTCAACGTTCCAGGTGTTTCAGATGTGTGAGAGAGGGAGGTAAATGAGGTGGAGGAGACTTAGTGTTTAAGAAGGAACTGTAGATACTGGAAAATCGAAGGTAGATAAAAATGCTGAAGAAACTCAGCGGGTGAGGCAGCATCTATGGAGCGAAGGAAATAGGCGACGTTTCGTGTGGAGTCTGAAGAAGGGTCTCGACCCGAAACATCGCCTATTTCCTTCACTCCATAGATGCTGCCTCACCCGCTGAGTTTCTCCAGCATTTTTGTCTGCCTTTGAGGAGACTTAGAGTCAGAGTCATAGAGTGATACAGTGTGGAAACAGGCCCTTCGGTCCAACTTGTCTTCACAAGCCAACATGTCCTAGCAAACCAGCGTAGAGGTATATATCATTATGAGAAACACAGATAGGGTAGATAGTCAGAACCTTTTTCCTTGGGTGGGACTGTCCAGCACAACACGGCATAGCTATAAGGTGTGAGGAGGAAAGATGAATGGTGAAATGCAGGGCAAGTTTTTTACACAGAGAATGGTGGAGGCATGAAACACACTGCCAGGCGTGGTGGTAGAAGCAGATACAATAGTGGCATTTAAGAGGCTTTTAGATAAGCACAAAGAAGTATAAGGAATATGGATCATATACAGGTAGATGAGATCAGTTTAACTTGGCATCATAGGTAGATGCTGGAGTAACTCAGCGGGTGAGGCAGCACCTCTGGAGAGAAGGAATGGGCGACGTTTCGGGTCGAGACTCTTCTTCAGACTGATGTCAGGGGAGTGGGAGGGGGGGGAGGACAAAGATAGAATCTAGTGCAAACATTGTGGGCCGAAGGGCCCATTCTTGTACAGTACTGTTCCGTATTCTATGTTTATCTGCACTCTCACTGTGACACCATATTCTGCACTCTCAAGACATAGGAAACTGCAAATGGTAGAACCTTGAAAAAAAGACAAAATGCCGGAGGAACTCAGCGGTTTAGGCGGCATCTGGAGAGGAAACGAACAGAACAGGTGGCGTTTCAAGTCGAAATCCTTTAGCAGACATCTGCATTCTGCATCTTCATGTTCCTGATGTACTCGCGTATGTCATGATTTGCCTGGAAAGCATGCAAAACAAAGTTTTTCACCAATAGGGTCTCGACCTGAAATGTGAGTCTGAAGAAGGGTCGTAACCCAAGACGTCACCCACTCCTTCCACAGTCATAGTGTCATAGAGTGATACAGTGTGGAAACAGGCCCTTCAGCCCAACTTGCCCACAACGGCCAACATGTCCCAGATACACTAGTCCCAACTGCCTGCACTTAGTCCATAACCCTCTAAACCTGTCCTATCCATGTACCTGTCTAACTGTTTCTTAAACGTTGGAATAGTCCCAGCCTTATCTACCTCCTCAGGCAGCTTGTTCCATGCACCCACCACCCTTTGTGTGAAAAAGTTACCCCTCAGATTCTTATTAAATCTTTTCCCCTACACCTTGAACCTATGTCCTCTGGTCCTCGATTCCCCTACTCTGGGCAAGAGATTCTGTTCATCCACCCGATCTATTCCTCTCTTCTATCCAATGATGCTGCCTGTCCCACTGAGTTACTCCAGCATTTTGTGTCTATCTTCGTTTTTCACTGTATCTCAGTACAGGTGACAAAGGTAAAGCAATACCATGACCATTCAAAGAGCTTGTCAAGTTTGATAATGAAAAGCTGGTTGAAAATTCAAAGTTTCTTCTGCTGTTGGGATTTGTTCTGGCCCAAATATCACATTATGGAAAGTTCAACAATTATAAAGGGCAATGATATTATTCAATCTTGAGTTTATTTTTCAGGAAATTAACATCTGGGGATCCACAGAAGGTATGGTCAATGGTGTTTTACCATGTGGGTGATTTCTGTTGATTGCCCGATAAGTTTCAGTTAATTACATTTCACATATAACTTAAATGATAGAAATGCAAGAAAAAATATGGAAGCCCAATTACTTTCTTCAGTATGCCCCTCAGCTTCTAGGTACCAACTGATCCAGCTGGGTTTACATTGCATAAACCAATGGGACCATATTATACCAGATTATCCCACAACCTGATTACCTGAATTGAATTGAATTGAATAAATTGTATTAGCCAAGTATGTATACATACAAGGAATTTGCCTTGGTGCTTTGCTCGCAAGGTACAACACGATATACAGTAGACAATTAAAAAGAAAACATTATAATTTAAACATGTGAAGAATGAAATAAAATACCAGAGCAAAAGGAGGCTGCAGACTTTTGGCTGTTGAGTAGAGCTACTGCTCGTGGAAATACGCTATTTTTATGTCTGGCTGTGAAAGCTTTGACAGTACGGAGTTTACTCCGCTTTCGCAGGAAGTACATCCTCTGTTGGGCCTTTTTGACTGTGGAGTCGATGGTGACCTCCCATTGAAGGTCCATGGAGATGATGGTTCCAGGGAACTTAAATAACTCCACAGATGTGACTGTGGTGTTGTTGATGGTGAGTGGGGGGAGGGGAGGGAAACTCTCTAAAAAGTCTACAATCAATTCCACCATCTTAAGAGCATTGGGCTCCAGGTTGTTACGAAGGCACCAGGATGCCAGCTGTGTCACTTCCTGTCTGTAGGCAGATTCCTCCCAATCTTGGATCAGTGTAATCAGGGTTGTGTCGTCCGCAAACTTGAGAAGCTTGACAGAGGTGTCTGTGGAGGTGCAGTCGTTGGTGTAGAGAGAGGAGAGGAGAGAGTATGTAGCCTTGCGGTGCTCCTGTGCTGAGGGTCAGCAGATCCGAGAGGTCCTTTCGCAGCCTCACATGCTGCTTCCTGTCTGTCAGGAAGTTAGGAGAGTTTGGAGTGTAGTAGCTCTGGCACAATTGAATGTTTTGAATGCAGAGCTAAAATCCACAAACAAAATCCTTGCATAGGTCCCCTGGCGGTCTAGGTGCTGGAGGATGAAGTGCAGGCCTTGGTTGACTGCGTCATCCACTGATTTAACTGATTAACTGGAAAGTGGGACAAGGAATGACAGGTGGAATTACACTTGGACAAGTCTGAAATGTTGTATTTTGGGAAGTTAAACCAGGGCAGGATGTGTACAATAAATGGCTGGGCATTTGGAGAGTATTGTTGGTCAGAGTGAGCAAGGGGTCATAGATATAATTCAGATAGTGATCTGATGGCAACAGGCAGAAGATAGGACTTCTTGGTGACTTTTGGACTGAGATGAGGAAGAACTATGCCATTTAGGACTGAGATAATGTACAACTTTCTCACCCAGATAGTTGTGAATCTGTGGAATTCTCTGCCATAGAAGGCAGTGGAAGCCAATTCACTGGATGTTTTCCCAAGAGTGTTAGATATAGCTCTTAAGGCTAACGCAATCAAGGATATGGGGAAAAAGCAGGAACAGGGTACTGATTTTGGATGATCAGCCATGATCATATTGAATGGCGGTGCTGGCTCGAAGGGGCGAATGGCCTACTCCTGCACCTACTCCTGCTCCTGAACCTATTTTCTATGCTTCTATGTAACTTTTTTTGGTGCCAGAAACGTGGCGACACTTGTGTCTGCCTAGGTGAGGTCTGTTATATGATTTCACCAGAGCAAGTGGTAGAGGCAAGTACAATAACAGTGTTCTAATCATATTTGGAATATGTGTTCTAACATACAGTGTTCTAAACATGTACATGGCCAGGAAGTTTAGAGTAATATGAGGCAAATAAATGTAATTGGCAGTATTCAAATTAGGCAGAGATGGGTTGGGCTGAATGTCTATTTTCTGTTCTGTATTACTCTTCGATCCTATGGCAGCCCTGGTGTTTATAAGACTTGGTAAATTAAAAATTGTATCTGTGGTGCCCTAAATGTCCAGCAATGCAGTTGGCCAAAATTTCAGTGCTGAATTCCATGCTGATATTAGCTGATGTTTGGGTAGAATCCTAGTGCGCTCAACATTTTCTCAAGCTCCAGTAAAGTGCATTGAAGAGTTGACAGATTGATACATATGAAACATGAATCAATGCAAACAATGTGCATATAATTTATTCAAGGACATATTTGCAGACTGCCTCTGGAAACCTCCATACCCATTGTTGCAACACAGACAGCAATTTGTGACATTACACAATCGTTGAAGTGATGTTAGCCTTGAAGCAACAACTATTGTTCACAACTGCTATTACATCTTCCATATGTGCTTAACCCAACACACAGATCAATGGTGAAGCCTGATGTTATCTCCTTAGCTAAATGTGTGCATTATTGTGCAAAATGAGTAACAGTGAATCAGAAGCCCAATTTATATCTCTGCTGGGTTTTATTTTAATCGGGATTAAAATCAGGGGAAGATTAAAACTGGTCTGGGAGTTGATTATTGCTTGCACTAAAAAATCATTCAAAGTCAGACTGACCTCCTCTGATTGGGAAAGTTGTTCCAGAGGCCCACTGGGCAAGTACATTGAATGGTGTGGCGTGGGAAGAGCAGATTACAAGCACAACAGCCGAGAGGCGAAGGACTGATTGCTATCTATTAACCTCAGCCCGTGGTGCAAGAGTGAAGATTTCATCAGTGTCAAAGCTGAAAAATTGAAAAGCTGGCTCCATTCACGAGCTGGATTTACAAATGAAGAATAGCCATGTGAATAAACTAGTTGAGGGGCATCCAGCATCCTCTCAGCGCAGTAGCTCAGCAGAACTCAGGCAAACCGATTGCAAAGTAAAAACTGAGAACTAACAGTGAGAAAGCTAATATGTGTATGAAGGAATTGCAGTTGAAATGAAATGACTTCCGGTGGCGCTAATGGTGGAGTAGGGTGAGTGCCAACTAGCTCCACGCGAAAAGACCGAAAAAAAACGGGAACTAAGTATAGAACTGACCTGCAGAAATCGCTCCGGCAGCCTGTGTGACGTCATCAGACCGCGACTGAAGTCCTAATGTCGGTAAAGCACTCCCCCACAAAGGAACCGACTAGAAAAACTACAGGAGGAAAACAAACGAAGGAGGTAGGCCGGACTGAAGCCTCGGGCTCAGTTTTAACATCGTCCCAGGAGGACGTCCCAGTGGCCCAGAAGATATACATAAAGAAAAGAGAAATGGATGAACTACGCAACAGCATTACAATGGAAATTGCAAGTATAAAAGAAGAATTGATAAGTTTTAAAAATGAATTGAATATTAAAGAAATTTTGAAAAGTCTTAAAACAGAGATTAAAGAAGATTTCTTAGAGTTTGAAAATAAAATGACTAATCTTGTGCGTACGAAAGTGACTAACATGAAGGAGGAAATGTCAGCAAATTTCGACTTACAAATTAATGAAGTATACAAGAAAATTAAGTCGAATGAAACCAACACTAATGATAATCTGGAAGCGACCTTCACTACAATGCAGCAACAAATGGAGAAACAGGCTGACGCCATAACTCATCTGGAAGTAACAACAGAGACACTCCTTGCCGAGAACAAGCGTTTATCAGATTTAATGCTTAAAGTAACTGAAAAATGCATTGACTTGGAGGGCCGTCAGAGAAGACAGAATCTGAGAATCGTGGGCGTTCATGAGGGTAAAGAAGGAAATAAAGATCTCCGTGACTTTGCTGCAGACTTATTAAAAAAAAGTCTTGAATTTAGACCAAAAGCCCTTATTAGGGCGGGCACACAGAGTTTTTGGACGTCGCTTGGACCCGAACGCCCCACCCCCCCCCCAGGCAGCTGATAGTGAAGGTCCAATATAATCACGTGTTGGAGGATATCATGAAAAACATTGCTGGCACAAGAAATCTTATGTTTGATGGAGACAGAATAAGCATATTTCGAGATTACGCTACAGAGGTGGTCAGAAGGAGAGCGTTATTCAATGAGACAAGAGGGATTCTAAAGAAGATAGACAACTTGAAATATGGATTGCTGTACCCTGCAAGACTGCGAGTCACTTATCTGAAGAAGGAACATTTTTTCACTAATCACAAGAAAGCACTGGCGTATGCCCAGAAGATTGTGGGTTCGAGAGAGGATTGAATAATTTACATATAATACCGTCATCTTGCTGAGAACAAATGGAACTTTAATTTGTTATATTCAAGGACTATTGAAAGCTGATAACGACAATCATGCTGTCCCTCCTGTTAGGGACATATTATTTTTTAAATATTTAGTACTAATTTTTACTAACAATTACTAATCATCAAAAACACTTGTTATTATTATTGGAACAATTAGTTAAAAACATGATATATTAAATATAGAAAAACAACAAATAAAAAGTTATAATTTAGATATCTTATTAATTGGAATTTGTGATGTTCACCCTTTATCTACATTAGACTAACACTTGATTAATAACTAACTAAGAGAGTAATAGTCTCTCACTATATGATTACCAATACTCTGGTCCAAAATAGTTTTAATATAATCCCGTAAATTACTCATATTCAAATTTTTCTTGTAAGCATGGAGCTAGGAATAATTTTTTTTTAATCTATGGAAGTCTTTAGATGGACAGCCACGTTAGTGTGGCTAGCACTAACTACACTAAATTTAGATGTAGTTTCTTCTTTCTTTTCACATTTTATTAATTTTCTATTTTTTTACTTTTTGTATTTCTTACCTAATTATTATATTAAGCTTGAATTTATTTACAAATATTATTTAGACATAGACATAGAAATTAGTTGCAGGAGCAGGCCATTAGGCCTTTCGAGCCTGCACCGCCATTCAATATGATCATGGCTGATCATCCAACTCAGTATCCTGTACCTGCCTTCTCTCCATACCCTCTGATCCCTTCAGACACAAGGGCCACATCCAACTCCCTCTTAAATATGGCCAATGAACTGGCCTCAACTACCTTCTGTGGCAGAGAATTCCACAGATTCACCACTCTCTGTGTGAAAAACGATTTTCTCATCTCGGTTCTAAAAGACTTCCCCCTTATCCTTAAACTGTGACCCCTTGTCCTGGACTTCCCCAACATCGGGAACAATCTTCCTGCATCTAGCCTGTCCAACCCCTTAAGAATTTTGTAAGTCTCTATGAGATCACCCCTCAATCTTCTAAATTCCAGCGAGTACAAGCCGAGTCTATCCAGTCTTTCTTCATATGGAAGTCGTGCCATCCCAGGAATCAGTCTGGTGAACCTTCTCTGTACTTCCTCTATGGCAAGAATGTCTTTCCTCAGATTAGGAGACCAAAACTGTACGCAATACTCCAGGTGTGGCCTCACCAAGACCCTATACAACTGCAGTAGAACCTCCCTACTCTTGTACTCGAATCCTTTTGCTATGAATGCCAACATACCATTCGCTTTCTTCACAGCCTGCTGCACCTGCATGCCTACTTTCAATGACTGGTGTACCATGACACCCAGGTCTCGCTGCATCTCCCCTTTTCCTAATCGAACACCATTCAAATAATAGTCTACCTTCCTGTTTTTGCCACCAAAGTGGATAACCTCACATTTATCCACATTATACTGCATCTGCCATGCATTTGCCCACTCACCCAGTCTATCCAAGTCATCTTGCAGCCTCCTAGCATCCTCCTCACAGCTAACACTGCCCCCCCAGCTTCGTGTCATCCGCAAACTTCGAGATATTGCATTTAATTCCCTCGTCCAAATCATTAATGTATATTGTAAATAGCTGGGATCCCAGCACTGAGCCTTGCGGCACCCCACTAGTCACTGTCTGCCATCCTGAAAAGGACCCGTTCACTCCTACTCTTTGCTTCCTGTCTGCCAGCCAGTTCTCTATCCACATCAATACTGAACCACCAATACCGTGTGCTTTAAGTTTGTATACCAATCTCTTGTGTGGGACCTTTTGTCGAAAGCCTTCTGAAAGTCCAGATATAACACATCCACTGCTTCTCCCTTATCCACTCTACTAGTTACATCCTCAAAAAATTCCACCAGATTTGTCAGACATGATTTACCTTTTGTAAATCCATGCTGACTTTGTCCAATGATTTCACCACTTTCCAAATGTGCTGCTATCCCATCTTTAATAACTGACTCTAGCAGTTTCTCCACTACCGATGTTAGGCTAACTGTCTGTAATTCCCCGTTTTCTCTCTCCCTCCCTTTTTAAAAAGTGGGGTTACATTAGCTACCCTCCAATCCTCAGGAACTACTCCAGAATCTAAAGAGTTTTGAAAAATTATCACTAAGGCATCTGCTATTTCTGGGGCTACTTCATTAAGTACCCTGGGATGCAGCCTATCTGGCCCTGGGGATTTATCGGCCTTTAATCCATTCAATTTACCTAACACCACTTTCCGGCTAACCTGGATTTCACTCATTTCCTCCATATCATTTGACCCGCGATCCCCTGCTATTTCCGGCAAATTATTTATGTCTTCCTTAGTGAAGACACAACCAAAGTAGTTATTCAATTGGTCTGCCATGTCCTTGTTCCCCATGATCAATTCACCCGTTTCTGACTGCAAGGGACCTACATTTGTTTTAACTAATCTTTTGCTCTTCACATATCGATAAAAACTTTTGCAGTCAGTTTTTATGTTTCCTGCCAGTTTTCTTTCATACTACATTTTCCCTTTCCTAATTAAGCCCTTTGTCCTCATCTGTTGGTCTCTGAATTTCTCCCAGTCCTCTGGTAGGCTGCTTTTTCTGGCTAATTTGTACGCTTCATCTTTTTCTTTGATACTATCCCTGATTTCCCTCGTTATCCACGGATGCGCCACCTTCCCTGATTTATTCTTTTGCCATACTGGGATGAACAATTGTTGTAGTTCATCCATGCAGTCTTTAAATGCCTTCCATTGCATATCCACCGTCAACCCTTCAAGAATCAATTGCCAGTCCATCTTGGCCAATTCATGTCTTTTCTTTTCAATTCAAGTTACCTTTCTTTAAGTTCAGGACCCGTGTTTCTGAATTAACAATGTCACTCTCCATCCTAATGAACTCAACCATATTATGGTCACTCTTGCCCAAGGGGCCACGTACAACAAGGCTGCTAACTAACCCTTCCTCATTACTCAATATCCAGTCTAGAATAGCCTGCTCTCTCGTTGGTTCCTCCACATGTTGGTTTAGAAAACTATCCCGCATACATTCCAAGAAATCCTCTTCCTCAGCACCCCTGCCAATTTGATTCACCCAATTTATATGTAGATTGAAGTCACCCATTATAACAGTTTTACCTTCGTTGCACGCATTTCTAATTTCCTGTTTGATGTCATCCCCAACTCCACTACTACTGTTAGGTGGCCTGTACACAACATCCACTAGTGTTTTCTGCCCCTTAGTGTTTCACAGCTCCACCCATATCGATTCCACATCCTCCAAGCTAATGTCATTCCTTTCTAATGCGTTAATCTCCGCTCTAACCAGCAACGCTACCCCACCTCCTTTTCCTCTCTGTCTATCCTTCCTGAATATTGAATATCCCTGGATGTTCAGCTCCCAGCCTTGGTCACCCTGGAGCCATGTCTCCGTGATCCCAACTATATCATAATTATTAATAGCTATCTGCACATTCAACTCATCCACCTTATTACGAATGCTCCTCGCATTGAGACACAAAGCCTTCAGGCTTGTTTTTACAACATTCTTGGCCCTTTTACAATTATGTTGAAAAGTGGCCCTTTTAGATTTTTGCCCTGGATTTGTTTTCCTGCCACTTTTCATTGCTCCTATCCTCATTTTACACCCCTCTGTCTCTCTGCTCACACATTTAAGAAACCCTCCACTTCTTATTCTCCGTTTGTTTTTTGTTTTTTCTTTCCTCCCTACGTGTTGCGTCTGACTGCTTCTCTTCTCTGCCTCCTGCCTCACAAACGGACTACTTGCCTTCTCTATTTGAGTCCCTCCCCCCAACTGATCTAGTTTAAAGTCTCCCCAGTAGCTGGAGATGTGGAGATGTGTCCGTGAGGAGGATTTATATGAATTAGATTTACAACTCATCTGTCCAGTGTTCGGGTGGAAGGTCGGGTCTATGGTGCTGACCTATCTGCTCTTTTATAGACCACCCTAAAAAGCAAGATGCAAGGCATAAATGGAAAAAAACGGGGGTCAAGGAATTACGTTTTGTAGTTGAAATGTCAAGGGAGTTAATGAGCCAATCAAGAGAGGTAAGGTATTAGCACACTTAAAATCACTCAAAGCAGATATAACGTTCCTTCAAGAGACTCACCTTAAAAAAGACGCACAACATAGATTGAAAGCAAAATGGATCGCTGAAACATATCACTCTTCATTTTCCCATAAGGCCAGAGGTGTCGCAATTTTAATTCGTAAAGGTATATCTTTTAAACACATATCAACTATAGCGGACATCAATGGTAGATATATTATACTAGTGGGTGAATTATATTAAAAAAAAAGTGATTTTTCTCAATGTTTTGATAATCCAATGTTTTTTAAGAATATACTTAATACCATTCCGGAGCTCACACAACATAATTTGATAATTGGTGGAGATTTAAATTGTACATTAGATTATTAAACTCATATATTAATACCACCAATATCAAGGATGTTTGGAGAATTGAAAATCCATCCAGAAGGGAATACTCATTTTATTCTTCAGTACATAAAACTTATTCAAGGATAGACTACTTTTTAGTAGATTCTAAACTCATCCTATTTACTTATAATTCGAAACATCATAATATTATAATTTCGGATCATGCTCCTTTAACATTCATGATGAAACTAAAGTGGTATGATTGATAAGCAGATACAATGTAGACTTAATCCTCAAATTTTAAATGATAAAGCATGCTATGAATATCTTATCAAACAGATAAATATGTTTTTTGAGACAAATGACTGCCCTGAGATTTCTGCTTCCCTTCTTTGGGAAACATTTAAAGCATTTATGCGAGGAGCGTTAATCTCCGCACAAGCCTTTCGTAATAAAGAGAACTGCGCCAAACAACTGGTATTGGAAATGGAAATAAGGCAATTAGATATGGAAAATGCAATCGCGCCTTCTATAATAATACATAATAAAATTGCTGTACTCAAATATAAGTTAAACCAAATATACTCAGACCAATTCATAAAATGTTATCAAAAGACTAAACAGGTACACTTTGAATTTGGAGATAAACCACAAAAATTACCTGTACGCCAACTCCGGAAACAGGAAGGGGAAAAAACTATATATAAAATTAAATCAGATACGGGAGAACTATTAACACTACCCAAGGATATTAATGACAGATTCTCTCAATACTATCAAACACTTTATTCAACCAAAACGGCAGGGGGTCCTGTAGGAATGGAATTATTCTTACAGAATTGTAACCTTACTGGTTTAGATTTGAAAGAGAGGGAATTATTAGGGGCCAAAATATCAGTAAAAGATATTGAGGAATCTATTAATTCTTTAAAAAATGGAAAGGTCGCTGGACCAGATGGTTTAATAGTGAATTTTATAAAAAATGTCATGACTTAATCTCGCCACGCCTACAGACATTATATACTCAAGCATTCATGCAACAGAAGCTCCCAGAAACTTTAAATGAATCAACTATAATACTTATTCCAAAAATGGATAAGGACTTTGAAGATCCAGGTTCATATAGAGCAATTGCTGTATTAAACATCGATCAGGAAATTTTAACCAAAATTTTAGCACACAGATTAAGCTTAGTGATTTATAAATTAATACACCCCGATCAAACTGGCTTTATTCCAAAACGTTATTCATATTATAATCTGAGACGATTATTCAACATTATATACTCAAATCGAATAGCTAATGAAGACTTAGCAGTCATCTCGCTAGACGCTGAGAAAGCATTCGATCAAATTGAATGGCCCTATTTATTTTCGGTGATGGAAAAATTTCAATTAGGTGAGAGGTTTTGTACATGGGTTAAGCTTTTATATACCAATCCAACAGCCAGAATAATGACAAATCAAATGTTATCAAAAAAAATTGATTTATCTAAAGGTTGTAGACAAGGATGCCCGTTATCACCATTACTATTCGCCCTTGTTGTAGAACCACTAGCAGAAAGAATTCAAGCTCTCCAGAAATATATGGGTATAATACTAAAAATACAGTTAATAAAATTTCTCTATATGCAGATGATGTATTACTGTATATTACAAATCCAGAAATTAGTATCCCTAACCTGTTAAATCTTATAACTCAATTTGGTTTATTCTCGGGATATGGAATCAACTGGAAGAAGAGTAAGATTATGCCAATAATGGAACATAATTTATATATATTGCAACAATCACCTTTTAAAATAGTGAATGAATAATTTAAATACTTAGGAATCTATGTGACCAAGAAATATACTTCTTTATTTAAATCAAATTTTGTGCCTTTACTTAATAAATTGGATAAGAATATTCAATATTGGAAAACGCTTCCTATTTCAATGCTCGGTAAAATTAATGCAATTAAAATGATTTTCCTTCCTCAACTTCTATATCTCTTCCAATCAATTCCAATATACCTCCCTAAAAATGGCTTTAAAAAAAATTGACTCTATTGTAACAAGTTTTATTTGGAATTATAAGAATCACAGAATAAGTAAAAAACACTTATGTAAATCTAAGACGAATGGAGGATTAGTCTTACCAAATTTCTTATTTTACTTCGGAGTCACGTGAGTGACTACGTGAAGAACCCGCCTCACGCTGGCAACGGCATGACGTCAACGCTGACGGCGGAAGGAGGAGCTGCAGTAAGGAGCAGCTCCTCGGCAGCGGTCGGAACGGCCCGCAGGTAAGTGCAGTTAGACCGGGGCGTTTTTTAGGTTACGCTGGGTGGCTCCAGCAAACGAAACCAAAAGTAAAATTTAGAGCCACGTTAACGTGCTGATTGAGCACTGATTATTAAAGAAAAATGGAGAAATCGGGAAAGAAGTTTTCGCGGGTAAAAAGATCTTCCCGGGGTGAATATAAAAATACGGGACGCGAAGTTAGTGCGGACCCGGTTCCGATACCGTTGGCCGCCGATTTACCCGATAGTGAGTTTCCAGATTCTCCAGAAATAATAACCACGGAGGAAAAGGTTCCTAAAAAATGCAAAAAGAAATCTGAGAGGCCCGTGGTTTCTGATGACTCTGATACTGAAAGACCTCCAGACAATAAAACTATGTGGCTAAAAATGGAGCATATGGAGAAAGTTCTCCAAACAATGATGAGACAAGGGTCACAGTACCCAGATGAATCCCAAAAAATCCTTGAGGGGTTTGAATATGATGAATATGGCTGTGGGCCAAGTTGGGAATATGATACTCCGGACCCAGGATTTGGGCTGGAAGAAGTCTCATGGGATGATATCCCAATTGATTTAGGGCTGCAGAAGGCAGACCCTGCTGGTGGCTATATGGCTTTTGAAAGCACACCACAAAGTAAAAAGAAAAGGCCTAATGTGCCTGGGATAGCACAAGATTTTGCTATACCTGAAGGAAGTGGTGAGGCTATGGAAGAAAAAACCTAGCTGCAAACATAAATTATATGGTATCTCACCAACTTCACAATTCTGTGATGAATGAAACATCAGAATTATATAAAGCTCCAAGAAATTGTGCCTCATTGGAAGTGCCTACGGTGAATCCGATGATATGGACGTCTATGACTCCAAGTATGAGAGCCCAAGAAGTGAAGTTTCAAAAGGTGCTCAAATTAATTTCTGCTGCCATTACGGCCTATGGCAGGCAAATGGAGAATCAGGAAATGGAAAAGATTCAAAAGGATACTTTGGGCTTATTGTGTAATTCATTCTATGAAATTAATTGTATGAGGAAAATGGCGATTCGGCCCATATTTCACCCTAGGTTTGCAAGCCTGTGTCAAGAAAGTGGAGTTCAAGCTCCTGGGTATTTGTTTGGAGAAAATCTGCCGAAACAGCTGAAAGAGTTGGATGAAGAAGCTAAATATTTTAGCAATGTTAAACCTTTTGTCTTTGGACAAAGAAGGGTTTTTTCGACCCGAAGGGGTTTCGATTTTCATTATAGAAGCAGAAGTTTGTCACAAAAATACTATCGTGCAGTGCAGGCGAGTGCTTCCCTGTATTCGGGAAGAAGGAGACCACCACGCTCATACGGAGAGGTATTAAAGACTTATATCTTTAAAGAAACTGTGGATGACTCTCCAGTTGGAGGGAGATTGCAAAAATTTTATAATGCCTGGCTTAACATTACTTCTGATCGATATGTATTACAAGCAGTTTCGGGAGCCATTATTATTTTTTAGAAAGGGGTTAATCCTCCTGTACAGAATAGACCTGCTTATGCTTATGTGTTTTCTGCAGAGGAAAGAATGGAGATTAATGAGGAAATTGACAAATTATCTGGAAAAGGCGTAATTGAAAAGACTTATGAACATAAGCATCAATTTGTCTCTAATATATTTCGAAGAGATAAAAAAGATGGTGGTTGCAGAATTATTCTGGACCTTACAGATCTAAATAAGTTTGTAGAATACAAACATTTTAAGATGGAGACATTCAGTACTGCAAAATATCTTATCTCAGCAGGGTGTTATATGGCTAAGATTGATTTGAAGGATGCCTATTATTCTGTAGCAATTCATCAATTCTTCAGGAGGTATTTAAAATTTAATTGGCTGGGACAATTATGGCAGTTTAAAGCTTTACCAAATGGATTGAGTTCGGCTCCTAGACTCTTTACAAAACTGTTGAAACCAGTTTTAGCCCAATTAAGAGCACAGAAACACATTGTTATGGCTTATTCTGGATGATATTCTGATCATTAATGATACTCAAGAGTCAGCTGAGCACTCAGTTTCAGTTACTAAAGCTTTGTTTGAAAAGCTAGGGTTCTTGATTCATCCAATTAAGTCCCAGCTGCAGCCAGCACAAACAATTAACTTTTTGGGGTTTGTAATTAACTCAGTGACTATGTTAGTTACTTTGCCAACAGAGAAGGCCAATGACATCTTGATGACTTGTAATTACCTCATTCACAAACCTTATCCCTCCATCCGAGAAGTGGCGAAAAACCATTGGGAAACTGGTAGCAGCATTTCCGGCAGTGGAATTTGGTCCATTACATTATCAAAATCTTCAAAGGGACAAAATAAGGGCTCTTGAAGAGAAGGCAGGTCACTTTGACAGGCCTATGCAATTAACAAAACAAGCCGTGTTGGAATTACAATGGTGGGGTTGAAAATGTCCCACAAGCTGCTAAGAATATCATGATTAAACAACCTGAAATGGTTTTACAAACGGATGCTAGTGCTCTCGGATGGGGGGCTACAGATTCGTCCTCCAGTTGTGGAGGTAGATGGAAAGTTCAAGAAGAAGTGTTTCTTCAAGCTTATGGTATTAACTATTTGGAGTTATTGGGTGCTTTTTATGGACTTAAAGCATATTGTTGTGCTAAACAAGGTCTACATGTGTTACTACAGTTAGACAATAAAAACGGCTGTTGCATACATTAATCACATGGGGGGAGTTAGATCAGTATCATGTGATTGTCTGGTCAATGAGATATGGCAATGGTGTATTGGTCGCCAAATATGGATTTCAGCAAGCTACATTCCGGGTAAGGACAATGTGGTAGCAGATGAAAGGTCCAGGATTTTTAAAGATAATACGGAATGGATGCTTAAGCCAGCAATATTTAAGAATATTGTAAACCAATTTGGGTTGCCAGAAATAGATTTGTTTGCATCTAGGCTTAATCATCAGTTGCCTACTTATGTGTCTTGGGAACACGATCCAGATGCAGTAGCAGTAGATGCTTTTTCATTACACTGGGGAAAGATGTTCTTTTATGCTTTTTCCACCATTTGCTTTGATTCAGAGATGCCTGAAGAAGATAGAACAAGATTCTGCTTCTGGATTGTTGGTAGTTCCAAATTGGCCAACTCAACCTTGGTTCCCAGTAATGCTGAATATGATTAAAGAGCCATATATGTCGATTCCTAACTGTAGTGATATCTTGACTAATCCGGTAACTAAAGAAATTTACCCATTGTATGCATATATGAATTTATTAATCTGCAGGTTTTGACCAGACCACTACAGGAGCTGGGATTGTCGGACAAAACTATGGAAGTTATGGTTGCATCATGGCGCAATAGCACACAAAAGCAATATATGACACATATTAAGAAATGGGAAGACTTTTGCACACAGTCAAATATTTCTTATGATACTGTAAATATTGCAAATGTTTTGGAATTCCTTGCCAATTTGCATTTTGAGCAACATTTAAGTTACAGTGCCATTAACACTGCACGCAGTGCCTTGTCGTCCTATTTAGGTCTTATGACTGATCAGAGACCAATTGGGTCGCATCCATTAATATCTAGATTCATGAAAGGAATCTTTAATATTAATCCACCCAAACCAAGATACACAGAGATTTGGGATGTGAGCATTGTACTTACGCTACTTAGACAATGGACTCCAATTGAAGGGTTGACATTGGAAAGATTGACATTGAAATTAGTCATGTTAATGTCACTGGTCTCAGCTCAAAGAGTGCAAACTTTACAAATGTTGCGTTTAGACTGTATGCATGTGACTACAGATAATGTTGTGTTCTATGTTTACGAGTTGATCAAACAAAGCAGACCAGGGAGATCTGGAACAAAGGTAACCTTTCAAGCTTATCATATTGATCCTACTTTGTGTGTGGTTAAACATTTGAACCAATATATTAAAGTTACGGACACCCTTCGAGGAAATGAAAAAGCGTTAATGGTTACGCACAAAAAACCACACACAAAAGCTTCAGTTCAAACTATCTCAAAATGGTTGAAACAGGTGTTGGTTTTAGCGGGAGTAGACACTGATGTGTTCAAATTTCACTCCACCAGGGCGGCAACTACGTCCGCGGCGAAGGGGCGGGACGTACCTCTCGAGCATATTTTAAAAGTCGCAGGGTGGAGTAAAGAAGAAACTTTTTCAAAGTTCTACAATAAACCTGTTCACACTATGACAAGCTTTGGACACGCGGTGTTGGGAGCACTATAATCACCTGCTTTGTTTACTATTAATTGCTATAATCAATGGTGTAGTCACTTCTATCTTTTATCGCTTGTAATCATTTCCCTCAGATATAAGGAGGGTTATTATATGGTCTTTAAACCATTAAAAAGTTGATTGTGAAATGATCTAACATTAGTCTGGTTTCTCAGTCTTGTGTTTTACTTAGCCGGACTGTCGTACGGATTAATTCTACGACATAAAAAACACAGAAAGCTTTAAAATCTTCACGTAGTCACTCACGTGACTCCGAAGTAAAATAGTAAGATTAAACAAGAACTTACCAGTTCGAAGTTTGATCGTTATTTTATGAGGAGTTACGATGAGGGATTACGTGCCCTCCACTCCCGCCCTCATAAAATAAATGATCAAATGGTAGTTCTAAGTCTTTTTATGAAGCCTTACTATGTTACTCCGGCATTTGGTGTTCTGTGTTTTTCATGCCGCTGCTTTGAAGTATGCCGTTGCCAGCGTGAGGCGGGTTCTTCACGTAATCCCTCATCGTAACTCCTCATAAAATAACGATCAAACTTCGAACTGGTAAGTTCTTGTTTAATCTTACTATTTTATTTCTGAGCAGTCAATGTAAAAAACTTAAATTTCTGGTTGGAAGATATGGATCAACAACCAGACTGGTTAAAGATGGAAAAGGAGGATTGTATGCCATTTGAAATTGGTCCGATTTTCTTATCCCCTACAAAATTGAATAAAATGATCTGTAGTGAAAATCCAATAATACATAGCGGTATTCGAATTTGGAAACAAATAAAAAAGACATTAAAATTGGATAATTTATCACTTTCGCTCCCTATTGCACATAACCCTTCATTTATGCCTTCGGTATTGGATAAAGGCTTTACACAATGGAAAAAACTATGGAATTAAAAAGATGGGACATCTTTTTAGAAAAGGTGTGTTCCTCTCGTTTCTGGAGGTACAACAGAATTATGGATTACATTCAAATAATTTTTTTAGATATTTACAATTGAAAGTTTATGTTAAATCACATACACAAGAATACAGAATTAGAGAGCCAGAGATTCTAGATCAATGTTTGAATAAACATCCCAACACAATCAAATTAATATCATATATTTATAATATTCTGTTAGATAGCGAGAATCCGTCGACGGAATCACATAGACAAGCATGGGAAAATGAATTAGTTCAACCCATAACGAAAGATATTTGGGATGAAAGCCTACAACATATACATCAATGTTCGTTAAACACCAGACATTCTCTAATACAATTAAAAATATTACACAGATTGCATTATTCTAAAACAAAATTAAATAGAATTTTTCCTAATATCTCTCCTATCTGCGATAAATGTCAATACTCTGAGGCTAATTTAACCCATACCTTTGTAAATTGCATAAAAATTAAAACATTCTGGGTGGATATTTTTAAAATTATTTCCGTAGTGGTTAATATTCAACTGGATCCTAAATTAATAATATTGGGCATATCTGCACAATACCTAAAACTGACAATAAACCAAAGAAATTTCCTGGATTATAGTATAATAACTGGGAAAAAACTAACATAAAAATTTTGGGAAAACCCTGCATCCCCTACAATTAAAATGTGGATTATGGAGATGTCAGAGACTTTAAATCTGGAAAAAAAATAGATTTGTCTTAATTGACAAACCTGAATTATTTGTTAGAATATGGTCGCCGTTCATAGATTATTTGAAGGGGTAGAATGGGCCAGCGCTGAGGCTCGACGGAAGCTTGAACCCAGGACTAGACGAATAGTTTTGTTTTCTTACCTACGGACCTATCTCCTAAGTTGTATTATGGATAGTTTATTTTATGTTTTCAAGTGTCTTTTTTTTCTTTCTCTTTATTTTTTCTATCTAAAAAAATAATAATTAGAGTCAATGTTAATATGTAACCGATAAATGTAGACTCCTGCTACATTGGTAGTGGAGTCCTTGGAATCCTGAATATTTAATATGTAACCGTTTAACAAAGTTTGTAATGGTTTGGACAAAGATATGTACATGCCTCTAATAAAAGTTAACTATAAGAAATAAAAAAAAGAAATGAAAGAAGGGCACAAAACGCTGGAGTAACTCAGTCGGTCAGGCAGCATCTCTGGAGAGAAGGAATGGGTGACGTTTCAGGTCGAGACCCTTCTTCAGACTAAAGTCTTCAGTGAGAACGTGAAATCAGTCATCCTCAGTGTGAGGGTTTGCTATTAACTTCTGCTTATGGGCATAACATGTAGAGAATGCTCACTCTACTTCCCTTATCTGCCCTCTGGAATTTAATGACATTTCAGTCGGATACTACTATTGTTACTGTTACTCTAATTTATAGAGAAAGGCAATACGAGGAGAAAATATGAAATATGAAGATAAGCTAGCTAATGGGGAGAGAATCCAGAAATTGGAGATGCAAAGGGACTTGGGAGCATTGGTGCAGGATTCCCAAAAAGTTAATCTGCAAGTTGAATTGGTAGTAAGGAAAGCAATTGCAATGCTAGCATTTATGTTCCAGAGGAGGTTTACAAGAATGATCCCAGGAATTAGTAGGTTAACATATGATGAGCGTTTGTCGGCACTGGGCCTGTACTCGCTGGAGTTTAGGAGAATGAGGGAGGAACTCATTGAAACATACAGAATAGTGAAAGGCTTGGATAGAGTAGATGTGGAGAGGATGTCTCCACTAGTGGGAGAGTCTAGGTCATAGCCTCAGAATTAAAGTACGTTCCTTTAGGAAGGAGATGAGGAGGAATTTATATAGTCAGAGGGTGGTGAATCTGTGGAATTCTTTGCCACAGAAAGCTGTGGAGGTCAAGTCAATGGATATTTTTAAGGCAGAGGTAGATATATTCTTGATTAGTATGGGTGTCAGGGGTTATGGGGAGAAGGCAGGAGAATGGGGTTAGGAGGGAGAGATAGATCAGCCATGATTGAATGGCATAGTCTTAATGGGCCGAATGGCCTATTTTTATTCCTATCACTTATGATCGTATGATCTAAATTAGATCAAATCCTTCCATTTAGTAAAAAAACTGAAAGGTGAATGGTGATGGCAAAACCACTGAATTGTTATATTAAAAAAACCCAATGTGCTCATTGCTGTTGATGAGAAAGAAATGTTTGTTCTTGTCTGGTCTGGCCATGTAATATTGACTCCAAGATATCATAGTAAGTCATTCAGTTTAAGAGACAAATTGGAATGGACTACAATTGCTGACCTTCCCAGAAATATCTATATCAGTTGAATGAATAAAACAATGATTCAAACGTTCCTGTATTTAATGGTTTGACAATTGTTATTTATAGTCATAGAATCATAGAGTGATATAGTGTGGAAATAGGTTCTTCGGCCCAACTTACCCACACTGACCAACAATGTCCCAGCTACATGTCCCACCTGCCAGCATTTGGTCCATATCCCTCCAAACCTGTCCTATCCATGTACCTGCCTAGGGTACACAAAAGGCTGGAGAAACTCAGCGGGTGCAGCAGCATCTAAGGAGCGAAGGAGATAGGCGACGTTTCGGGTCGAGACCCTTCCTCAGACTGGTCAGGGATCAGGGAAACGAGAGATATAGACGGTGATGTGGAGAGATAAAGAACAATGAATGAATGAAAGATATGCAAAAAAGTATCGATGATAAACGGAACAAGCCATTGTAAGCTGTTTGTGGTGTGAAAATGAGAAGCTGGTGCGACTAGGGTGGGGGAGGGAGATGGAGAGAGAGGGAATGCCAGGGCCCGAGGGCTGAGGGAGAGGTGGGAAGGGGGAGGAGACAGCAAGGGTTAACAGAATTGAGAAAATTCAATGTTCAAGCCCAAAGGATGCAGACTCCCCAAGCGGAATATGAGGTGCTGTTCCTCCAACTTGCGGTGTTGTTCACTCTGGCCGTGGAGGAGGCCCAGGACCGAGAGGTCGGATACGGAATGGGAGGGGGAGTTGAAGTGCTGAGCCACCGGGAGGTTGGGTTGGTTAATGCGGACCGAGCGGAGGTGTTCGGCGAAACGATCGCCAAGCCTCCGCTTGGTCTCACATGTACCTGCCTAATTGTTTCTTAAATGATGGGATAGTCTCTGCCTCAACTACCTCCTATGGCAGCTTGCTCCATACACCCACCATCTTTTTTTTCACATGCCCAACATCATACTCATTCCTTAAGAGCCTGTCTCACTTGGGGGTCATTAGCGCGTCACGCAGGTGGTGCACGAAGATTTTGTGAATCCCAAAATCCTGTGTTGCTGCATGCGACCGCACATCACTGCCTATGTCCCCATGCACCATGCGCTCGTAATGCACGGCTTGCGCACATCACGAGCGCGTCACAACGCGTGCGTTGTGACGCGTAAGGGATGTTGCGTAATTTACGCGCAAATGACGCCCAAGTGGGACAGGCCCTTTTGTCACCTATCTGCATAAAGAGTAATTTACTGTGGCTAATTTGCTTACCCTGTTGTAGTTCATCAAATGCTATCTTGTATTAGGATTAGGGTTAGTGTTATCAACATTTTATAGTCATAATTATCACCAATCAAAACTAACATCAGGCTTATTTCAAGTTATGATGAAGACTACAATGAGATGAATATCTCCTCTCCATCTGTATTTTATTATAAAAAATAATTTCATCTCACCAAATGCTGATGTTTTTGGAGTTGGATTCTGCTGCAGCTTTCTTCTTTCTGCACAGAGTCTATTTTTCACCACAGGTTTCTCCCATGATGATGTTTTGCATGACAGATAAGATTAGAGTTGAGGCAGAAAACAACGATGTTCTAATGGAGACACATGAGACTGCAAATGCTGGAATCTTGAGCTGAAAACAAACTGCTGGAGGAACTCAGTGGGTCAGGCAGCATCTGTGGAGGGAATTAGACAGTCAACGTTTCAAGTTGGGACCCATCTTCAAGATGTTCTAATGATGGCAGTGAAGTTAAATATTCCAGTCGGGCTATCAGCCAATCTCTGACCCAATGCCTTACACAGTAAGGCAGATATCATTAGAAATAGTAGGCCTTACACAAATGGATCTGCTCTCTTTTTAACATGGAAAAACATGTAAAATGTGAGTGGTTGAAATGGCTGGTAGCTAGGAAACAAGCTCTTTGAATGTCGAAGATGGACACAAAATGCTGGAGTAACTCAGCAGGACAGGCAGCATCTCTGGAGAGAAGGAATGGGTGACGTTTCAGGTCGAGACCCTTCTTCAGACATTCCTTGAATGTCGACTGTTCACCATGAAAATTGAAAGAAACTACAAAACAGATGCATTGCTGAAATGCATTTTTTATATTTTACTTCATATTTTTTGGCGTTATAAAACATGACCATTTAGCCTACTCCCCCAGTTATTTCACTGTAATCTATTCTCTCTCACGTGCCCAACACCGTACCGATTCCTCAGTCACATCTGTGTCAAGAGTGATTTACTGTAGCCGTTTACAGTTGCTGACCACCCAATGCATCTTTGAGATGTAGGGGGAAACCAGAGCATCCAGAGAAACTTCAAATGGTGCACACTTCACACTGACAGTACCTGCGGTCAGAATTGAACTAGGATGGCTGGAACTGTGTTGCAACAGTGCTCTGCCACTATGCAGCCCTTCAGATTATTGCCATGACCTTTTTCATAAAGGCTATACTCGGCCGTTTTTGAATGCTTCTCAAAATTAAAGCAATATTTCTTTATATTAAATTATCATGGATGTTTCAAGTCTTGCTAATATTGAGCTCATGAGGATGAGTTTTTCGATTATGATGAATGGAACAACTCCTAGTTTTTCATTTTAATTGATCAATTGCTGTCAACCAATGTGGTTTTTTTTTCAAGATGCTGTGTGTTGTTTTCTAGGTAAAACATAATCTATCTTCCTGCAGTCTAATAATTGCTCAAATCACCAGGAGGATAGTAGGCGTATTTATGAGTGAGTATTTGTTGCTGTATTTTGAACTGGTCATGCAATCGTGATGGTGGAGAGGCAACCGGGTTTGATGCCAGAGGAAAGGAAACCCTTCCTCCAGCCTACTAATTTAGAAGGATGCTCTTCAGACATGTTCCTGACCAACCTTTCTCTTCTACCAGTTTTCTAATCTATTAGAGGCTGACGACATATTTTGCACACTTGCCAACTCATTTAAGGGCCTGTCCCACTTGGCGATTTTTTTCGGCGACTGCCGGCGTCATTGACTGACGTATCAGGGTTGCCGAAAGATTTTGAACATTTCAAAATCCAGTGGCGACAAAAACAATGTTGCGACACTTGAGGAAACACCGTGCGTCGATATGTCGTCACGCCGCGTCGTGCTGCGACTTTTTCGGTGACTTGATATGTCGGTCGTCGCCGATTAATCAGACAACAAAGGATCAAATAATGTGTGTAAAATCAATGTAGGGAACGACAATGAAGGAGGAATCAGTAAAGTGCCAGTCCCACTTGGACGTCATCACGCGACATCATTTACGCGTCACGACGCATGACGCTAGTGCGCCCAGAATTTTGGGATATACAAAATCTTTGCGCACCATCTGCGTGACCATGCAAATGACCCCCAAGTGGGACAGGCGTTTTACTGATTCCTCTTTTATTGTCCTTCCCTGCATTGATTCACACACATTATTTGATTCTTTGTTGTCTGATTAATTGTTTTGTCCTTTTCACAACATCTCGTTTCTCTATTCAGGCATTTGCCATACTCACCGTTGCAGGGCATTCCATGAGTAAATGGTTGTTTGTCATCTTTCTTTTCTTCTGCACTTTTGTAAATATCATTGATTTTTACAATTGGGTCCGAAGGACAGGCTTTGTTAAAATGTCAGCTGTCTGCTGTGAATGCTGCCAGACCGTGAAATATCTCAAGTGTATCCTGTCAAATATAAGACTTGTGGCACAAACATATGAAATATAAGACTTGTAGCATTCACATTCCCTAATTGACGTTTAATCATTAAAATTATTATCTGCGCATAACACAATCTTTTGTGTTCAGGGAAAATATCGCCAGAGTGGCTGGTGACTATTGTTATGCACATCAATGTTGTTTTGGGAAAGCTGCAATTTATTTGAGAGTGTGGAAGTGCTGAGAGAGAGATTGGCCACTACTGTTAACATAAAAGAATCAGAGATTGTTTAGCTGAAGTGCTGAACAATGAGCTGCGCTTACTGAAGAGTGTAGCTGCAGGCAACTGCTGACTCTAACCTTGCCACCCCATTTCATCAGTGTTACTTTCTGCCATTGATCTTCATTCAATTGTGTTTTCATTACAAAAGTGTAATACAGCATATCTTGAAGATAGATACAAAGTGCTGGAGTAACTCAACGGGTCAGGGAGCCTCCATGGAGAAAAATGATGCGTGACATTTCGGGTCAAGTCACATTTATTTATATAGCACATTTAAAAAACAACTCTCGTTGACCAAAGTGCTTTACATTTGTTTTCAGAGTAGTATACACAAGCAGGCTACATATATATATATATATACAAATAGCCCTCACTCAGAGGGCGTCAGGAAAGGCTTGTGAGAACAGATACGTTTTTAGACTAGACTTAAAGGAGTCGATGGAGGGGGCAGTTCTAATGGGGAGGGGGATGCTGTTCCACAGTCTAGGAGCTGCGACCACAAAGGCGCGGTCGCCCCTGAGCTTATGCCTAGGCTGCGGGACATTCAGCAACCCCAAGTCGGCTGATCTGAGGGACCTGGAGGTGGTGTAGCAGGTGAGAAAACTTTTGATGTAGGTGGGTGCAAGCCCATTGAGGCTTTGTAGACAAAGAGGAGGGTCTTGAAATTAATTCGGAACCGCACAGGGAGCCAGTGGAGAGAGGCCAGGATCGGGGTGATCAATAACAATCGGGACCCTTCTTCAGACTGGAATGGTCTCAGAGATGCTGCCTGACCCGCTGAGTTACTCCAGCACTTTGTGTCTATTGTTGGTATAAACCAGCATCTGCAGTTCCTTTCTACACAGCGTATCTTAAAACGCATGTCTTTATTGACTGTTCCAAGAAATGTCCAGACCAGCTCATGTGTTTGAACACACAGATGGCCAGATACTGATGAACCCAAAATGACTTCTCCAATAGGCTTCATATATGTGTAAGAAGGAGCTGCAGATGCTGGTTTAAACCAAAGATAGACACAAAAAGCTGGAGTAACTCAGCGGGACAGGCAGCATCTCTGGGGAGAAGGAATGGGTGACGTTTTGATTCGAGACCCTTCTTCAGACCCCTTCATCAGTCATATATGACTAGCTTCACATGCTCCATTGAAAAATTACTGTGACTATTTCTGGAATCATGAATACAATATATCGCATACAATTTGAAATCTCTACATAACTAAATGTCTGATATTGTGCTCTTCCGGTTTATGCGTTTTTTTCTATTTGTGCAAAAACGGTACGCGATATCGCTATGATTTTTGTCAACTCACTCACCGTTCTCCTGTACTGCTCGTGCAATAAGTTTAGTTCTGATCGGTAGTATATTGTACAAGTTAGCGAGGTTTAAAAATCGTAAAAAACGCACGTGCGCAGATCGATCTCCTCTCCTGCTGGTCAGCACCGCGTGGATTAGTCTCATCCCCTGTCACTCCCCGGGACGGTCCGCCCCTTCCTGCGCCATCGCATCTTTACTGGAGCTGAGGGACGCTGCGGGTGGCCGGGGGAGGTCTCCAACTGGACACAATTTTTGGAGGGACCGGAAGCGACCCGGCCCGGAGTCGGAGATGTCGCCAATCTGAAAGTAGAGAATCTGATCCCGGCGGAGGGGAGCATCCGACGCCCGCTGTGAGTCCCAAATGCACCGCCATCACAACGCCCCGCAGCTCCAGCCCCTTCCCGTCTGATCCCCCTCGCTGGCTCCTGCCCCCGTCCCCCGTGATACCCCCCTCACCCCCCATGGCTCTTACCCCGTCTTTTCTCTGAGCTCTCACCCACCCCCACATCCCCTTCCCCGCCCACACGCCTGTGTGGCCGTAGCTGCGGGCGCTTCTGGGCCAAGCCGATCTGGCTTCGAGGCCTGGCTCTAACGGCGCCGAGGACTGATGTTCCTCTGGGACACGCAAGAAGGGAGAGGAGCGGCAACCTCGAGATCCTGGGGAGGTGAGGAAGGAGTGTGGAGGAGGAGAGGGGATAGAGGGAGAGGAGGGGAGTAGGGAGGGGAGAGGTGTTATGGAAGGAGGGAGGGAGTGACTGAGGGTAGGGAAAAGGTATATTCAAGATAGTTGTGGAAGTCATTGGGTTTGTAGTAGATGTCAGTTGATAGTCTGTCCCCTGTGATGGAGGCAGAGAGGAATGGAAAGGGGAGAGAGGTGCCAGAAATAGTCCAAGTGAATCTGAGAGCAGGGTGGAGGTTAATGGCAAAGTTAATGAAATCAACGCTTTCTGTATAATGTAAGAGGCAGCCCCAATGCAGTTTTCAATGTACTGGAGAAAGAGTTTGAGGATGATGCCAATATATGTTTGGAACAAGGACTGTTTGTCATGCATTGTCATGTAAAGTCTTTACGCTGACTGGTTACCAGGTGACAAAAGCTATTCACTGTACCTCGATACACGTGACAATAAACTGAACTAAACTGAATTGTTTGATGTAACCAACAAAAAGGCTCAGCTGGGGCCAACGCGAGTGTCCATGGAAAGATGTCCTGTTTCATAAGTAAACATGGTTCCCTTATGCTGTTGTAGATGGATCCTAACCCAGGACTCCTCCGTCCCATAGTTCTCTTCTTAACCCTCTCCCCCAACACACACACACACACACACAGATGGAACGAGGATAGAGTTGCCCTGGTCCTTACCTCTCAGTCTCTGCATCCAACACATCATTCTCCAATAGAAGCAAATGGGAACTGTTGCAGTGAGATGGTGGCAAAAAATACCACCAGTTGATTAGCGCACAATTTCAGAACCCATACAGGAGCTCCATCCTGAATGACCACTTTCTATGAGTTTACTCCTGTGAAAGAAGATCTAAGTTCTGCCACCAAGATATATGGGACAGAGCCAGCGAGAGGAAGGTCATGCCTGGACATGAAAAGCTTATCCAGAAGAGATAGATGCACTGTTGCAAAAGATCACAGTCGAGCCAGTCACGGTGGCGCAGCGGTAGCCTTGCTGCCTTACAGCGAATGCAGCGCCGGGTTCGATCCCGGCTACGGGTGCTGTCTGTAGGGAGTTTGTACGTTATCCCCGTGGTCTGTGTGGGTTTTCTCTGAGATCTTCGGTTTCCTCCCACACTCCAAAGACGCACAGGTTTGTAGGTTCGTTGGCTTGGTATAAATGTAAAAATTGTCCCTCGTGGGTGTAGGATAATGCTAACGTGCGGGGATCGCTGGTCGGTGTGGACCCAGTGGGCCGAAGAGCCTGTTTCCACGCTGTATCTCTAAACTAACTCACCGCCAACTGGCGCTTGTAGCTTATGGTGATATTCAGGTCCTACCATTTGCCTGGCATCCTTTTGATTAAATTGAGCCTACAGCTTGGTTTAGAAAGTAAGGTAGTATTGGGTTGATCATATTCAGGCTTCTTGTACAGTGTGGGATCATCCGGATTCATTCAGCTTCACAGTGCTGAATGTAGCTTGGGTAAGTTTTAGCTTCCAACAGTGCATAAGGACAATGTGGTGTGTGTGATGGCAGATCTGAACAGTCTGTCCATAATTCTGCTCCCCGCATGGCTCTGGTGATCCTGACATCACAAACATCACATCTGTGACCAATGACGTAGTCAAGAGCGTTTTATTGTCATATGTCCCAGATAGAACAATAAAATTCTTACTTGCTGCAGCTCAACAGAATATGTAAACAATATAACAAACATTGTAAACAATATAATAAACAAGAAAAAAAAAGTTCAGTGTGTGTATATATATACACATACTCACATATGCACATATATATGGATCATATATATACATACTAATAGTGCAATTATAACAATAATAGTCTATGTAGATGAGAGCTTATTTGAGGTTGTAGTGTTTAATAGCCTAATGGCTGTAGGGAAGTAGCTGTTCCTGAACCTGGACATTATAATTTGCAGGTTCCTGTACCTTCTGCCCCATGGCAGGGGTGAAATGAGTGTGTGGCCATGATGGTGTGAGTCTCTGATGATCTTGGTTGCCTTTTTCAGGCAACAACTCCGGTAAATCCTTTCAATGGTGGGGAGGTCGTTGATGGACTGGACAGTGTTCAAAACCTCTTGCAGTCTTCTTCTCTCCCGGGTTTTCAAGTTGCCGAACCAAGCCATGATGCAACCATAATCATCGCAGGAAGTAGTGGCATTGATGGGCATTATTTATAATTGCATCAGTGTGCTGGGTCCGGGAAAAGATCTTCGGAAATATGCACTCCCAGGAATTTGAAGTTTTTGACTCTCTCCACCATCGTCCCATTGATATAAACAGGATTGTGGGTCCTCATCCTTCCTCTTCCAAAGTTCACAATCAGTTCATTGGTCTTACTGACATTGAGAGCCAGGTTGTTGTGCTGACACCATTTGGTCAGTCGATCGATCTCACTCAGTCTGTAAGATGCCGCTGCATGGACTCGGGATGCATCCACGTGGTCTGGTACTAGTTGGCCAGTCTGAGGAATGCAATACTGTTGATGTCATTCTCAGCACACATGGTCAAAGGAGCAGCTCATCGCTGTTCATCTTTCCGAGTCCTTGAGAGGCAACGACACCCCAACTCTAATAGTCACTCCCAACTCCAATAGTCACTCCCAACTCCAGAGCTGAAATATCCAAGCATTATAAAGTTATCATTAAGGGCAAATAAAAACTCAATATATTGCTGTATCCTGTTCCGGGTTGTATTGTAGTCATGTTATCTCAGGCCATACATTCAATGAGTTTGAACTTGGCTTTCCACATTGATCAGTGTGCTCCTGCCTGATAAGGCTTTTCACCCTTGATGGAACCAATATGTGCTGCCTGAATACTGTTGAAAGCTGAATTATTTATAGGCATAAGAAGCACACCAAGTAGGCAAAATCCACAATGTAATTCACACCACATATGATCCAAAACTTTACATTGCATCATTTAGGAGTAGCTTAGGATTCCCAGTTGCATTAGTTTAATAAAATAATGAAAACCTATATTTAATTTAAGTACTGGAACTGCTAAATTTAAAAAATGCGTTCTAATCCCACTGTAGGCATATTCCAATATAGACACAAGGAACTGCAGATGCTGGTTTACAAAAAAAAGACACAAAGTGCTGGAATAACTCAGCAGGTCAGATAGCATCTCAGGAGAACATGGATATTTGAAAATGAAGTCTGAAGGATCTTGAACCAAAACATCACCCTCCAGAGATGCTGCCTGACCCGTTGAGTTACGACAGCACTTACTATCTATTTTAGGCATTTTCAAAGGCAGCCAACATTGAAGAAATGTGTCCTTTTCATAATTTTGCCGAATTGGCCACATGGATATCTACTAATCTGCACGGCTGTTAAGCAATCTGCCAAGGTTCGACCACATTGTATTACCATCTGGCTTTGCTTAGCTTTCCTAGCCAATTTTTATGGATGTTTCATTCATCTTATTTATCTCTCATTGAATTATATGGACTGGCAATGCTACTGATTCAAAAGTAACACAAAGATAAGATATTAAACTACTGAGGGGGGGGGAAGCATCTGAAGAAGGTCACGACTCGAAATGTCGCCTATCAACGTCTTCCAGAGATGCTGCCTGACCCGCTGAGCTACTGAAGCACTTTGTGTTTTAGTCGAGATTCCAACATCTGCAATTCCTTGTGTTTAAAATTTATTGGCAGTGATTTGTGAATTCCACAAGGACAAATTTCCGCTACCCAAACTGCTGTAAAGCAGGGGTGTGTGCTCAGTCTCTTGCTCTACTCTCTCTATACCCACAACTGTGCAACCAGATGCAGCTCATATGAGTTCTCTTTAAACACTTAACTATATTTACATAGAGAGCGGGAGGTCTATATTCAATGTGTATGTTGACACTGGACTCATATTTACGTTATACCTGCCATTAATGTAACCCCGATCCCTATGTATCAATATCACTTGTGCTTATCATTACTTTTTTGTTGTTTTGTTTTTGCTTTTGAAAAAAACTAATACAAAGATTTTAAAAGAAAGAAAAAGATGCAGCTCCAATGCCACCTTAATTCAGCACCGTAAGTGGCCGTTATTTGTGTACATTGGGTGTGCAAGCCAAGAATTTTGCTGTGCCTCGACACATGCAAGAATAAAGTATTCCATTCCATATTGACTGCGATACCACCGGTGGTGGACAAATAACGGGTAACGATGAGTCAGAGCTCTCAATGTCAGCAAGACCAAGTGTAAATAAGCAATTTACAAACTCTTAAAGTGTGCAACATCTCTTAATGATAGCACAGAGTATTACATACATCTTCAAGCACTAGCTACATTCTTCTACTGAGCTGCACCCAGGAAGGGGAAGGCGTTATGATTGATGTTAACTAGGCGGGGTTAATGGGACTGAGGTAACTATATTATTGGTTGCATATAAACCATCTACATCCTTCCCCTTAGAAAATCAAAAAACAGATTGTTGTCACGACAACAGAATTAAACAGCAGAATTAAACAAAATCGCCATAACGAACAGGTGGCTTGCTGATCCGGCCCGAGCGCGTACGGATGTCTCCCCCTTCCCCCGAAAGAGCAGAAGAAACAGGAGGACACGAGGCAGCTGGGGAACCAGGGAAGGGTGGCGGAGTGGGAGAAACAGGAGAGGGAGAACCGCGACCGGCAACAGGGGACCCACGCAGAGGGGAACCAGGCGCCCGCGACGGGGACCGAGGCATGCAGGGAACACCAGCCGGGATGGCAGCCGGCTGCTGGTATGAGAGTGGCGGGGCATAGGGCCCCGGGGGCTGTGGCTTTGGCTCATTAACCGCAAGCAGGTTGTCGTCGGCTTCTTCGGTAGATGGAACCCTCACAGTCGACCAGATACGAACGAGGTGAGTCGGCCACCCCAACCACGGTGGCCAGACGGGAGTGACCACTGGCGGTCTGCAACCGAACAACCTGTCCAGGCAACAGAGGATCGAGTGGTCTGCACGACCGATCGTGGAACGCCGCTGGCTGTCATGTTTCTCTTGAATTCGCCTCTGCACGGAGGCAGGCTCCAGCACCCGAGGTTTCAGCTGGCGCTGGGCAATCGGGATGGTAGATCTGGTTGTTCTGGACATCAGACGCTGAGCAGGTGATCCCATGGCCGGATCCCTGGAAACATTCCCGAGGTTCAGGAGATCCAAATACAAATCAGAGTTGGATAGTCGCACCTGTTCCATCAGAAGCTTGGCGCTGCGGACGGCCCGTTCTGCAAGGCCGTTGCTCTGTGGGTACTCTGGGCTGCTGGTGAAATGCACGAAATTCCACTTGTCGGCAAAACTTTTGAATTCTCGGCTGGTAAACTGCCTGCCGTTGTCAGTCTGCAGCCTGACAGGGGTCCCAAAAGTGGAGAAGTGTTTCTGCAGCTTTCGGATCACCATCTCCGACGTGAGGGATGTCAGCAAATCCACTTCGAACCAGTTTGAGTACGAGTCGACCAGGACAAGGTAGTGGTTACCACGCCACTCGAATATGTCGGCAGCCAGCGAGGACCAGGCCAAGGCAGGAGCGGGCTGTTGCAGCAGGGGCTGTCGCTGCTGGTGTGGAGCAAAACTATTGCACGTGGAGCAGGCAGAAACTCGGTCTCGGTTATATTTGGCCATTCCAGGCCAGTAGAATTGGGCACTGAGCGTGGGCGAGTGTTGCATCGACCCCAGGGTGTCCGCTGTGGGCTGCACAAAAGTAAAAGTCAAACAGGGAGGACGGGACCACAACTTTATGTCCCTTGACGATAACGCCATCCTGGAGCACCAGTTCGTCGCGGACCAGGAAGAAAGGCTGTGTTTCAGACGGCGCGGCGGAGCGCTTTGTTGGCCACCCTGCTTTAATCACAGAGGCAAGCTGCTGCAAAACCGGATCGGCAGCGGTGTGCTCGGCCAAAACCTGTAGCTGCTTGGTGGGAATAAAGTTAACGCCCAGTACGAGCAAGTCCTCTGTTTCGTAGGGGTGGCGAGCGCAGGAGGTCCGCGGGGCGCGGGATAGGGTGTCCGCAATGTGCATCTCGGTGCCCTTCTTGTAGATTATATCAAAGTCGAAACGCTGGAGCTGCAGCATCATACGCTGCAGCCTGGCGGGGGCAGCATGAAATCGGCTTGTTCAGGATTGTCACCAGTGGCTGGTGGTCGGTTTTCGACCGTAAATCTGTTGCCGAACAGGAAGTCTCTGAACTTGGAGCAGGCGAACACCACCGCGAGCAGCTCCTTCTCAATCTGAGCGTACCGCTGCTCGGTGTCCGTCATGGTGCGGGAGGCATAGGAGACAGGATGTAACGATCCATCGACAGACTGAAGGCAGGCCGCACCAGGCCGAACTTGGAAGCGTCACAGGTGACGGTGATGGGGCGACCCACGTCGAAGAACCGCAACGTCGGAGTGCTAATCAGTTTTGACTTGAGGCAGTCAAAGGCCTGCTGGTGATGTGGGAGCCAGACCCAGGCGATATCCTTTTTTGTCAGCTGCCGCAGGGGAGCACTCAGCTCACTGAGGTTTGGTACAAACTTTCCAAGGTAGTTCACCATGCCCAAGAATCGTTGTAGACCTGGCACGTTCGGTGGGGGCTTGCCATCTCGGAGATGGCAGCTGCCTTCAAGGGGTCGGGTTTTAGTCCGTTAGAGGTGAAAAACATGTCCAACATTCATCACCTCTGTGACACGAAAACCGGCACTTCTTGGGATTCAGCTTCAGGTTCGCCTTCCGTGCCGGATCCAGGACGCGGCGGAGGTTCAGGTCGTGCTCGGCAATGTCCTTCCCATAAACCAGCGGTCCTGGACGACAACAACGTGGTGACTACTCCTGCAGAATCTGCCAGCGACCCCGCTTGCCTGCTACGTAAGTTCAGGGAGATTTGTGACCTGTCCTCGAACCACATTCTAGAGAGGGCACGGTTCTTTACAAGGAGACAGTTGCCGGATGAACCTGTTGAATGTTTTATTGCTGATTTGCGTTATCTCGCCCAGCGGTGCCGCTTTGGTGACATGGACAGACCAGCTCACTAGAGACATTTTAGTAACTGGCATGCATGACCAGAAGCTGCGATGTGAGCTTTTAAGGGATCCGGATCTAACGTTGGAAAAACCCATGCATTGCCTGCAGATTGTCTGAGGTCGTTGTATTGCCAGATGACCACCGGGACTCGGGCAATAAAATCTGTCAACCTGGCTGGGTTTAGGAGACCACAGCCTCGGATGGAAAACAATGTTTTTCTGCCGCGTGCCAACCCTGGTCCCTGGTGAAGTGCCCCAAAAAAAGGTGCCCAAACTGTAACTACATGCACCACAGACTGTCGACGTGCCCCGCCTATGGCAAGGCCTGTAACTTTTGTAAAAAACCAAATCACTTCTCTGCCGCCTGTTGTTTATTCCGTTCCCGTGGGAGACAGGCACAGACTTCCAGACCCAGTCTAAACATGCTGAGACAATCTGATATCCGTTACGACTCACAGCCCAACTTAGCTGAATCCTATGATGCAGATCGAATTAATCCTCCCGAGGACTCGCATGTGTTTACCCTCCTACAGACACCCGCCCACCGCCCTGATCCCTCGTATCTGTGACTGTCAATGATGTAACCTTCCTTGCAAAGTTAGACACAGGTGCGAAGGTCAACGTTTTGTCCATGAATCTTTTCAACAAGATAAGGAATAATGAGCCCCTGGTTGCTGACAATGCTACCCTGCACGCCTATGGTGGAGAAATTCTAAGGCCTGCGGGGAGGGCCACTTTAACTTGCGTGCTGCAAAAGGCCACAAGAAACCTGGTTTTCTATGTTTTGAACTCTGACTGTGTAACCCTGCTGGGCAACCGTGCGTGCCAAGATCTTGGCCTGGTGTCCTTCGACCGCACAGTCCACAAAGTGCAACTGTCGTTTAACCCGGTTGCAGAATACCAGGACCTGTTCGACGATGACCTGGGGAAGTTACCACTGACATACCATATTTCCATTGACCCAAATATACAACCCCGTGGTCCGCGCACCTCCACAGGGTGTCTCACGCCATGAAAGACAGGGTCGAGGCGATGCTTAACAAGATGGCCGAAAAGGGGTGCTAGAAGCGGTTAGCGAGCCCACCGATTGGGTCTCCACCATGGTTGCCACGATAAAGAAAGACAAGAACGAAATACGTGTGTGTATCAACCCGAAGGACTTAAACCTTGCCATCAGGCGACCACACTACCCCATGCGGTCTGTTGAGGATGTGGCGGCTCAGGTCGGGCAAGCCACCATCTTTTCGGTCCTAGACGCTAAGAACTCGTTTTGGCAGATCCCGTTGGACAAAGCGTCTTCTGACCTGACGACCTTCGCCACACCGTTTGGCAGATTCAAGTTCCTGCGAATGCCATTCGGCATCAATTCCGCTAGCGAGGTGTTCCAGCGAACGATGGAGCAGATATTCTCAGACCTGCCATGTGCCATCATCGTGGATGATATCCTGGTTAATGGGACTGAGGTAACTATATTATTGGTTGCATATAAACCATCTACACAAGGAACTGTTTGTCGACTTCAGGAAAGGGAAACCCCAGGATCTATAAACTTGTATTCATTGATGGGATGTTGGTGGAGAGCGTCAACAGCTAGAGATTCCCGGATGTGTGTATCTCTGAAGGTTGTCGTGGGCCCAGCACGTCGATGCAATCAGAAAGAAAGGTCATCAACACCTCTGCTTCCTTAGGACATTGAGGAGATTTGCTATGTCACCAAATGCCCTGTTAAACTTCTACAGGTGGATTAAATGCTGGGCTGGTTCAGTAACTTGAATGCCCAGGAAGGAAGGAGCATGCAGAAAGTGGTGGACCTGATAATATGGAATTAGAAGAAATTAGAAGGAACGGACAATGTCGTATGGAACGAAATGTTTTTCCCGGATTGGAAGAAGCTCGTTGAACATTGACAATTAGTCATAATATATAACTAACACAAACAAATAACACACATACTAAAATCATAACGCGGTTTTATTATCACTATGATTATTATTAACCAAGACTGTTCATTATTGCTAATTAATATTACTAATAATTAATATTTTATGTCTTGTTATATTTGGAGATACCCTCCCCTTATTTTTTTTTTCTCTTTTTTAATAATGATTTTTATTTTTTGTACTTTAAAAACTCTTTATCTGCGGCTTTATAATTAGATTTTTAAATTAATTTTAGATATACATACTTTTATGATGACTAATATCACTCCTTTCATTTCTTTAATATTATATCCCCGTTAAAATATTATCATGGAATAATAATTCCTTAAATTTAGGAGCTGGCTAAATTAATAACATCAATGCCGGAAGCCTTTAGATTGATAGCCAATATAGTTTGGCTTTCACAAACTACAAATATTTTATTTGTAGTTTTTCCATTCTTTATGCACTCTATTAAGCTTTTTATCTACTCTTCACTATTCTTTTATGCTTATTATATCTTTCAGTTTGAATGGAGCTATACACTGGAACAATGGAGATATACTCGTGAAGTACATAAAAGAGATTTAAAAATTCATCTATTCGGTGTTCGGGTGTAAGGTTAGGTCTACTGCACGGAACCCTTGGACTCTATTCTAGATTCCCACAAACCTAAAAATGCAGGATCTAAAAAGAAATATGGGGAACGAGGGATTAACCTTTTGCAGTTGGAATGTTTAAAGGTATCAATGAACCAATAAAAAGAGGAAAAATATTGACACACTTAAAGGCAATGAAAGCGGATGTAATTTATATTCAAGAAACTCACCTAAAGAAAGACGCTGAAAATAGGCTGAAAGCTAAATGGATAGACAAAATATACCACTCTTCCTTTACGCATAAATCAAGAGGCGTAGCAATACTATTTCGTAAAGGTACTTTATTTAAGCATACATCTACTATATCCGATAAAGATGGCAGATACATTATTGTGATAGGAGAAAATAAATAGGGAAAAAATGATTTTTGTTTAACATCTATGGACTAAATTTTGATAGTCCCTTTATTTTTTAAGAAAGTACTCAATAATATTCCGGAATTAACACATTACAATTTGATAATTGGAGGAGATTTTAATTGTACATTAGACCCTTATTTAGATAGATCTTCAAAACAAAGAAAAATTAAATCGCATACTAGCGATTTATTAAACGCATACATCCAAACGACTAACATTAAAGATGTCTGGAGAACAGAAAAATCCTACTGGTCGAGAATATTCCTTTTACTCGCCAGTACATAAAACTTATTCAAGAATAGATTACTTTCTGGTAGATGCAAAGCTTATTTCACTTACTTACGAATCCAAATATCATAATATTATAATTTCAGATCATGCGCCATTAACATTTAAAATTAAAATAAATGGTAAAACAGAAAATCTAGGACAATGGAAACTTAACCCACAAATTTAAAAAAATAAAACCACTCAGGAATATATTATAACTCAGATTAAGATGTTTTTTGAAATAAATGATCAACCAGAAATATCTCGCTCTTTATTATGGGAAACATTTAAAGCATATCTTCGAGGAATTATGATTTCTTCACAAGCATTCCATAATAAAAAGATTCGGAAGGAACAACAGGACTTAGAAAGGGAGATTAAACAATTAGATATACAGAATGCAACAAAATCAGATATAATAATACATAATAAAATTGTAGCATTGAAGTATAAATTAAACAAAATATATACTGATCAAGTTTTAAAATATTACCAACATACTAAACAATTGTTGTTTGAATTTGGAGACAAACCACAAAAACTATTGGCTCGACAATTAAGGAAAATTGAAGCTGAAAAAATTATACATAGGATTAAATCACAAAACGGTGAATTATTAATACAACCCAAGGATATTAATGAAAGATTTATGCAATATTATAAAAATCTGTATACTGGTAAAGCGACAGTAAATAAAACAGAAATAGATGCCTTTTTAAATGTATGTAACTTAAAAGAATTTAGATTTACAAAATAGAGAACTATTAAATGCCGATATTTCAATAAAAGAAATCCAAGAATCTATTAAATCTTTAAAAAATGGTAAAACTCCAGGACCAGATGGTATAGGCTCGGAATTTTATAAAATTTTTCATGACCAAATGGTCCCATATTTAAAATCATTATATGAACAGATATATACACAAGAGAAATTACCAGATACATTGAACGAATCTATTATAACACTTATACCCAAAATAAATAAAGATTTGGATGACCCAGGATCATATAGAGCAATTGCTTTATTAAATACGGATCAAAAATTTTAACAAAGATCCTTGCACAAAGATTAAGCAAAGTTGTTAACGAATTAATTCATCCTGATCAAACAGGATTTATACCTAAAAGATATTCTTCATATAATCTAAGACGGTTATTTAATATCATATATTCGAAAAGAAGTGATAAAAAAGACTTAGTAGTTATCTCGTTGGATGCAGAAAAAGCTTTTGACCAGGTGGAATGGCCTTATTTATTTTCGGTGATGGAAGCTTTTAAGCTTGGTGATAAGTTTACTACTTGGATTAAATTATTATATGCAAACCCAACAGCTAGAATAATAACAAACCATATGTTATCAACTAAGTTTAGTTTATCTCGAGGTTGTAGACAAGGCTGTCCTTTATCACCATTACTGTTTGCGTTAGCAATCGAACCTCTTGCTCAAAGGGTAAGATTGCACCCGGAAATATATGGATATGATACTAAAGATACTAAGAATAAAATCTCGTTATATGCGGACGATGTATTACTTTATATTACGAAACCGGAAATAAAGTATCCGTAATTTGTTAAAACTAATAACGGAATTTGGTTTAATTTCAGGATACAGTATCAATTGGAATAAAAGTGAACTTATGCCAATAACCATGAATAACTTACAGATATTACAACAATTTCCTTTTAAGATAACAAATGAAAATATTAAATATCTTGGTATTTTTGTTACAAAAAGATTTGACTCTTTATTTAAGTCTAATTTCCCGTTATTATTGAATAAATTAAATAAAAATATCTTATACTGGAAAAGTTTACCTATCTCAATGTTAGGTAAAATAAACGCAATAAAAATGATTTTCCTCCCACAATTATTATATTTATTTCAATCAATCCCGATATATCTCTCTAAAAATTTTTTTAAAAAAGTAGACTCTATAGTCACTAACTTTATCTGGGATTATAAGAATCATAGAATAAATAAAAAACACTTATGTAAAGCTAAAATAAACGGGGGTTTTAGCTTTACCAAATTTTATGTTTTATTATTGGGCAGTTAATATTAAAAATATGAATTTCTGGTTAGAAGAAACAGATAATAAACCAAACTGGTTAAAAATGGAAAGAGAAGACTGTTTTCCATTTGAAATTAGCTCTATAATATTTGCTAATATTAATGTACCTAAGAAAATTTATAGTGAAAATTTGATAATAAAAAGTGGAATACGTATTTGGAAACAAATAAAGAAAACATTAAAACTAAAATTTATACCGCTAGGTCTTACTATTGCCAACAATTTTACGTTTAAAACCGTCAACGATGGATAAGGCTTTTATACAATGGAAAAATAAAGGAATTTTAAATATAGGGGATCTTTATAAGGAAAATTCTTTTCTTTCATTTCAAGAATTACAACAAACCTACGGGCTTCATAATAATGAATATTTCAGATACTTACAAATCAGAAACTATATCTCTGCAAATACACAAGAATTCAGAAATAGAAAGAGTGAAATTTTAGATGAATGCTTGAATAAACATCCAAATACAGAAAAAATGATATCATACATTTACAATATTTTGTTGGAAAGTGATATTCCATCATCGGAAATACACAGACAGCGTTGGGAAAATGAATTAGGTCAAATAATAAGCCCAGAAATATGGGAAGAAAGCTTACAACACATACATTACTGTTCGTTAAATGCTAAACATGCTCTTATACAGTTTAAAATTTTTACATAGATTACATTATTCTAAAATCTAAATTACATAATATATTTCCAAAATTATCACCTATATGTGATAAATGTCAAATCTTAGAAGCAACTTTGTCACATTCATTTACTAATTGTACGAAGATTGTAGAATATTGGAATGAAATATTTAAGATAATCTCGAATGTTATTAATATTACTATGATTCCTGACCCAAAGTTAATCATACTTGGAATACCGGAAACGGAACAAATAATTACAAGGAATCAAAGAACTTTTATCGACTATTCTTTAATAATTGGGAAAAAATTAATATTAAAATTTTGGAAAGGCCCTGTATCCCCAACAATTAAAATGTGGAATACAGAAATGACGGAGACACTTCACTTGGAGAGATTGAGACTTGTCCTTATGGACAGGTTAGATCTCTTCAAAGGGATTTGGTCTCCCTACATCAAATATCTACAGGGTCATAATGGTTCGGCGCAGGGACTTGACTGAGGCCTGAATATCTGAATGGATGAAGAAATACATATAATAAATCATGAATGTATCTCCAAGAATGGATTATTTAGTAATATTTTAATCTCCATCAAACTTCTCACATTTACTTTTCTATTTTCTACTCTCTTTCTCTATCTTCTCATCTTTAATTAGGGAAAAAATATAGAAACATATTATATAAATTTTTAATATGTATACACCTATTATTACTTGTATGAAAAGATTATAGATGTCTTAAATTTGTAATTATATAAAATTGTGCATTTTCAAACTATATAATAATTTTGAAATATAAAGTTAATAATAATACAAACATTCTTAATATTTTGATAACATTATGAATATCATAGAACTTTGTTTAAGATTGGGTATTATGTAGTTATATTAGGGGGATTTGTATTTGGTAATTAGAAGAATATCTATGGTATGAGAAGTGTGAGTATATTGCTTATTTTAGGAATATACTACATACACTCCCAATTATATAAAATAAATAACCAGGAAATGTATAATGGATAATATTACAATTAACATAAAACAGTATCAATCGATAATCAATATTATATAATTTTGTATATTATATAATTTTCACTGCCGTATAAGAGTGTACTCGGTATATATTGTTTCTACAATAAAAAAAAATTAAAAAAAAAAAAAAAAAAGAAAGTGGTGGACCTTGCCTGGTCCACCATGGATACCAATCTCCCTACCATCGAATAGATCTTCAGTTGGCTTGCCTCAAAAAAGTAGATAATATCATTAAAGACCCAGACCATCCTGGCCATGCTCTCATCTCATTACTATCGGGAAGAAGGCGTTTCAGCAGAAAACCATGACCTCCAGGTTCAAGAATAGCGACTTTCATCAGTTTCTTGAACATCGCATAACACTAACCACAACCCCACCTCAGCCACTATGATCTACTGTGAACTTATTTTTAGTTGCACTATACACCTCAGTTCTGCATTATCATGGTCTGTTTACCACATATTACTGATTATTAATTTGTTGTATTATTGATTATTGTCTATTTATTTGTTTATTTTTTGTATTAATTGGACTGAAGCTGCAGCAAGATTTTCTTATTAGGTTGCCGATGCAAATGACAATCGGTCTGAAGAAGGGTCTTGACCCTAAGTGTCACCCATTCCTTCGCTCCATAGATGCTGCCTCACCCACCATGTTTCTCCGGCATTTTTGTCTACCTTCGATTTTTCCAACATCTGCAGTTCTTTCTTAAACAAATGACACTCATGACTCCTTATGGCCCTGTCTCACTGTGCGAGTTGACCCACGAGGTACCCCGAGTGACAGATTCGTGGCTGTGCACGAGACTGCAAGTTTATGATCAAGTGTGTAACCGAGTTCCCACGGGTATGTCATTGCTGCGATGTTCCAAGTTCCTCTCCCGAGTTAGCAAGTTCCTCTCCCGTTACTCTTGAGCCAACCGTGAATGAAGGTATGTTTTAATAAAGCAACAATGTTAAAATACATCTCCATCCTGTGGTTTTGAGTTATTTCAGCGCGGCCGCATCTATTGATATGACCTACAATGGGAAAATGCGCATCCTCCAGTAACCAAGCATTTCTTGTTGTTTTATGTTTTTAAATACTTTTTTGCAATGGATCTCTATTTTAAATAATTTTAAAAAAGGAAGCAGCTCGGGTGACTGACATTGAGCGGCCGCCGGGACCCGACAGCAGACACACACACACACACACACACACACACACACATAGAGAGAGAGATACACACAGACAGCAGGACTGGCCGCCACTTCAGAGGAAGGAAGCAGCTCGGGTGACTTTGAGCGGCCGCCGGGACCCGACATCAGACACACACACAGATACAAACAGATAGACAGAGAGGGAGAGAGAGAGACACACACACACACACACACACACAGACAGCAGGACTGGCCACCACTTCAGAGGAAGGAAGCAGCTCGGGTGACTTTGAGCGGCCGCCAGGACCCGACAGCAGACACACACACAGATACAAACAGATAGACAGAGAGGGAGAGAGAGACACACACACACACACACACACACACACACACACATAGAGAGAGAGATACACACAGACAGCAGCTGGCCACCACTTCAGAGGAAGGAAGCAGCTCGGGTGACTTTGAGCGGCCGCCGGGACCCGACAGCACAACCCCGGGGCGCGTATTCGGGGAACGAATTCTGTCCAGAATGCGTTAGCTCAAAAGTACTGGATAAACTTACTTACTGAAGGCAGCGAACTGGCTGGGGCTTGTTGCGAAACGTGTTATACACAGGAGCTGTTCTGAAATGTAACGGGAATAAACCGCCCAGGATGACATCTCCAAGTTGAGACACGCCGGATTAAACTTTTCTCGCAGTTTGCACGCTGTATCGGTCGCTGGAGTCATCCCTTGGATTGCGCAGAGGAACGACAAGGTCCAAATAGCAAGAGGCAGCATTGTTAAGGTCAAAACAGTTTCTCAACACCACTGGAAAGTATAACACGGTTCTGCGGCTGGGTGTCTATTTATATGTTGGCTGGTAAACACGCCAGGTGCGCTTTAAACGCCCATAGCTCAAACCATCCCATTGGGTTAGCAGGAAGATTGCTTCTTGGTAAACAGGTGTGAAGTGAGATGATAATCAGTAAACTTTGTGGGTGCTGGAGGCAATGTCTCTCTGGATAATTGAGTTTAATCATATTTTGTGTGATTAATATTAAGATTGGTGTGCGGCGAGCGTTCCTCTGATATTTGGGGAATTGTCTGTCGGCACGGCATTCGCGGAAATAACAAGCTGAGACTGTTTCTGAGCACACGCGTGTACTTCAGTGTTGTCTTTAGACCGTGAAAGTTGCCAGTTTAAACAAAGACTATTCTTTAACATGGTTGTACACCTAATGTTCATTTCGCAAGAGGGGAGAGGACATAAGTCTGAAGAAGGGTCTCGACTCCATTCCTTCTCTCCAGAGATGCTGCCTGGTCCGCTGAGTTACTCCAGCATTTTGTGTCTATCTTTGGTTCAGTCTTTACTCGAGCAAAAGAACAGATTATTAAAGTTCCCACGGTAGACTCACGAGACACTAAGATAAACGCACGGGGCCACTACGTTATTACAACGAGTTTAAATGTTTCCATTTTTAACTTGAACAGTTAATTTGACTCGTGGAAAAAATCAAACATGTTTGATTTTTTTCACGAGTTAACAAGTTTCCCGAGTACCTGCCGTTAGCGCCACGAGTCGATAAGTTGCTCGTGCGAGTTCCGACGTTCCCTGCTACGTGATCACCACGAGTGAAAACTCGGGGTCACTCGTGGGCCAACTCGCACAGTGAGACAGGGTTTTACTCTTGCCACTTGACTCTTGACTATCTTGACCTATACTGATAGGGCAGTCAAGGAGAGAATGAGACTGGACTTTCAACCATAGAAGATCATACACCTCTGTATGACTGTCTTACCAAACCTCAGGCTCATTAGATACTTCTTCTCAGAGATAGCTCTGCAGGAGCATGGGTTTTTCCTAAGACATTTTGGGGGAGTAGGTCTGGATTAGTGAATGTAGTGGGGTCAAGGAAAGAGCGTTCACGTCGCGGCCCTGTTTCCACCAATCTTTTCACAAGAAGCATAAGAAGCGCAAGACAGACGCCATTGTGCAGATGCCGAGAAGTGCGGTCAGCTCTGGCTGAACAACTTCCCATCTTGTATGTGGTCTCGATGAGAAGAAGAAGTGAATGTGGTGTAAGGGTTAAACAGACAATTTCAGCTAAATTGTGAAATGAAGTTTTCAGCTAAATTAGCATTCTAAACACTTCGAAAACAACATTTGAACAGTTTCCCAGGCTGGTTACTTTGCACCTGTCTGAAGAAGGGTCTCGACCCGAAACGTCGCCCATCTCCTTTGCTCCTTAGATGCTGCTGCACCCGCTGAGTTTCTCCAGCTTTTTGTGTAACCCTCGATTCTCCAGCATCTGCAGTTCCTTCTTTAACACCTGTGTTCATGCTGTGGCCATTCTATGGGAAAGCGTAGCGTTGGTGAACTAAACACAACAGCAATGGTTGGGTAGACCACCCATGCCCCCTGCTGCCAGTCGCGCAGAAACGTAGCAGACATGGGGGGGGGGGGCTTATAATTGGCTTGGGGAGGGGGCAGTGGAACGGTCTGCTCTGATAACAAATGCCATAAAGGATGGTGTCGGGTGCCCTTTTAGTGAGAGAACCCCACATTCGTGGACCGTGTCATGAGCAGTGCCAGGTGATCAAGAACAGGAACATCCTGTGGCGTCCTCTGCTGTGTACTCGGGGTTTGCGAGCGCCCACGGTGATATACCGGGGTATGTGAGTGTATGTGCCTTATTTGGTAGTACTGTATAATAAAATACGTAATGAATCAAACTCTGTTGTCTGATTTATGGAACACAACAGTGAACCATCTATTCACTCCACCGGGGCCACACCCAGGTTCTGATGCCTTTGTTTCACCACCGAGTGAAGATTGCAAGGAGTGAAGGTGGGAGATTGCAACCTTCACGTGGTCCGCCCCGTTTCGACTAATGCAATCAACTCGACGTGCACAAACGGAAGATCAAATAGAACAAGTTGTCCTACAACTTTAGGCTGTGCACGTCTCACGAAAGAAGAAGATCACTGAGTTGAAGATAGCATTGTGAGGAGTTTCTGAGTTTAAAACAAGCTGTGGGGTACACATATACTCTCAGTTCTGATCAGAAATAAGTTTCAGAGCAGGCAGCCTCTAGACTGCTGTGAGGCAGTCTGCATAACTGAGCTTGTAGGCTGTCCTTCAAATAGCATGGCCACACAATAACATGAAAACCTGGTTAGTCCATGGCAGGCTTTGGAAAATATAAACACGCCAATGTAACCCTCAACTTTAATTGTGAGGTGCATGGATTAACTCCCAGAATGGTGTAAAATGAAGTGGAATTGGTCATTATTGCCTGGGTGATTGATCTCAGATATTTATTTAAGAAACTTACTTTGTAGAAGTTCCAATTAGCACTGTAATCTAGAATGCTCTTGTTCATCATTTTTACAATGTAATGAGCCCTGATGGACATTTTCTGTCCAGTAAATTCAAAGGATCTATTAGTTCTTAAAACATTGAGGAGGATTCCATTTTATCCAAAAATATTAAAATATATCATTGTATTTTTTTGTTTAGTTTAGTTTAGAGTGGAAACACTGAATCCGCGCCGACCAGCGCATTAACTTTATCCTACACCCACTCGGGATATTTATTACATTTACCAAGCCAATTAACCTACAAACCTGTTCGTCTTTGGAGTGTGGGAAGAAACCGAAGATCTCGGAGAAAACCCACGCAGATCACAGGGAGAACGTACAATCTCCGTAGAGATCTGTCTTCGGGATCGAACCTGGGTCTCCGGCGCTGCATTCACTGTAAGCAAAGGAAACCCATGCTGGACGAGGAGAATGTGCAAATTCTTTATACACAGAGGCCGAGGTCAGGATCGATTCCAGGTCTCTGACATGCTGCAAGGAAGCAGCTCTACCAACTGTGCTTTTGTGCCGCCCAATTTGACTTCAAGTCTGCTTTCTTTGGTAGCAGATTCCTCAGGATCACCACTCTGTGGGAGAAGACATTTCTCTTCATTTCAGTCCTACATGGCTTATTCTCAGACTATGACCCATGATCCTGGACAACCCTGCCACTGGCACCATCCTTCCAGCAGTTCATTCCTAAAACAATTTTGCAGGTTCCTATCTTGTTCTTCTTTCGTGTCCATCATCTATGTTTCAAATGTTCGACCAGGCTCTTGCATAGTGGACATCCTTCTTGTTTGCCACCACTAGATCTTCCAGGCGGCATTGTTCACCAAGAAGTGGACATCTTCGTAGGTGCGGCATGGATTGTACAGATGTTCCACATTCACATTATGTGTCTGCTGCATCTGCTCATATTGGTCTTGCATCGGCCCATCTCTGTGACGAAGCCTATTGAGGGACTTCCAAGTCTACCAGTCACACCTGTGTCCAGGTGGTAGCTGTTCCTTGGTTGGGATTGGCATCTTTGCGTGCTGGTGGTTTTCACTGCGTTTCTTTTCCCACAAGGCTAGTCTGGTTGCTTGAGGACACTGTGACAGTGGCTAGAATGTGTGAAGGAAGCTCTTCCTCGACCTCAGCCATTTTGGGGCTGGATGATGGGAGTGACAGGAATGGCAGGTGTGCAGGTTCCTATGATATCGCTCTTACTCTTCTCAACTCTTCGCAACAGGCAAAAATAAATCAGCCATGATTGAATGGCAGAGCAGGCTCGATAGGCCAAATGCTTACTTTCTATGCTGATGTCATATGAACTTATGGTCTTATGAACTCAGTGCATATATAAGCCAATCTCTCTTCATACATTAGTCCACCCATCCCTGGACTTTATATTGTTTTGGTAAGCTCCTCAAAATCCAGATAATTTCTATTTGATTGCTCAAAAAGAAAGTTATACCAAATTATATGTTCAATCGGAACATATTTGGAAATGAATGTCAGCCAGTATTGATGTTTATATACAAGTGACCAAGTGCTTGCAATTACTTTTGAGTCACTTGAACATTCTTTCAAAGGAGATCCAATGGATCCGATATGAGAGGTGTAGGCAAGGTAACAGACAGTACATTTTTTTTTTACCAGGGTGGAAATGTCAAACGCTAGAGGGAATATATTTAAGGGATAGGAGCAAGGTTTTAAGGGCCTGACCCACTGTACGAGCTAATTCAAGAGTTCTCCCGCGTTTCCCCTGATTCGAACGCGGAGAATTACGGTAATAGCCGCTCGTAGATACTCGGGGCTCTCGTGGACATTTTTCAACATGTTGAAAAATCTTCACAAGTCTTCATGAGCTTACCGCGTTTCCCCGAGTACATGCCATTAGCGTTATAAGCCGCTAAGAGACATCCCGAGCTCCGACGTACCAGCTACGTACATTCAACGTGCTTACCACGAGTTTGATTTTTTTTTTAAACTCTGGAGAGCTCTTGAATTACCTCGTACAATGGGACAGGCCCTTATAGGAGATATACAAGGCAGGTTTTTTTTTAACAGAGAGGGATGAGTGTCTGAAACACACAGCCTGGATGGTGGTGGAGGAAGATAAAAATCACAACATATAATCATGGCTTTTGGATATGCAGGGAATGGAGGGATATGAATCATGTGCTTGCAGAGGAGGTTAGTTTAACCTGGCATCACGTTTTGGTGCAGACAATGTGGGCTGAAGGGCCTGTTCCTGTGCTATACAGTTCTATGTATGCAGCAGGCACTAACTGATCAATGTACAGCGGTAAGTTGTAATAAACCACTCCAATAGCACAAACAGGAAACTTCTACCACAAGAAAGAAATGGACAACATTCTGATTTGGAAATATATCACTGGTCCTGCATCACTGGGTCTAATCATTGGAATTCACTACCCAACAGTACTGTGGGATTACCTTGATCAGACGTTCATTCATTCATTCATTCATTCATTCATTCATTCTTATTAAGAACATGAGCAATGAATGCAGGCCTTGCAAACGATGCCCAGATCCTGAAATATTAATGAATTTAAAAAAAAAGCTCATCGGGCCTACATTGCTAATGGTAAATGTTCTCTGTTAGACAAGTCCAGTGAGTAGGCTCCTCTTTAACTTACATTCTGCCCAGGAGCTTTCCAGATCACAACACTCAGTCGTAGGCCCAAACCTCCCCCACAATCTCCAGTTGTTAATTCAACTCTCTCAAGAGAGAGTGCATGATCAAGGTAAAGGTAGCAAACATAAATCATTCTGTGTTAAATCAATTTTCAATCGCAAATTGATGAAAATACTCACTCTCTGGGATTGAATTTCTAGGCAATGGTGTATTAGTAATGGGCTTTTTTCTCAAAATGGTTCTTCTCATCAACTGGATGGTTATCATTCACTCTTCTGAACGCTTAACTGTTCACACAATTCCTCTCTCCTAATTCATTTTTCTGGTTAAAATATTAATAGCGTTGTTTTTAGCCATTTTCTCATTTATACTCCGGGAATGAAAAATGTAATCTAAATGGAAAACTCTTACTCCTAGACCATGGTTGAACTTGTGTCCATTGTTGAGCCAAAATATATTAAAGATGAAAGGGCTAAGGATGATTTATCCTACTGATACCGCAATTACAGCCAGGTTTGAAGAGGGAGTATCTTATTTCTCCAAGAGATATTGAGCTGCATAATATCATGATTAACCATCCGCTACTTGATTCCATTTCAACAGAAATATCATTCTTTTCAAGTTTTTTTAAGTATCTGATGAGTTTCTGTATGGAGAAGTCAAGACATGCACGATGACGTCCAAAATGAAACACGCACTCAGATACCATCAGCATGTATCCCTTGTAAGGTACAGGCCATTCATTCGGTGCTATCCCTCACTAGATGACCTGCTTCAGAATTTATTGAAGGGGGCTTTCCAGAGAAAGTCACAGGCTTTGGAGTGTGACATTGGCATCAACTGCAGATAATAGCCCTTTAAAAAACATACCTACCCTTACCCATCACAACTTTCCTTCCCCTCCCCCCACTAAATACTCCACTTAAAAACCCTCACAAGAATACCTTCCCAAAATCACTGACACCAATAAACTATTTCCCAGACCACCGAACTACAGAAATGGCTATCAACTGGTAACAGTAGTCTTACTCCTACTAATCCCCAGCTTCTGAGAGCTTTCCAATTCCTATGGATTGTTCCGTCACAAAACGTCTGACTCCGTGGCCTATCCGTGACAAAACGTGGCCCTCTACTCGAGAATGTTAAAATGCCCGAGGGATTTTTTTCTTTAAGAGTTCAAAACCCTACACAATGATTCAGAACACTTTGAGATTTATGCGCAGAAGAATCTTCAGGGATGTTTCCTCACACATAACATTCATTGACCATTTCACAAAGACATTTTCACCAGCACCATTTGATGTCTTGGCAATGGAGACTAGTCCTGAGATTATGGATCACATTGGTTTTCTAATGGATTGCTGATGTGTGCTAATTCAGGTATCTGCACAGTTAGAATTCAATGAAAGTGATGATGACAAGCAGTACACGAGGGCCGATCCATTTAATGTTAATTTAGTGAGCACAAACTCCCGCCACGATAAGCATAAAATGATTTGCATGGCATATATGAGTTGTAATGATCAATCCTTACCACTTAAATGCCAGGAACAATTTAAGATTAAGCATTTTCCATTGTAGATAATAAATCAGTAATGATTCTGATGTTCATTAAGTTGACAACCTTAATAAATAATTTAATCCTAAATTAAAATAATCCTTAAAATCTATTCCAGATGGCGCAGAGCAGGCTTAATGATTTTTCTCTCCACCTGTAAGTCACATACACTGATGCATTGCAACGTTACATGGACAAGCCAGCAGAAAGCTCCTGATGGTGAGTCCTGCGCTACACAGAAAAAAAGAGTGCCATTCATTCCATTGTTCCTTGTCCTACCACTCATCTGGATAGTATATTTTACAAACAGTGTTTTGGCATTGTGGGAAAACTCCATATCCACTGAATAGAAATCTATCAAAACACTGTCAAGTGAAGCTGGAGAGCTCCTATTCAGCACCCTATCTGAGGACTGATACTCAGAGCAGATAAATTTGCCACTCTCGAAGATGAATTCCTCTGCGATGTAAGCTGCCTAATACCGTCAATCTATGTGAGTGGTTATTTACTGTTCTTTTGTGCGAGCAGGCAGAAGTTGACCCACCTCAACAGCTGGTGGAAATTGAAGCCGCTACCTTCTTCTTTGTTAAGTGAAAGTGGAATCAATCTCTGTGTTGCTGGCTCAGCATTGCTAAATCATTAGACAACATGGTTCGGATCTGCCAAGATCCTTTTCGTGTAGTCCAAGCTGCAAGGTAGACAAGAGCTTGATACTTTTCTTTTCTTTCTGAGAAAAAGGTAACTGCCAACTTTGTGAATCTAACACATTGCAAGTCTTAAGCAAATGATCATCTCCTACACCGTTAAAGTTGTTTTGCCTGTAACCATTGTCTACAGAGGAGAAAAAATAGGACCCTGCATCGGTGAGACTAAATCAGTGCAGCTTCTTCCCGACAACCGTTCAGTTAATAAACACTACAACCTCAAATAAGCTCTGAACTACATTAACGATTATTGTTATTATTGCACTATTATTTAGTGTTAGTTTAGTTTAGTTTAGAGATGCAGCACGGAAACAGGCACTTTGGCCCACCGAGTCCGTGCTGACCAGTGATCCCTGCGCACCAACACTATCCTACACACACTAGGGACAATTTACACATACACCAAGCCAATCAACCTACACACCTGTACGTCTTTGGAGTGTGCGAGGAAACCGAAGATCTCGGAGAAAGCCCACGCTGTCACGGGGAGAATGTAGAAACTCCGTACAATCAACAACCGTGGTCAAGATCAAATCCGGGTCTCTGCAAGCACTGTAAGGCAGCAACTCTACTGCTGCACCACCATGCTGTGTGTGTGTGTGTGTGTGTGTGTGTGTGTGTGTGTGTGTGTGTGTGTGTGTGTGTGTGTGTGTGTGTGTGTGTGTGTGTGTGTGTGTGTGTGTGTGTCTATATTACTAAAATTCTGATCTTGACCGCTTTTGGCTCACTGATGTGTGATTTCTGAGAGAGCGCCGCCACCTATGTCCGTCATTTTTGGCCACTTCGCTCAGAGCCCTCCTCCGCCTTCCTGGAGCAGAGAATTTTTTCCCAGCGATGAAAAATCAGAGAGATATTCATGTTTTTAAAAAAATGGCATTCTCTCTGCTGCCCCTTCTGGAGGGAGGGGGAGGGACTATAAAACCAGGAAGTGGTGTGCCTCACACAGTCTCTGCAAGATGGATGAAGCCAGAGGGTCACATCTCTCTGAGCTTTGAATAGCACTGAACACATGTCTAATAAACTGAGTGCCCTTAATGTGGTTTGAAAATGAAAATATGGTTGGTTTGAAGTAAAAATTACTGCCTGCAAATGGTTGTTTGGGTGCTTTGGGTTGAAGTTAAAAGGCACTACTGCAAATGGTGGCTTGGGTGCTTTGGGCTGAAGTGGAAAAGGCACTACTGCAAATGGTGGCTTGGGTGCTTTGGGTTAAAGTGAAAAGGCACTACTGCAAATGGTGGCTTGTGTGCTTTGTGTTGAAGTTAAAAAGCACTACTGCAAATGGTGGCTTGGGTGCTTTGTGTTGAAGTTAAAAAGCACTACTGCAAATGGTGGCTCGGGTGCTTTGGGTTCAAGTTAAAAGGCACTACTGCAAATGGTGGCTTGGGTGCTTTGGGTAACTTCCTGTTTGCACTGTATGTTGACTTTAGATAAAATGCTACCACTTACATAGAAACATAGAAAATAGGTGCAGGAGGAGGCCATTCGGACCTTCAAGCCAGCACCGCCATTCATTGTGATCATGGCTGATCGTCTGCTATCAATAACCAGTGCCTGCCTTCTCCCCATATCCCTTGATTCCACTAGCCCCTAGAGCTCTATCCAACTCTCTCTTAAATCCATCCAATGATTTGGCCTCCACTGCCATCTGTGGCAGGGAATTCCATAAATTCACAACTCTCTGGGTAAAAACATTTTTTCTCACCTCAGTCTTAAATGACCTCCCCTTTATTCTTTGACTGTGGCACCTGGTTCTGGACTCACCCAACATTGGGAACATTTTTCCTGTATCTAGCTTCTCCAGTCCTTTTATAATTTTATATGTTTCTATTAGATCTCCCCTCATCCTTCTAAACCCCAGTGAATACAAGCCTAGTCTTTTCAACCTTTCCTCATATGACAGTCCCGCCATCCCAGGGGTCAATCTCGTGAACCTACGCTGCACTGCCTCAATCACAAGGATGTCCTTCCTCAAATTAGGAGACCAAAACTGTACTGTACACAATACTCCAGATGTGGTATCACCGGAGCCCTATACAACTGCAGAAGAACCTCTTTACTCCTGTACTGAAATCCTCTTGTTATGAAGGCCAATATTCTATTATCGGGCCCAACACCGAGCCTTGCGGCACTCCACTCGCCACTACCTGCCATTCTGAAAAGGACCCGTTCACTCCTACTCTTTGCTTCCGGTCTGCCAACCAATTTTCTATTCATGTCAACATCATATCCCCAATACCATGTGCTCTAATTTTAGTCACCAGTCTCCTGTGTGGGACCTTATCAAAGGCTTTCTGAAAGTCTAGATACACTACATCCACTGGCACCCCTTCATCCATTTTACTTGTCACATCCTCAAAAAATTCCAGAATATTAGTCAAGTATGATTTCCCTTTCGTAAATCCATGTTGACTTGGACTAATCCTTTTACTGCTATCCAAATGCTCCATTATTACCTCTTGAATAATTGACTCCAGCATCTTTCCCACCTCCGAAGTCAGGTTAACTGGTCTGTAATTCCCCGTTTTCTCTCTCACTCCTTTCTTGAAAAGTGGGATAACATTAGCTATCCTCCAATCCACAGAAACTGATCCTGAATCTATTGAACATTGGAAAATGATCACCAATGCGTCCACTATTTCTAGAGCCACCTCCCTGTGGACCCTGGAATGCAGATCATCAGGTCCAGGGGATTTATCATCCTTCAGTCCCATTAGCATACCCAATACTATTTCTCGCCTAAAGAAAAGTTATTTCAGTTCCTCTACCCCCTTAGATCTTCTGTCCTCCAGTACATCTGGGAGATTGTTTGTGTCCGCCTTAGTGAAGGCAGATTCAAAGTACCTGTTCAACTCTTCTGCCATTTCCTTGTTACCCATAATTATTTCACCCATGTCTACCTTCAAGGGATCCACATTTGACTTTGCTACTCTTTTTCCCTTAACATATCTAAAGAAGCTTTTTACTGTCCTTCTTTATATTCCAGGCCAGCTTCCCCTCATAATTCATCTTTTCAGCCCGTATTGCCCGTTTTGTTTCCTTCTGTTGTCCTATTAAAGTTTCCCAATCCTCTGGCTTCCGGCTACTCTTTGCTGTGTTATACATCTTTTCTTTTAGTTTTATTCTATCCCTAACTTCTCTGGTCAGCCACGGTTGCCTCCTACCCCCCTTAGATTCTTTCTTCCTTTTTGGAATGAAATGATCCTGCGACTTCCGGATTATGCCCAGAAATTCCTGCCATTGCTGTTCAACCGTCATTCCTGCTAGGATCCCTTTCCAGTCTACTTGGCCGGCTCCCCTCTTATGCCTTCATAGTCCCCTTTGTTCAACTGCATCACTGCCACTTCCGATTTAACGTTCTCAAATTGCAGATTAAAACTAATCATATTATGATCACTACCTCCAAGCGGTTCCTTTACCTCGAGTTCTCTTATCATATCTGGTTCATTGGACAACACTAAATCCAGAATTGCCTTTTCTCTGGTCGGCTCCATTACAAGCTGCTCTAAGAATCCATCTCGGAGGCATTCTACAAACTCTCTTTCTTGGGGTCCTGAACCAACCTGATTTTCCCAGTCTACCTGCATATTGAAATCCTCCATCACCACAGTGGCATTACCTTTGTTACATGCCAGTTTTAACTCCTGCTGCAACTTACACCCTACATCCGGGCTACTATTTGGGGGTCCATAAATAACACCAATTAGTGTCTTCTTGCCTTTATAATTCCTCAACTCAATCCACAGTGACTCTACCTCGTCAGTCTGTAGGTCTTCCCTCGCAAGGGACTGAATTCCATCCCTCACCAGCCAAGCTACCTCCTTCCTTCCTCTGCCCACCTGCCTGTCCTTTCTATAGGATGTAATATTATACCCTGAATATTATGTTCCCAGGCCTGATCCTCCTGCAGCCACGTCTCAGTAATCCCCACAATGGAATATCTACCAACCGCTAACTGAGCCTCATGCTCATCTGCTTTACTTCTTGTACCTCACGCATTCATATACAATACTTTTAATTCCTTACACATCTCACCTTTCACATCGATCCATATTAAACTTGGCCATACTCTCCTATCCCTTGTGAGCTTCCTTTCCCGTTTAATTCTTGGGGTCATTAACCATCCCTTTAGTCTCTTTCCCTTTAACTCCATCTTCGACTATCTCATTTGACACCCCACCCCCCTTATTCAGTTTAAAACCACCCGTGTAGCAGTGGCAAACCTGCCTGCCAGAATGCTGGTCCCCCACCAGTTAAGATGCAATCCGTCCCTTTCGTACAGTTCCCCCTTACTCCAAAACCGATCCCAGTGATCTAAGAATCTAAATCCCTGCCCCCTGCACCAGTTACTCAGCCACACATTCAGGTCCCATATCTCCCTGTTCCTGCTCTCGCCAGCACGAGGAACTGGAAGCAAACCGGAGATAACAACCCTGGAGGTCCTGCTTTTCAGCATTTTTCCGAGCTCTCTAAAGTCACGCTGCAGAATATTCATCCCCTTCTTTCCGACATTGTTTGCGCCGACATGCACTACCACTTCCGGCTGTTCACCTTTGCCCTTGAGGATTTTCTGCATTCTGTCCATGACATCCTGCCACCAGGAAGGCAGCACACCATCCTCGAATCCCGTCTGTTGCCGCAGAAACCCTGTCCGTACCTCTCACAATGAAGTCTCCAACTACAATGGCGTTGCCTGACGTTGGCCTCTTTGGTTTTGGCTCAACAGCCCTTTTTGCTTCACAAACCCGTCTGCCGCTCAGTGTTTTAACATCTTCTGTCCCGACAGTTTCTAAGTGGGTGAACCTGTTCACAAGAGGTACAACACCCGGGGACCTTTGCATTCCAAGTTTCCCTCCCTTTCTCACCGTCACCCACTTTCTCTCTTCCAGTACCTTAGGTGTAACAATCTTACTGTAGGATGTCGAGGAACAACCCAGTTTCTCGGACGAACCTGAGGTCATCCACTTGCTTCTCCAGTTCCCCAACACGCTCCTTCAGGAGCTGTACCTGGATGCAGTTCTCACATTTGTAGCAGCCAGAGGCACCAGCAGGGTCCTTGACCTCCCACATACTGCAAGCATCACATTGAATCAGCTTGCTTGACATCTCCTTCTTTCGTCTCTCCCTCTCCAGAGTTTTGCGTAGCCTCCTTTGCGTAGCCTCGCCAAACACTCTCGAGCCAAAGACTCACACTTTTCTCACAGGGCACTTCCCTCACGGCCACTCCCTAAGAGCTGTCTTGCTTATATTGACTGATAAATTGCCTAATTTACCTATTTACAAACCAAATTCCTCAGTTTTCAACTGTTTTCCCCCTCTGACTCACTTCTAACTCTCCTCCCACTCGGGCTAGAGCCAATCAGTGTTCTGCTTATCTTTGTTGCTGTTGCTTCCAAATCCACGGGAGCTCTGAGTAAAGTCTGCGGCTGTGATTTTTGGCCATCTTACTCAATCACCTTCGCTCAGCAGGTGCAGAGGATTCTTCCCATCAATTAAAAATAAAAGTGTTATTAGTGGTTAAAAATGGTTGAGAATCTCTCTCCTGTCAATCACGCCATAAAGGCCACACCTTATCCGTGGGATGGGTTATGCACCCTGCTTGAAGTGGAATGAAACTGCACTTGAATTTGGCGGGCTTGCACCCTGCTTGAAGTAGTATGAAACTGCACTGAATTTGGTGGCCTTGCACCCTGCTGAAAGTGGTATGAAACTGCACTTGAATTTGGTGGCCTTGCACCCTGCTTGAAGTGGTATGAAACTGCACTTGAATTCGGTGGCCTTGCACCCTGCTTGAAGTGGTTAGGAAACTGCACTTGAATTCGGTGGCCTTGCACCCTGCTTGAAGTGGTAGGAAACTGCACTTGAATTTGGTGGCCTTGCCCCTGTTTGAAATGGTAGGAAAATAGATTTGAAATTGGTGTCGTTGCACCCTGCTTGAAATGGAATTTCAAGGAATAGCGACGAGTCAACTGCCAGCCCAGCAGCCGTGAGTGAGCTGCCAGCACATCAGGCTTGAGGGACGGAGCTGCCACCCCAAGAACCCATACCAGCACTCCAGAAAGTCCCCCCCCCACTGGCCACCCAATATTGGAATTGGTGGAGGTGGCATATTGCCCTCCCTTGTGAACATGGGACCCAACGGGCCCATTATATATATATATATATATATATATATACACACTGAACTTTTTTTTCTCATTTATTATATTGTTTACAGTGTACTATTCTGTTGTGCTGCTGCAAGTAAGAATTTAATTGTTCTATCTGGGACATATGACAATAAAACACTTTTGACTATTTCTTAATTTAGAGCTACTATGATTGGCAAGACTATAAATATATAATAATAAAAATGGGCCTATGCTTTCTAAACTGAGGATTAACCAATGTCAATTTGGGAAGAGAAAGTTTATTTAACCTGGAGATATGAAATAATAGCTCTGGTATCTTGTTGTTTTTCAAGAAATAGAAGCTGAATGGTAATTTTTACATTTAAGGGGATGATTTAAAAATTATTGTAAACAATACATAGGAAAACATGAGAAACTAAATCATTTTTGTTTTGGGCAGGTTTTTTTCTGATAGGTAATTAAACGTGGTAGAACTTCCTTTTGATTTTAGTTATAAAACTCCATACCAATTGTCATATTTCCCCCAAACTACAATTGTTCTTATGGCTAGTATATATCTATAATAAAAAAAGTTAGGAGAAATGAATGTCACTCAATGTATGGACACACAAGGAACAGCAATGCTGCAATCTTCCGTAGAACTCAAGTTCCTGAGTAACACGATGCAGGAGGTTCTGAGACATTGCTTATCCTTGTCCTCCAGAGATGTGCCTGACTTACTCCAGCACTTTGTGTTCTACATCTCTGATTTTATCTCCGAGGAACCTTTGAAAATGTTTTTGCTGGTAAATTCATTTTGCAGGTGATGGAGTTACTTGAGACATTTTGTGAGAAGATTTACATAAAAGTAGGCATGAAGACATACAATCTTTTAATATGTGTAGGAAGGAACTGCAAATACTGGTCAGCTTGGGCAGCTTACAACACAACGGTATGAATTATGATTTCTCCAACATCAAGTAACCCTTGCTTTCCCACTCTCTCCGTCCCTCTCCCCATCCCAGTTCTCCGACTAGTTCTACTGTCCCCCTCATTAAATATTAACGATTGCATGCCTTGTTGTCACCTTCCTCTCAGCTAACAATGAAGCATTCGACATCTCCTGATCAGAATTTGCTTTGATCTGTCGTTTTCATGCCTTACCCTTCCATCTCGTTTCCCTCTCCCTTGCCTATCAGCCTAAAGAAGGGTCTCGACCCGAAACATCACCCAATCCTTCCCTCCAGAGATGCTGCCTGGCCCACTGAGTTACACCAGGATATTGTGTCTGTCTAGTCTTTTAATATATTGCATTACAGAAAAAGAACAGTAAAGCATATTCAATTGAAACAATTGAAGAAATTTCTCTTTGGAATGTTGTTATAAATGGCAGATTCATGCCTGCATTATATATTTTCAATTAGTTATCTTTTTTATTTCATGTTCTTCTCACAACAAATTAAACTGATGACATATGGATTTTTTTCGAAATAAAACAATGGACTCGAATTTTTCAAAACTGAGGAAACACATAGTGCTTTATAAAAGCTAAATCTGTCAAGTTATGACGTTTTGTAATTCTCAATAAGAAATCAATAGGACAGATTCTATTTTTTGCCACTGTGTTTCTTCCAACGGTGATACAGTTAAGTAGACCTGATCAGATTTGCTCATTCTATCCAAGAATCTAACCTCTCTCACATGGGAAAGATCTGAGCAGCGTTCTACAGCGTTTTTCTGACAACGTTAAGGCTTAGCAGGAACACGAGAAATGTCATCGATAGAACCTAATCTCAAGGTAGACACAAAATGCTGGAGTAACTCAGCGGTACAGGCAGCATCTCTGGAGAGAAGGAATGGATGACGTTTCGGGTCGTGGCCCTTCTTCAGACTGATATCAGGGGAGTCGGCGGTACAGAGTTAAAATGAAGTTGGAGACAGAAAGACCAGTGGGAGAACTGGGAAAGGGGAGGGGATGGAGAGAGAGGGAAAGCAAGGGCTACTTGAAGTTAGAGAAGTCAATGTTCATACCGCTGTGGGGGGGGGGGGGGGGGGGGGGGGTTTGGAGATTGGAAACCTTCACGTGGTCCACCCTGCTTTGACTAATGCAATCAACCCGATGTGCTCAAACAAAAAGATCAAATAGAACAAGTTGACCTACAACTGTAGGCTGCGCATGCCATATGCAAGAAGAAGAATACCGCTGGGATGTAAGCTGCCTAAGAGAAAATATGAATGCTGTTCCTCCAATTTGCGCTGGGCTGCACACTGACCTCAACACTGATTCCAGGGATGTACAAGCTGTTGGAAATGTTTACACCTTTTAACATTTTTATAGCATGCAAATGAATACCTGTTACCACAGTACTCTGCCTTCCATTTTGCAACTGATTTTGTCACTTTAATGAGTGTGTGGCTATCTCTCTGTGTGTTTTGGATTTCTTGAAATGCTTCTTAGCCACTAAAAAAGGTGTGGACTGAGCACTGGGAATTTAACTGACTTTGTGTCAGAGGCTCTGTGATCTCCAGCAAATATTATAAATATTAACAACCAAAGTATGCATTTGTATTACACATATAAATAATAAAACATAATAAAACATCCGTCGGTATTTAAGAGCCAACAAGCAGTTGGCTAACAATATCTGTTGGACTGATATTAGGTTATTTTTTGTAATGTGCATTGAAGGTGAAGAAAAGAGCAAATCAGGGAAAAACAGTAGACTTAAAGTTATATCTCATTCGGGGCCTATTTAAAGGTCTACCAGTTGCCAAACACTTTAACTCACCTTCCCATTGTCATACTGACCTTTCTGTCCAGGGCCTCCTCCATTGTCAGAGTGAGACCAAATGCAAATTGGAGGAACAGCATCTCGTGTAAGCTCCGGAGTGCTTTGACCGCCGACTCCAACATCCGAAGAGCTGTGGCTGAGGGCGTCCAGCTGCGGGCAGCGCTGGATTTAAAACACCGTGGAGCCTGGGGTCAGGGATAGCCAGAGTCGGAGCTCCAACCAGCACGGCCTGAGGATTTCTGGAGCCACGGTCTCCGGGGAGGAAGCGGCCGCTCCAGACATTTCCAAGCCGCTGAGGAATGTTTCACCCAATGCCGGAGTTCCATCATCCCGGCAAGAGGGCTTGAAAACATCGGACTGGATGCGGAGGCCACAAATAGGCCCCGACCTCAGGTGATCACAGAGGAAGAGGATTTAAGTTTCTAGTGCCTTTTCCCGCAGTGGAAATTTTTGATTCTGCTGTGAGGGATGTTCATGTTGAATGTGTTGTGTCATTTGTCTTTTTTAAAATTTTTCTATCGATGTACAGAAACTTAATTAGTTCTTCTATGTAAAGCACTTTGGTTTCAACGCGTTGATTTAAACGTGCTATATAAATAAAATGTACTTACTTACTTACTTTCTTGCATTTGTTCTAAATCTCTCGACATCACTGTCGATATCTCTCGTTTTCCTTTCCCCTGATTCTCAGTCTGAAGAAGGGTCTCGACCCGAAACGTCACCCATTCCTTGTCTCCAGAGATACTACCTGTCCCGTTGAGTTATTCCAGCATTTTGTGTCCATCTAAAGATTTATGCTTATGAACTTCACACCTGGCTGATGAGGATACAAAATGAATTAATATCAAAGTTGTACAAATATTTTACTTATTTGTTCCAGAACTCACAGATCTTCACTAATCTGCTGTAGGATTTATCTACCACTGAGACACCAATGTTGAACTTTCTAATAACATAAATGTAACATAAAATAACATAAAATTTCTAATAACATAAAATTCATGCAAGGTAAACAAACAAGGCAAACAACCAAGGTTGAGCTTCTTGTCTTTGAGGAAAGGAATATCAAGGCTTGTAACTGCCAATATTAGATATAATAGATGCAATTTTGATTTTGTTAACTTTTATAGAATTAATAGATATTATATATACAATGAAGAACTCTAAATCAACTATGGAAATGCATTAGTATCAATTTACCCAATTATCATGACAGTGTGGCGTCAGCTGATAGTCAGACCACTTGCGGTCGAACCCTTGTCAGTGGTTACGAGGGCTGTCACGTGACGTCATGGGGTTAAGGGGAGTGTCCTGCTACATAAGCAGATCTCACCTTGAGATATAACCAGTCGACAGGTAGCTGAACTCGAGACAACACCCTCGCTCAGTTACAGCAGCAATGACATTGTGATAGAGGACCTAACGTATATGTATTTCGAACCAATTATCTCACCAAATAAAGCAACTGTTTATTCAACATGATTGGTGCTGCTATATTTGTGACCTAGATAATCCAAACTGAAATTTTGGATTCCCCTGACGCACGCAGCCTCGGAGACCTGATGTCTGCAGCCAAAACAGCCCAGCCCTGCTGAACGACGCTGCCGCCAACCCGGCCCAACCTTAAGGTATGCCACAGGTTGCCCGGATCGATGGGCGCAGTTTGGGCCATGTGCGACGGCCGCCAATCTCTCCCACATGACCTGCCCAGAGCCGACTACTGGGGCTGAGAGGCTGCGGCTACCGCCGTTCCCCCACCAGCCACTGCTCCCCCACCAGCTGCTGCAAAAACTGAGAGTTTAGCAGCCCCCCGCCCCCAGCATCACCTACGTTCACCCGACAGCCCTGGGAGCGGGGAGAGAGCGGGCCCGCCCATTACCCCACCGGCCGCTGCTCAAGCTCTAGCCTCCCGATAGAGTGGGCCTATCTGGGGCGGCTGCCCGAAGACGTCTTCACTGGCATGGACCCCGAAGATCCCCGGGTGCCCGTTTGCTTGGGTTGTGGTCGGCCCAGCAGCGGGGTGGAGCCTCAGCCGGTCGTGAGTCGGCGGTTCCACGACGGATTCCCTGGCAGCTTCCAGTCTCCGCCGAGGATACGGCAGCGCAGGCGGTCTCCAACAACACCGGCGACGGTGGGTGGCGTTCCTACCTGCAGTGGTGGGGCAAGGCCCATCGATGCCGGCCGCCCCGCATGAATCTGGAAATCACATCGATCGACCGCCTTTAAAGCCCACCTCAGCCGGCCAGCAAAATGGCCACCGTGGCCTACGTTCACATGGCCGTTGCTGGGTGCCTTATTTCTCAGGACACATTCCCCTACTGGTCGATGAGGTCGGACTGTGTCTCATCAAACCTGCGGCTTTTGCATTGGTCTCCTCGCACCCCTCGGCACACGACCGGGGAGGCCCACAGCCGGAGCGTCAACTGCGCCCGCGGGCCTCACCGTCCTGACGCACGGCCGGGGTGCCTCCAACCCAGAGCAGGAACGGCCTTTGACCATGCTTGCACACCTTCTTGTAGAAGGTTAGCGCGTTCTATTCCTTCCTCCGTTCTGATGGGTGGCCCTGTGGTGTCAGCTGATAGTCAGACCACTTGCGGTCGAACCCTCGTCAGTGGTTACGAGGGCTGTCACGTGATCTCATGAGGTTAAGGGAGTGTCCTGCTACATAAGCAGATCTCACCTTGAGATCTTCCCAGTCGACAGGTAGCTGAGTTCGAGACAACAACCTCGCTCAGCTGCAGCAGCAATGACAATATGATAAATTCCAAACGTGTATGTATTTCGAACCAATTATCTCACCAAATAAAGCAACTGTTTATTCACCACATTTGTGCCGCTACACAGCTGCAGGAGCAGTTTTGGTCACCCACTATGGAAAACGTGGCATTTAGCTGTCAAGAGTATAGAAAAGCTTTATGAGGATGTTGCCAGGAGTCAAGGGCACCATGTCTTTGCTACCCTTGAGTTTGAGCAACAAAGAGATTCCAGGAAGAGCCTTCACATACAACACATAATCTTCCAAAATTTTGTGCCA
>CM069131.1:9951768-10091568 GCA_035221665.1 Okamejei kenojei | reverse complement strand
TTGTTGCGTCCCAAACAACAAACTTTGGCAAGTATATGGGGTGTGGATCCCCCCCCTGAGTGGTCAGCACTATTTTTGTACAAAATAACCTGTTTGAATAAATAATTTTGCTCGGTTCTATCCAAGGGAAAAACAACATTCTCTCATGAAATAACGATTTGGATGCAAGACCCACTATGAAATGAGTCTCTGTTTTTTTTTATTACATGGAAGGAAAAAAAGGAAATCATGAGAAATGTTGAAAAATGTAAACAAAACAGAAAATATTGAATCCTCTTCCTCCAGTTTGTTGAAGGAACTTTGACCTGCATGTTTACTGGGTTCTCCTTCCATAGATCTCTTGATGGCTGAGTTTATTCCAAACGTTTCATTGAGTCATAGAGACATAGGAGTGAAATGGTGTGGCAAACAGGCCTTTCGGCGACTGCAGCTTGCCGACACCGGTCGAACATGTTCCTATCTATCAATAGTCCCACCTGGCTGCGCTTGGTCCCACATCCTCAAACCTGTCCGTGATCCATGTACTGTCTAAAGTTGGATTGTCGCAGCCTCAACTTTCTCCTTCGGCAGCTTGTTCCACACACCCACCACCTTTGAGTGAAAAAGTTACCTCAGTTCCTATTTAAATCTTTTCCCTTCACCTTAAACCTATGTCCTTGGTCCTCGTTTCCCCTATTCGGGCAGAGACTGTGCATCCACCTGATCCATTTCCTCTCATGATTTATACAAATATTTAATAATTTTATATAATATTTTGTTTTAATATTATAAAAGATTGGATGGGGACTGTCTGAGAAGGTCAATTGGTTAAAAGATTATGTTTCATTAGCTGTGGATCAAACCTGGATTGGCAACATTTTACGGCACTGGGCCTCTATCACGGGTTAGAAGAATGAGGGAAGATCCAATGAATGTACCGAATGTGAAAGGCTTGGATAGAGTGGGAAGATGTTTCTTACTGTGGAGAGTCTAGGACTAGAGGTCATGTTCAGAATTATGGACATTTCTTTAGGAGGAGAAGATGAGGAATTTCTTTAGTCAGAGGATGGTGAATCTGTGAAAATATTTGCCACAGGAAGGCTGTAGAAGGACAAGTAAATCCGATATTTTTAAGGCAGTGATCGATAGATTTATGATAGTAGGATGCCAGGGAGTTATGGAGAGAAGCAAGGAGAATGGGGTTAGGACGGAGGAGAGTTAGATCAGCAATAATGAATGGAAGAGTAGAATTGATGGGTGTGAATGGTCCTAATACTGTTCTATCAATGATCTTTCGCTCTTATGACCCTTATGAAACAGTGTGGACCGTGAGGAGAGAGCAAGATGTGACTGCGGGTGAGCAGGTCCACACATCAACTTAGTTAGAGGTACATGGTGACACTGTTGTTGGAGGGAGCACTTCAAAACAAAGGCAGAATATTCCATTGGGCCAAGATTGTTGACACCACCCACTGGCGGGTATTGGTTAGGTCATGTGGTCCAAATGCAACCTTTGTTATGGTGCTGGCGAGTGGTGCTGTCTCAGCTCAGGCAGCTGGCTGATTCATAGATTGTCTTTGTAGCTGGAGAAACCTCAATCCCACTCTTGGCTGGAGAGAGTATTCAAGACCGAGGTTGATAGAGCTCCCTAGGGATAGTGGAATCAAGGGATATTGGGGAGAAAGCAGGAACAGGATTGATTGGGGATGATTCTAGCTATGGATCATATTGAATGGCTGGTGTTGGCTTGAAGGGCCGAATGGCCTACTCTGTACCTTTTTTTTCTATATTTCTCATATTTCTTTGAGGGCATCATTTTTGTTGAATGATTCAGAAAACATTTTTGACATTCCAACCATCAGTTAATACCTCAACCTGTTAAAGCAAAGATATTAATGCTTGCACATTTTAATTATGAAGCCCCGATTCTTAGAGTGAAAATCATAAAAAATATTGACACATGTAAAATAACTCGTGACTCTTCATTCAAGCAGCTGATTGTTCCTATTTTTTCCAAGGCAATTGTGCTAGGGTGGGTGTGTTAAGAGTCATGAGTCAAGGAGTGTTTTATTTGTCTATGTTTCCAGATAGGACATGACATTTCTTACTTGCAACAGCGCAGAGATATGTAAAATAGTACTCTGTAAACAATATGATAAATGAGAAAAAAAAGATTTTTGTGTGTGTATATATACACATACCCACATATACTTATAGATATATGCTAACCACACACACACACAAATACACTATATGTATATGTTCAGAGGTTATTTGGAGCTTGTAGTGTTTAATAGCCTGATGGCTGCGAGGGGAAGAAGCTGTTCCTGAACCTAGGACATTACAGTTTTCAGGTTTCTTTACCTTCTTCGATGGCAGAGGTGAATGAGTGTGTGGGCAGGGTTGGTGTGGGTATCTGTTGATGCTGGCAGCCTTTTTGAGCAGCGACTCCGGTAAATCCCTTCGATGGTGGGAGGTCAGAGCGGTGATGGACTGGGCATGTTCACACTTTTTGCAGTCTTCTTCGTCCTGTGCTTTCAACAGCTCTGACTTACCGAATCTCGCAGTTTGTCTCGGAAGTAGAGGCGGTTGGTGGGCTCCCTTTGTAATTGCAATCAGTGTGATGGGTCAGAAGATCTTCAGAAATATTGCACAAACAGGTCTGGTTGGGTGTTTGCCATGTCCTCTTGGATTTGATGAGCTGAAGCTGTCGTTTCACAGATATACTTGAATTTGTCTCAATAAAAGCACTGGTCGAATGGGTGGAGAGTGCCAAATGGGCTGCGTTTCAAACTCCAATACAAACTCCAGTTCAGATTTCTCAGCATTTTATGAGTTAAGACTGCGGTGTTGTTGGAGGAGCATTTACTCTGAACACTCCACGAATACATTGGGTAAATGCACGGAGTAGGGGAATCAAGAGCCAGGGAAATAGGTTGAAGGTGGATGGGGGGGGTGAAAGAGTTAATTGGAACCTGAGGGGCAAACCTTTTTTCACAAAAGGTTGGTAAGGGGGCTGACCCACTTGGTGGCGACCCAATTGGCTTTTTAGAAGAGTTAGGAGGAGTTTGAAAAAATGACATGTAGAGAGACCTCCTGTCGACTATGTAAGAAGACCTCCTTCGACCTCCTTCGACTATCGTTGAAGTCCAGCTTCGGACTAGCCTACGACTAGCTATGGACTAGGTACGACTAACTGGGGAAAATTGGACCAGCGAATAGTGGAGAGTGAGACGACCGGCCTTCGCTCATTCGAGTCCTTCGACTCCCTTCGACCTCCCTTCGACTATTATGAAGGACTATCTATGACTACCTTCGATTACCTTTGACTACCCTTGATTACTACGACTAACATGCTGACCTACTATGACCTACTACGATAAACCTATAAGTAAAATCAAAGTATCGATTTGTTCCATGGCGACCTTTTTTTACACGCGGGCATTTTTAACATATTGAAACAAAATGCCGCGACCAGAGGCCTCAAGTACTGCGGGTGACTACTCTCGAGCTACGAAGGAGAGTTACAAAAGACCTCCTTGACCTCGTGTCAACAATGTCTGGCGAGTATGAGTCGAGGGCAAACTCGCCAGAACCTCGCGGATTAGGTCGCCCAAGTGGGACAGGCCCTTAAGTTGTATGGACAAGTGCTGGAAGGAGGTAGTTAAGGCAGGTGCCATCACAACATTTTAGAAACAATTTAAAAAAGAGAATTACATGGAGTAGGATATGTTTTAGAGGGATTCTTCCCTTCCCTCCCGCTCTACCCTTCCCCGGGCACTTTCACTTGCTCAACGCAAGAGATGCTACACTTGTCCTTCACCTCCCCCCTCCACTCCTTTCAGGGACCCCAAAGCAGTCCTTCCAGGTATCACAGAGGTTCACCTGCAGCTCTTCCAACCTCATCTACTGCATCCGCTTGCTCCAATATCTATATCGGTGAGACCAAGCGGAGGCTCTTGGCGATCGTTTTCGCCGAACACCTCCGCTCGGTCCCGCAAAACCAAACCCGACCTCCCGGTGGTCAGCCACTTCAACTCCCCCTCCCATTCCGTATCCGACTCTCAGTCCTGGGCTCCGCATGGCCGGACGGTGAGCAACCCCCCCCCCAAACGCAAGTTGGGGAGGACAGCACCTCATATTCGGCTTGGGTGTCTGCATCCTCTTGGGCTTTGAATTTTCTCAATTCTGTTAACCCTTGCTGTCTCCTCCCCCTTCCCACCTCTTCCTCAGCCCTCGGGCCCTGGCATTCCCTCTCTCTCTATCTCTCTCCCCCACCCAAGTCGCACTAGCTTCTCATTTTCCACTACAAACAGCTATACAATGGCCTGTTTCCTTTATCATCGATACTTTTTTGCATATCTTTCATTCATTGTTCTTTATCTCTCTGCATCACCGTCTATATTTCTTGTTTCCGGTGATCCCTGACCAGTCTGAGAAGGGTCTCGACCCGAAACGTCGCCTACCTCATCGCTCCTTAGATGCTGCTGCTGCACTGCTGAGTTTCTTCTCCAAGCCTTTGTGTACCCTAGGTTTAAAGGGATATGGGCCAAATGCCTCTAAGGTGGGATAGTGTAGATGGGGCTTGTTGGCCGGTGTTGGTATGTTGGGCTGTTTCCACACTGTATCACTCTTATCATCTGTCTCCAGTCCCACCTCTATTACGTTTGCCATGCAATATCCAAATCATCATCAGAAGACATAGGATTCTCGCTCCTTATTTGGTTCAGAAACTCTTCACTTTAGCTCACCCAAATTTGATGCTCTCTTCAGCAGCAGTTCCAATGAAGACACACCCAAGGCAGAATATTTCACTGTTCACTTCTCACTTCACACAGGTCATGAAGAAATGGACGATTAATGCAGTCATGGAAAATCTGGAAAATAAGAAAGAAATTAGTCCATTTATGCTTCATGCCTGCTCTGCTATTCAATTCGATATTAGAGGATCATTTATCTTGACATCATATTCCCGTTTTCACCCCATAACCATTGGTGCATTTTGTGACTATAAATGTCTCTTTCTCTTTCTTAAATAGGTTTCAGCAACTTGGGCCTCCACAGCTCCCTGTGGTAAAGAAGTCCACTGTGCTCTGAGTGAGGAAATGTTCCTTCATCTTGGCCCTGAATCTCTTGTCCCGTAACCTGAGAGTGTCAGCCATTGCTCCAAAGCATCCTGGCCAAGTGAAAATCCTCCCCAAAAGGATTGTCAGAATTTCATAGGTTTCAATTGGATTACCTTGCATTCTTCAAAAAATCTTAGTTGATATAATCTCTTCTGACACAGCATTTCCAGGATCGATTCTGGTGACCCTTTTGTCACAAATTCCTCAATTCCAAGTATATATTTTCTTTGACATGGAGACAACAGTACATATTGTTACGTGTTAGTCTCACCATGGTCCTGTATAATATCCTCGCTCCTGTACTCAACTTCTTCTGTAAGTACAGGTGTCAGACGTTATGGGAGAAGACAGCAGAATGAGGTTAGGAGGAGTGATAGAGCAGCCATGATTGAATGCGGAGTAGACTTGATGGGATGAATGGCCTAATTCTATTCCTATTCCTTATGACCGTATAACCTGAAAAACACACTCAAAATATAATTTTGTTTCTTAACTCCTAACATTTTCTTTCCTAACTGCTTCACCTATATATTTAGCTTCATTGAATGGTTTAGAAGGACATTCAAATATCTTATGCATCAACTCTTTCCTTAATACCACATAAATAATACAATGATACTTTGATAACCTCATTTCCCAGTATAACTTTTCTTTGGCAAGGAGATAAAACAGTACACAATGCTACAAGTGTAGTCTCACCAAGGTCCTGTATAATTATAGCACAAAATCCACACTCCTGTACACAAATTCTTCTGCAAAAACATTGAAATATCATTTTGTTTCTTAACTCTGAATATTTTCTTTCTTAAATGTTTGTTTCACCTACTTCTTTTGCTTTTGAAGTTAGACACAAAATGCTGGAGTAACCCAACAGGACATGCCCGGGGTTGCTGCTGTTTCCCGCTGAGTTACTCCAGCATATTGTGTCTATCTTCGGTGTAATGCAGCATATTCATTATTGGATAATGAATTATTCTATGGTCATAAAAATCTGCTAGTCCAGCAACACCAAACTCCAGATGATGCTGGATTAATAGAGTTTTACGGTAAACTACTTTTCAAATTTTTCCTACTAAGGTAGCTAACTTCATGTTTTATCTGCAATGTGCTGCATCTGTCATGTTTTTGCCACCCACTCAATCTGTCTAAGTCAACTTGAACTCTCTCTCTAACCTCCTCACATTTCACCACCAAATTTAGTGTGATCAGCAAATTTGAAATACACTTGATTTTTTTTTTTCCAAATCATCGGAAGATACTGTCAAATAGTTTGAGGCCAAGTACTGCCACCTCAATAAAGACCCATTTATTTATACTCACTTTTTCAATCCATGTCAATACATTGCCCCGAGTGGTGTGTGCTTTAATTTTGTACACCAACGTTTTATGTGTATCAAAATCTTTCTGAAAATGCAAGCACACCACACCTCAAAAACTCTCCAGTATATTGATCAAACACGGCTGCGGTGGCAGACGTCTCCCAGAAAGCTTGCTGAGAAGCCTCGTGTTTTCGGTCAGGAGCAGGAGCATGGCGGGTCAGAGCCGGGTCTTGTGGGTCGGAGCTTGCTGGTCAGAGCCTCGATCGTGTAGAAGGTCGGTGCGGCTGTCATCCAGTAGTAAGTAAGTAATACATTTATTGGCCCAAGTACTCACATACAGGAATTTGCCTTGTTGGTGCTCCACCCACAAGTAACAACATACAACATGACATACGCCAACCGGGAACTAATGGAGGGACTGCGTGAGGGGGCCGCTGTGCAGGGGTCCGTTGTGAGGGGGAAGGAAGAAGAAAGGAGGGCCAGACATGGGGGGTTCGCCGTGAGGGGCAGGAAGAGCAATGGCGGACCGGCGTGGAGGAAGGCCGTGTGGAAGTGGGTAGAACAAGGGTGGACCTAGCGCGGGATACGTTGTACTTTGTCAGCGTACTTTATGTGGCATCTATTTGTATACCTTGGGTATGCAGCAAAGAATTTCATTTTGACTAGTCACATGTGACAAATAAATTATTAAATTCAATGCAATTTGATTTCCCCGAGCAAACCAACATTATAAGCAGTCATTTCCACACATTAGTCTCTCTGAAATGATGTGTATAGGATGCAGTGATATGATGATAGATACAATTAATGCTTACATGAGTTGGAATAATTGTACTCATGTTCAATATCCTTTCTGCTAAAGTTTGATTTGAATTATAATCGGCATTTGTGTGGAAAAATGATTATGAAATACTGTACGTGACTATCTGAAAAAAACTGCTTATTCTTCCTCCTGCATTGTCATTGGTGTAGTGCTCTGAAAATGCGCATCATCACTGTAGTGGCTGCAGGTGAAAGCTCGCGGGTCGACCAGCGGAACACCACCAAGGGGGGGAGGGGAAAGGACAATGGGAACCCGGCGCGGGGAGACGCCGTGAGGGGGGGGGGAGAACAAAGGACGAGCCTTTGTACCCAGCGGGGGCACTTTGTAATTTTGTCAGTGCCCTTTATGTAGCGGCTATTGCAAACCTTGGGTACACAAGCAAAGAATTTCACTGTGACTTGTCACATGTGGCGATAAAGTATTCCATTCCACTCCAAATCTGTAAAAGTGAAATTGCTGGTTCCTGCTTTCAAACATCTATAAATGGAAAGATTTCCCTAAAGGGCCTGTCCCACTTGGGCGATCTAATCCATGAGTCCAGAAGACTGTCTTCGACCTTCAAACTCGAGGGCACTCTCCTGGAAAGCCTCGAGCTGGATCGACCGGCCGCATTGAATCCACGAGCTGGATCGACTGACCGCACACACACACACAAACACAAAAGGTAAACGGCTGCCACAGTTATGGTAAGTCTTTTAGGAGAGCGCGGGGGGGGGGGGGGGGGGGGGGGGGAGAGAAGTGAGATGGGAGGGAGGAAGGGGAGAAGGGGGGGAGAGAAGGGGGGAGAGAAGGGGGAGTAAGAGGGGGAGAGAAGGAGGGGAGGAGTGGAGACACTTTTAAGAAAGTATAATAAAGTTTAGCGGGCATTTAACCTACTGGTAGCACTTCCTAGGTCCTGAAAACTACAATCAAATCAAAATGCCCAGTCAGCGAAGGAGATTGCCCACGGCTGCCCTCGACTACCTGTATGTAAATAGCGACCCCACTCCACTGCACTACGAGTTAAAAAGACCCATGCCGACCAAATTTTACTCGCGGAAATTTTTTCAATACACTGAAACATTTTCCGTGACCTAGCTGAGGCCACGAGTATTCGGGAACTTCCCTCGAGCATGAAGGAGAGTTCCAGCCACCTCATAGGACCTCCTAGGAACCTCGTGCGAGTTTGAGTCGAGGGCAAACTCTTCTAAACTCGCAGATTAGGTCGCCGCAGTGGGACAGCCCCTTAATTCATGTTGGCTAGTATTTGGTACAGTAATCAATATGTACTGGTAAATTTTAAAAGACGTTGGCCAGGAATTGGACTGGAACCAACCCATTCTCCTGGCCACCCCGTGGCACTAGAGTTTGCTGGTGGTTCATGTGCATAGTGTTGCTGGTGTCACTGCCGTGACCATCCTTTGTTTTCAAGAACAGGCCCAGCCACTGGACACCGGTGGTTGAAACTAAAGCGCCGCCCATGAAGATCTGAGGTGACTCGCTGATAACTTGCACCGTCCGAAGATCTCTCCCAATGTACCCAAATCTCTCCAACAATGAACACAATGAAGTGAAATGATTGAACATTTAAAAAACATGTATTAATGTATTAATCTAAAAAAAAAATATTTATAACACATTTAATTATTGCAAGTCAATTCAAAACAATTTGTCATTAAAATGAAATATAAAAATAGCTATATGCCTTCATTTACCTTTTAACGAACCTCAGTGACTACATTGAATTAATTAAATGCCTCATGAAATGGCAATGGCTGGTATTGAGGAAAGATATGTATCAAGCTGGTGTTATGAGCAAGATATATATTCAGCTGAAGAAAGACACAAAAATCTGGAGTAACTCAGGCAGCATCTCTGGAGAGAAGGAATGGGTGACGTTTCGGGTCGAGACCTTTCTTCAGACTGAGAGTGACGGGAAAGGGAAACGAGAGATATACACGATGATGTAGAGAGATAGAGAACAATGAATGAAAGATGTGCAAAAAAGTAACGATGATAAAGCAACAGGGTATTGTTAGCTGTTTGTTGGGTGAAAACGAGAAGCTGGTGCGATTTGGATGGGGGAGGAATAGAGAGAGAGAGAGAGAGAGAGGGAATGTTTTTATATTCAGCCTCGCACCTTAGTAACAGAATACCTCTGGACTCAGTTTTCAAGTCCAAGCAAACAAAAGGTCACCTTTGCCTGCATCTGATCAGCAGCACATTCTGCGCTGGGAGGTGTGGAATGAGCTGATGCTTGCGTTGCAGTTAGTTGTACTGTGGTTCTCTATAGAACTGTTTTATGCCCCAGTCCCACTTAGGAAACCTGAACGGGAAACCTCTGGAGACCTTGCGCCCCACCAAAGTTTCCGTGAGGTTCCCGGAGGTTTTTGTCACTCTCCCTAATGGTCAAAAGTGGTTTCCGCGTAGTCGACCTTCTTCTATGTTCAAAAACCTCAGAGGTTTAAAAAAAGAAATCATTCTGAACCATGAAAGCAGGGTAGGAACAAGTTAGGTGGATGTTACTAAAAGCACATCTACTGCTGCCAGCAGCAGCCCTTTTGCCTTTCTTGAAAGGCTGATGAAGCAAATGAGTTGCTTTGTACTTTGTACATTGTGCTCCCTGCTCTCATGGTTCAGAATGATTTTTTTATTTAAACCTGGGAGGCATTTATTGTAAGAAAAAAAAAATTCTCTGCTTAAAGAACTCTGCAACTATTATTGAGCATGCCCAGGAGTGACACTTGCTTATGTTAATATTAACCGTTTTTTCACCCAGTTTTATTCTACCAGGGAGGTCTTACCTTCCACTACCTGCAACCTCTGGTAACCACCTTCAACTAGCATCGCAAGCGGTTTCGACTAAAAAATTACTGATTTTTAAAACGGCAACCTATTTTTAGTCGAGGCCGGTTTTGAATTTTTTGAAATAATCAGCGGAACATAGAAGAAGCTCGACTACATGGAAACCACCTTCGACCATTAGGGAGAGTGACCAGAACCTCCGGGAACCTCACGGAAACCTTGGGTGGGGCGCAAGGTCTCCGTTCAGGTTTTCTAAGTGGGACAGGGGCATTAGTGTGATCTCACTATATTGCCAAAGACAATTGAAAAAGCATCCTTTGTTTGCATAGTGCCTGGTGCAATTCTAAAATGATCTTACACTTCAACGAAGAACTTGTGAAGTGGGTAACATAGGATGCTGGTCTACATAGCTGTTGTACTGCAGGCACCTGAGAGCCCTGGAACAATACCATCAAAGATCCTTAAGAAAGATTCTGAGGATCAGCTGGGAGGACAAACGCACCAAACATCAGCGTTTTTGGAGGAAGCCAACATGACCAGCATCACCACCGCAATAATACAGCACCAACGTTGATGGACTGGCCATGTCATCCGCATGTCCAACACACGTCTCCCTAAACGGATCCTGTACTCTCAACTGAAGGAAGGTCGGCAAGCCCCCGGCAGGCCAAAGAAACGCTTCAAGGACAACATCAAGAACAGTTTGAAGAAATTCCACATCACATCGAGCGACTGGGAGCACATTGCACTGGACAGGCGCTCCTGGAGGAAATCCGTGCAGGAAGGAGCTGCACGTCATGAAACGGAACTACGCCGTGTCGCAGAGACAAAGCGACAGCACCGTAAGGAGAGAGAGAAGGGAGCCCGACGACTGCTGACCACCGCCAGTCTCCACTGCCCACGTTGCACCAAGGTGTGTGGATCGCGGATCGGCCTCTACAGACATCTGCAGACTCACAAGTAGACGACCCCATGGAGAGGAGAGGACAGTCATACTCGTTTTGAGTGACCGCGATGTTGATGATGAGGAAACATGGCACATCCAGACAATAATAATGAGGTAACCTTTTTTGACGGAAATGCATTGTCCAGGAAAGCAAAGATAACTATCCTGCTATATTCAAACTAGTCCCTATGTATCTTTTACATACTCCTGAGAGAGAAGCTAGAACCTCATTTTAATGACAGCATCTTATCCATAAAACAATTGTTGACAGAACAGCATACCATGTTAGAATACAGACTTAGATTGTGTTCTGCAAGCTTCAGGAGTTGAACTTGAACCTACAACACCTGAATCCTAGATGGACAACCCCCCAACATACTGCAGCTATAGCTGACTCATAAATTGAGATGAATGATGTATTTTCTGAAATCCTAGCACCAATGATGCCCTTTCAGTCTGCATAGATCAAAAGAGGTCATCAAATCAATAATTTTATAACTTTCAATTTCTCCAAAGCACAGAATAATGTCTGCAAAAACAAATGTTGAAGTGTTATTAATTTGCTTTGCCCTGATATATTGTATTTGCGAACCTCCATCCATCCTTGACCATCCGTGCAGAAATGCGAATGTAATTCAATCTGTGTCAGGCTAGCTGTGTGGTTAGTTCAAGCCGAAATATAAATGCTTTAACTGTGCCAAGAGCAAGGGAAATTGTGAATATTGTACAAGCTATTTGTGGAAACTTATCTATTCAAAATTCACCTCAGTGCTTCATTGTTATTTTTCAAATTACCATATGTGAATTTCATACAGTTTGTTTTATCAAATGTATATCACAGTGATCCACATGCAAAATAAAGTTCAAAGATCAAGAAATAAATGATTCGGGGATATTCCGACAGTTTGTGATTAAATAGGCCATAATCATTACGTGATTTTCAGACCTTCTGATCTGGTGCTTGGTAATTTTCATAACTGACTTACAGTTTAAAATAAATATTCTGAATGCGAATTAACACACAGATGTTTCTGATGCAACAATTATCTATTGAATTAATCTTTAAGGGATGAAATGAATTGATCAACTCATTAGCAGCAGTGCTTTAGTTTAGTTTAGTTCAGAGATACAGCACGGAAACAGGCCCTTCGGCCCACCGAGTCTGCACCAACCAGCGAGCCCCGCATATTAATACTACCCAACACGCACTAGGGACAATTTTTTACTTTTAAACCAAGCCAATTGACCTACAAACTTGTGCGTCTTTGGAGTGCGGGGGTAAACCGAAGATCTCGGAGAAAACCCAACGTGGTCACGGGCAGAACAAACAAACCTGGTACAGACAAGCACCCGTAGCTGGGATCGAACCTGGGCCTCTGGCGCTGTAAGGCAGCAACTCTACCGCTGCATCATCGTGCCACCCTTTAATTGGTTAAACAATAGAAATTGGAGCATTACATGTTATTTTTCATGGCATCAGTCAGCAAATTGAAATGTGTGAAATGCCGATGTTTAGTATTTACTCCAATTTCCTGCGTGTTCTGTGTGAAGAAAGTCATTATTTGTATAGGATCATGTATTACCATTAATGGACAGCCTAGTGTAATAATAAAATTCATAAATGATTTGATTCGAAAGAGAAAAAATAATTCTGGAGTAAACTCTTGATAACAATACTAAAGAGACTGTACATAAAATATATATTTTTTCCCCTTTCTTGATTCAATAAACCTCCCCATCCTCCATCATTTGTAGTTATCACTTTACCTAGGGTTTAGACCTACTTTGGGATGTGGATAAAGCTACTGATTTCACATTTTTCAAATAACCAATGTGCACACAATGGGAATTGACTGTTCTACTTTCTTAAATCAGTTTTATTTTTTTTTATTTTTACACACAGCAGTCTCCATTATAGAGAGTGAACTGGGTCAAACAATTATGGAGTAGATTGCTATTTCAAGACATGCTATGATTTGAGAGACCTGGATGACAATAGCGAGCCTAAGCTTCCAAGATAAAATCTCCCACTTCATTTTACTTGCATATAGAAACATAGAAACATAGAAATTAAGTGCAGGAGTAGCCCATTTGGCCCTTCGAGCCTGCACTGCCATTCAATATGATCATGGCTGATCATCCAACTCAGTATCCCGTACCTGCCTTCTCTCCAAACCCCCTGATCCCACAAGGGCCACATCTAACTCCCTCTTAAATATAGCCAATGAACAGGCCTCAACTACCCTCTGTGGCAGAGAGTTCCAGAGACTCACCACTCTCTGTGTGAAAAAAGTCTTTCTCATCTCGGTCTTAAAGGATTGCCCACTTATCCTAGAGCTGTGAGCCCTTGTCCTGGACTTCCCCAATATCGGGAACAATCTTCCTGCATCTAGCCTGTCCAACCCCTTAAGAATTTTGTAAGTGATGAACTAAATGGAATAACGTTGGTGTTAATGTAAAATAATTACTTGCTTATAGCTCTCTTCTCCTTTTTAGCCCTTAAAAGGCAATGAGATGTGTCCAACAGATCAATGAGAATTATGTCCACAGTTACAAAATATTTAATCTTTGCCTGCAGAGTCTGAATAACCTAATTACATAGAGGACATGCAATGGATTAATTATTTTTACATCTGCCAATAATTAAGGCTATTATAAGCATGAACTGCGTTTTATTATTCTGGAATGTGAACTATCTAAATAGATTTGGATATTCCTTGATTGAGTAAAGCATCACATTGACTGATCCCTGGGATGGCGGGACTGTCATATGAGGAAAGATTGAAAAGACTAGGCTTGTATTCACTGGAGTTTAGAAGGATGAGCGGGCATCTTATGGAAACATATAAAATTATAAAAAGACCGGACAAGCTAGATGCAGGAAAAATATTCCCAATGTTGGGCGAGTCCAGAACCAGGGGCCACAGTCTTAGAATAAAGGGGAGGTCATTTAAGACAGAGGTGAGAAAAAACGTTTTCACCCAGAGAGTTGTGAATTTATGGAATTCCCTGCCACAGAGGGCAGTGGAGGCCAAATCACTGGATGGATTTAAGAGAGAGTTAGATAGAGCTCTAGGAGCTAGTGGAATCAAGGGATATGGGGAGAAAGCAGGCATGGGTTATTGATAGGGGACGATCAGCCATGATCACATTGAATGACGGTGCTGGCTCGAAGGGCAGAATGGCCTCCTCCTGCACCTATTTTCTATGTTTCTATGATTCTATGTAGCAAGTACATATGTCTTTGCTTTATGTGTGGGAAAGAACTGCAGATGCTGGTTTAAATCGAAGATAAGCACTAAATGCTGGAGTAACTCAGGCAGAAGAAGGGACTCGAGACGAAACGTCACCCATTCCTTCTCTCTAGAGATGCTGCCTGTCCCGCTGAGTTACTCCAGCATTTTTTTTCGGTCTGTCTTTGTTTTATATTGTGCAGTGGGCAGTCAAATCTCTTCAATGTTAAGGAGATATTTTAAATTTGATTATGTGGTGGGGAAAAGAACAAAATTGCATGAACTGTAAATGTTATACATTGTCTGATTTTACTCTTCATTGACTTTACAAAAGAGTAAAGCTTGCTAGTCCTCGCTCTCTTTTACCCCCACTTCTATTTTGCATGTGGCATCTGTACCCTGAAATGTTAAGCTATCAGTTCTGACCCTCTTTTAGTCAGGTTTCCATAATGACTTTAACGTCCCAGCACCTATCCAAGCCCTGTGTTCATAGAAACATAGAAACATAGAAAATAGGTGCAGGAGTAGGCCATTCGGCCCTTCGAGCCTGCACCGCCATTCAATATGATCATGGCTGATCATCCAACTCAGTATCCTGTACCTGCCTTCTCTCGTTACACCCTGATCCCCTTAGCCACAAGGACCACATCTAACTCCCTCTTAAATATTGCCAATGAACTGGCCTCAACTACCTTCTGTGGCAGAGAATTCCAGAGATTCATCCATCTTACCTGCCAATCATTGATATAAATGGAATTTAATCCAATATAATTTCACACAAAGGGGGTGGTGGGTGCATGGAACAAGCTGCCAGAGGAGGTAGTTGAGGTTGGGACTATCCCAATGATTAAGAAACAGTTAGACAGGTACATGGATAGGACAGGTTTGGAGGGATATGGACCAAACATTGGCAGGTGGGATTAGCGTAGCAGGGACATGTTGGCCAGTGTGGGCAAGTTGGGCCGAAGGGCCTGTTTCCACACTGTATCACTGTGACTCTCTGACTCTATAATCCAATCATTTTCCCACTCTTGCTCTTGTATTCCTGTCAATCCTGCCTCCTGAGCTTGCTGTCATTGACCTTTGTACTGACTTCCAGCCTCCCTTCCCCTATTCAATCCAGATAAGGAACCTTACCCCCTGCACCAACTCCCCAGCCAAACATTCATCTGTCCGATCTTCGTATTCTCATACTCAGCAGCATTGGGAGGAGTAATCCAGAGATCACAACCCTGGAGGTCTTGCCTTTTAACCTTTTACCTAACTAATTTTATTCACTTGGCAAGACCTCATCCCTCCTCCTACATTTATGACCATGCCTTTGTACGTTTTTTTATCGTAGGTTTAGTCGATGTAGGTCGTAGTAGGTCACAGTAGGTCGGCACGTTATTCGTAGGTAATCGAGAATAGTCGAAGGTCATCGAAGGTAATCGTAGATAGTCTTCATCATAGTCAAAGGGAGGTCGAAGGAAATCGAAGGAGGTCGTCTTCACTCTCCACTATTCAGTGTCCAATTTTCCCGAAGTTAGTCTTCAACATAGTCGAAGGAGGACTTCAACATGACATTTTTTTCAAACTCTCCTAAACTCTTCTAAACCCGCCAATTAGGTCGCCGCAGTGGGACAGCCCCTTAACTGACCTCCCCTGCACTTTGTTGTGCAGCCAAGGAAGAATTGCACACAAAAAAGACGGACCTTATCTTACCCTGACGTCACCCTCTGTTCAGCCTCTTTGCAAAGCCTTGTGAGAGGAAATTACTTGAGCTAATTTTCCCCCAACAGTCAGACTTCACATGTGAGGTGACTGCTCGGGTAATAAGCGAGTTCGGTATCTCGATAAACTCAAGGAATCATGGGATTTGTCAAAGGTCATTTAGGATAAATAAAAGCAAATGCAGCGCTGTATAAACTGTGTATAAATTGTTAAGTATACTACCAAGGAATTAATCTAGAATTCTGTCAACTCAATAGCTTCCTTTCTTGTTCTGATGTTCACACACTACGTACACAGTCCCAGTTATAGTTCCGTTCATTAATCTGCAATTATGAGATATTCGAAAAATTAAAGATTTTATTAGTTTCATTTAATCCTTAATGTGTTTGCTACTGTAATAAGAAAATATTACTTGTGTTTGAAACATTTTCTTATCTTAAATTCATAATTTAGGCATAAAAATATATTTAATCTGAGGCAGGCAGTGTGATGTGGGCTGATACTTTACCTACAGGCAGTGTGAATGTACCGTTAAGGCAAAGATTCATCTCCGAGGAAAACTGGGTACAGCGTTGGCCCTGTGAAGGAGCCGCCAATCTGATATAAGACATTTAACTGTGAAATGCCTGCCCTTTAGTATTGGATAGATTGAGCGGAGGGTCTGCGTGTTCCACATTTGCGGTGGTTGCGGTGCGTTTCCCCCAGCCATCTCGCCCAGTGCACGTTGACCAGCGCAGTTCACCAGCCCTTGTTAGCAGAGGCTCTTTGTGCAGGTATTACCCAAAGCCCAAAGGTTTTGTGGAGGTTCTGCGTTAGGATCGGGCACGCAGCGATCTAGCGAGACGGCTGTCAGATCAGATCAGCCCAGGTTGTCGAGTAGCCGAATGGAGGATTTTAATGTGTCGTTATTAAACTGTTCCATCTGTGCGGCATCGCCAGCTCTCTCTCTCCCGGATCCCCCACCCCAACTGTCGACAAAGTCTGACTGAGAAAATGCTCCCACTCATATTACGTGTTGGCTCCACGTTTGCCCACTCACTGGGGCGGGCAGCACCTCATTCAAAGAGAGCGAGAACAGGTCCCGTCAGCTGGAGAGCTGCGACCCACTCCTGAGTGAAGCCTCTAGTTTGGCTGCCATTCAAATGGCTGCAAATTCTCATAATTATCACCGCCCAGTCACCCGGACCCGGCTCCCAACTGTGTGCCCTGACAGACTGGAACCAACCCCAGAGGTTAAAGCGACAGCATCTTTATTAAAGCCAACCCACCTCGAAAGTTTAACCAGCCTGTTTGAATCCAATCTGAACTTTCCAACCTACCCCCACACAGCACATTCTCCACGTTTCCTTCAATCCAGGAAGGTTGTTTAGATAGGAATGTAAGGACTGTCTCAAATTGGTTGACACACAACTTGTAATTCGTGTAAATCAATATCAAATTTGAATGGCTGTGACTCAGGGTAATGCCAGAGATTTGATAATTGACAAGTTCGTTCCAGGCATTCTTGTGTTTTCAAGGCTGGTGCTGTATTGAGTTAATAATTTAAATAGATACAATTGTGGATTTGTGCAGCCTGCAGTACGCTGTGTCCTACTGTCGATATATTTGACGGATACATTTATTTATGAATCTCATTGAAATGAAAACGCAGGTTCGTACATATACAGTGGCTCAGCTGGCGAGAATGTTTATCCCGAATGACCCATGACCTGGGCTTGCGCAGTTGTAATACCGAACTCGCTTATTGCCACTAATAGTCAATCGTCACTGGAGTGGAGATAGCTTGAACCATTTTCTACCTTACAGTCAGATTGTATAATAGAAACAGTTGCCCTCAGGTTCAGACATCACAATAGAGGAGACTGGGGTAATTGTACCCCAGCAATCAGAGGGCAAATTAGACAAAATTGTTTGAGTTCATTTTTTTCCTCTAATCGACTTGGGCTGACAAGTAACATAGAGGGGTTCCTGCATATAAATAATGTTGGGTTAAAAGGTAAAAAACAAATATTGAAAGGGAGGAGCAAATGGATCGCTTTCATTATTCTGGTGAAGAATAAGATTTTAATAGCAAGATTTGAAAGTTGGGAACAAATGACCCTTTAAATAAATGTCTGATTTTAAATCAGAAAGCTGACTTCCTTTGAGGTTAGAGCCATACTGTGGAAATTCATATTTGGAATGATATGCTGTCAAGTGAAATGCTGCAGTTTTTATTTCTGACTGCATTAAATCCGCTATTCTGATATTCTCCATCAGCAGAGAGGAAACACAATTCCATGGTGACAATCTGGATTTATTCATCATTTCTAAAAGTTCCAATGTGACAAAAATACTCCAGGGCATCATCAGATTAGCCAGTGAAAAGAAAAATGAGCCAATACAATGTGCGTCGAAAAATAATTCGTCCTCACAAACCTTAAGCAACTGGAGGGTTCGTAGCTTTAAAAAGAACAGATGATTCATATTTACCAAAAATACTGCAAATTACTGCATTAGTACTGATCTGTGAAAAATTATAAAACAGTTGCAGTTATTTATGAAGAATACTGTCCCTGCACATTTTTCATGGGGGGAATGCATGGGATAACTTAAAATTCAAAGGTTAACACAAAGGTTTAGTTTAGTTTAAAAATATAGCATGGAACCAGGCCCTTCGACCCACCGAGTCCATGCTGTCCATTGATCACTTGTTCACATTGTGTTATCCCACTTTTGCATCCACTCCCTAAATAGTTTAGTTTATTATTATTGTTATTTGTAAAAAGCTTTTGTTTGTGTGCTGTCCAGTCAAATAAATCACTGTGATGATTCAAATCCAGCCGACCACACTAAACATTGTAGCCCACAATGTTTAGTGCAAGATTAAGTGCGAAATTTCAAAGATCTCCAATGAGGTACCTGGAAGTTCATGACCGAACTTGAGCTGATGAGAGGACCATTCTGTTGCCAAATTACAGCTAGGAAGGAACTGTCCCTGAATTTGGAGATATGCACTTTCAATCTTCTGTACCTCTTGCCTGACGGGAAAGAGGGAGTGACTGGGGTGAGACTAGTCCTTGACTATGCTGCTGGCCTTGCCGAGGCAGTGTGAAGTGGTGATGGAGTCAATGGAAGGGAGGTTGGTTTGTGCGATGGTCTGGGCCACATCCAAAACTCTCTGCAATTTCTTGCGGTCTTGGATGCAGCTGTTCCAAAACCTGGCTGTGATGCATCCTGATATAATGCTTTCTACAGCCTATCTGTGGACGTTGATGGACGATTGTTAGGGACATGCCAAACTTCCTAAGCCTTCTAAGGAAGTAGAGGCGTTGGTGTGCTTTCCCCACCATGGCTTCAATGTGGCTGGTTCAGGCCAAATAGCTGGTGATATTTATTCCTAAAAACTTGAGGCTTTGGACCATTTCTACCTCAGCGCCATCAATGGATTGCATGTACTGATTCCTGAGGCCCTGAAGTTAATCACAATCTCCTTTGTCTTGTTGACATTGAGGGAGACGTTGTTATATTGGCACCAGGTTACGAATCAGGATCTCAGTCTACTTTCTGTCAACCATCTCATCATTATTGGGTATCCCGCCCACTACAATTGTGTCATCAGCAAACTTGTAAATGGAGTTGGAATGATATTTGGCTGCACAGTTATGATTATATCAGGAATATAGTAGGAGGCTGAGAACATACTAGGGGCAATTTACAGAGGCCATTTAACCCAGTGCTTCTTAAACTGGTGAATGGTTCACCCAAAGGCGAATGAAATTATTTTGGGGTGAATGAAAATAGAGGGGTGAATGAAGGATGATTTTTTCTATACTTAAAAAAGGCATTGCCATTAAAGTGGTTAGTAAGCTCTTATTGGTTTTAATTGCAGCGTAGCTGGAAATTTTATGTTTTTTTTCTCCCTACCTATTGTCCTCTAATTTCAAAGTGGCAGGATATTTCCCAAATATACTGTAATATAACCTTTTAGGGAAGACCAGATGAGCTAGTGTGATCATCTATCTATATTACTAAAAGTAAGATCTTGACCATTTCCTGTTTTCTCTTTCATGATTTATGAAAAAAAACGTTGCCACTTACGGCTGTGATTTTTGGTTGTGCAGGATGAGAGGATTTTTCCCATCGATGAAAAGTAAAAGAGCTATTAACGTATTAAAAATGTTGACATTCTCTCTGCTGCCCCTGCTGGTGAGAGGGGGAAGGGACTATAAAACCAGGAAGTGTTGTGCCTCACTCAGTCTTTACAAGATGAAGGAAGCGGGAGGGTCACGTCTCTCTGAGCTGTGAATAACACTGAACACATGTCTACTCACTGTGAGTGCCCTTAATGTGGTTCGGACATGAAAATGTGATTGCTTTGAAATGCTACACTGCAAAAATGGTTGTTGTTGGTGGTGGTAACTGCTTTGAAATGCTGCACTGTAAACATGGTTGTTGTTGGTGGTGGTAACTGCTTTGAAATGCTGTACTGCAAACATGGTTGTTGTTGGTGGTGGTAATGGCTTTGAAATGCTGCACTGCAAACATGGCTGTTGTTGGTGGTGCTAACTGCTTTGAAGTGCTGAACTGCAACATGGTTGTTTTTGGTGATGGTAACTGCTTTGAAATGCCGCGCTACAAACATGGTTGTTGTTGGTGGTGGTAACTGCTTTGAAATGCTGCACTGCAAACATGGTTGTTGTTGGTGGTGGTAATGGCTTTGCAATGCTGCACTGCAAACATGGTGGTTGTTGGTGGTGGTAACTGCTTTGAAATGTTGTTGGTGGAAACTTGACAACTTCCTGTTTGCACTGTGTATAGATTTTAGATAAAACGCTACCACTTCCGGCTGTGATTTTTGGCATTCTTACTCTGTCCCCCGCCGCTCATCAGTTGCAGAGGATTCTTCCCATTAATGAAAAATAAAAGTGTTATTAGTGTTTAAAAAAATGTTGAGAATCTCTCTCATGTCAATCATGCCATGAAGGCCATGCCACTTCCGGTTGGAGGTGGGAGGGATTATAAAACCCAGAAGTGTGGGTGTGGCTCAGACTCTGCAAGATGGGGGAGGGTGAGGTCATGATTGTCTGAGCTGTGAATCAATGGAACACACTGAATGTGCACCCACTGTGTCTTGCACCCTGCTTGAAGTGGTATGAAACTGCACTTGAATTTGGAGGCCCTGCACCCTGCTTGAAATGGCATGAAATAGCACGAGCATATGGTGGCCTTGCACCCTGCTGGAAGTGGCATGAAACTGCAGTTGAATTTGGTGGCCTTGCACCCTGCTCGGTGGCATGAAACTGCACTTGAATTTGGTGGCCTTGCACCCTGCTTGAAATGGCATGAAACTGCACTTCAATTTGTTTGTCTTGCACCCTGCTTGAAGTGGTAGGATACTGCATTTGAATTTGGTGGCCTTGCACCCTGCTTGAAGCGGTGGGAACTGCACCTGAATTTGGTTGCCTTGCACCCTGCTTGAAATGGAATTTCAAGGAATAGCCGTGAGTCAACTGCTAGCCCACCAGCCGTGAGTGAGCTGCCAGCACATCAGGCTTGAGTGACTGAGCTGCCACCACAAGAATCCATTTGGCCCACAATGTCCATGGAAACCAAGCCCTCTGGAAACCAGTCCCTTCAGCTTGCAATACCCATACTAGTGCTCCAGAAAGCCCCCCCCCCCCCCCCTCGCTGGCCACCAATATTGGAATTGGTGGAGAGGTGGAATATTGCGTTGGGGGCCCAGCCCTCCCATGTGAACATGGGACCCAACGGGTCCCACTTGTCTAGTAAATATATAAATGGCAACACTGGAGGATCGTCGTAGGCAACTGTTGAACTGTAACTTTACTTTATGTAACAATTTAACTACCAAAGTTGATATTTGGTGGTATTGTGAGCTTTCGTCTGGGAGAGTTATAGAAAGTTATATTAGTTGGATACTAATATATTAATTCACTTACTCCATGTTTTTCTGTGTTAGTTTTCCAAGAAAAAAACTGCAGTAATCAAAGCCCGAAAGGATATAATGGGGCTGAAGCCCAGTGTTTAAATGTTGGAATTTTATGATTCCAATAGAATGATTTTCCAACTCTAGTGGTTATTAAACTTTTTTTTAGATTTCTTTACATATTTTTTCCTAGATTTCTTTACATATTTTTAGGATTTTCAAAAAGTTGAATAAAATAAACATTTAAGAAATTAGTTAATTTATGTTTTCTGCTCATGTGACAAATTAAATTATATATAAAATTATACACAAGGGAATATAAGACGAAAATAATGAAAAAACATAAGAAAATATAGTCGAGGATGATTGAAATTTTGTGATAAAGACTCAAGGGTGAATGACACTGAAATAGTTTAAGGAGCACTGAATTAACCTACAAACCTGCATTTCTTTAGGAAGTGGGAGCACCTGGAGCAAACGCATGCAGTCACGTGGAGAAAGTGCAAAAATCCACACAGACAACACCTGAGGTCAGGATTGAACCGGGGTCTCTGGTGCTATGAGGCAACGGGTCTACCAGCTGCACCACTTATTATCCTGATTACTAATTTTTTTAATGACATATTACAGATTAATTATTGACATTCAGCGACTCTGTCAATAAAAATTAATTGAAACAATGAGAATTAATTGATACAATTACCCCTTAGAATTTCAATGTTGTAGATTATAAAAAATGACATATTTTTACGTTTTGCTTTCCTGTACCATTTTTCTTATTACTTTGCCTCCTTTTGGATTGATTATTTTTTAAGTGGAAGAGTGCATGAGCTGAGCATGAGTGGGGAGTTAAAAACACGGAAATCGATTATGTTGAGAAGTTGCCTCCAAATAGCACTTAGCTATCGGACAACCAACCTGGTGAGCCAGCCTCTCGGGAGGGGAGAATTGTCAGTTACAACATTTTATCAGTTACGGTGACATCAACATGAGTTTTGCAATTTAACTCTGTGTTTAAGAGTTTCTTGGCCATCCTTCAATTTTCCAGTCAAAGTACATTGAGAGCCTAATAACAACCAAGGCGTCAAAGACATGATAAGAAATTATGTTCACAAACATTCTTGCATTTCAACCACTTTCTTTCCTTCTAATGTGGAGGACTATCCTTGCCTGTAAGGTGGCAGTAGGTTAAAATGTAGATACGTTCCACCTACAATTGGGTTTCTCTTGCAAGGCTGGATTCATAGAATGGAAACAGCATGAGAGAATGATGATCCAGGCATCATCTATTCACGCACGTCCTTCTGCTCTTTACTGAAAGCTATACATATTATTTTTCCTCTGATAAAACGTGGGGACCAGATTTAGACACAATATTCCAGGTGAGACCTATCTGATGCTTTACATTTATTCCACATAACCTACTTGCTTTTGTGGCCTGAAGTCTACTTTTGATGTTTGGCACACAATGCTGGTGTAACTCAGTGGGACAGAGAGCATCTGTGGAGAGAAGGAACGGGTGACGTTTCTTCAAAGTAAGGGTGCCTGCCTTTATTCTCAAATTCTCCATCAGTGTCACATCATGTTCGGCACAGACATTGTAGGCTGAACGGCCTGTTCTTGAGCTGTACTGTTCTATGTTCTATGTGCTATGCTCTATCTGCTGCACCCATTCCTTCTTTCCAGAGATGCTGCCTGTTCCGCTGAGTTACTCCAGCATTTTGTATCTATCTTCAGTGTAAACCGACATCTGCAGTTCCTTCCTATCTACTTTTGAAAGCTTGAGGTCACATGCTTCATTAACTGAGGGGGTAATCTTTGGATTACTACTGATGCCACATGCTAATGAGGGTAGCAATAGGAGGATAGGCAGATGAATGCATGGCTGAGGAGTTGGTGCAGGAGACAGGGATTCAGATTTTTGGACCATCGGCCTCTCATCTGGGGCAGAGGTGACCTGTATAAGAGGGATGGGTTACACCTGACCTGGAGGGGCACTAACATCATTGCATGGAGGGTTGATAGTGGCGAGGGTTTGAACTAGAATGGCAGAGGGTGTTGGAACCAGAGCAGCAGGTCAGCTAATGGAAGGGATGATGAGACAGTGGAGATTATGTGTCGAAAAGGATGGACAGGCAGGGAGAGGTTCATGAACGTGGGGATAATGAGGGGCTGAAGTGTGTTTACTTCAATGCGAGGAGTATTGTGGAAAAGCTGATGAACGTAGCCTGGGACCAGTGCTTGGAATTATGATGTTGCAGCCATTAGGGAAACATAGTTGTTCGAGGGACACACCTGGCAGCTCAACGTTCCAGGTGTTTCAGATGTGTGAGAGAGGGAGGTAAATGAGGTGGAGGAGACTTAGTGTTTAAGAAGGAACTGTAGATACTGGAAAATCGAAGGTAGATAAAAATGCTGAAGAAACTCAGCGGGTGAGGCAGCATCTATGGAGCGAAGGAAATAGGCGACGTTTCGTGTGGAGTCTGAAGAAGGGTCTCGACCCGAAACATCGCCTATTTCCTTCACTCCATAGATGCTGCCTCACCCGCTGAGTTTCTCCAGCATTTTTGTCTGCCTTTGAGGAGACTTAGAGTCAGAGTCATAGAGTGATACAGTGTGGAAACAGGCCCTACAAGCCAACATGTCCCAGCAACCAGCATAGAGGTATATATCATTATGATAAACGCAGATAGGGTAGATATTCATAACCTTTTTCCTTGGGTGGGACTGTCCAGCACAACACGGCATAGCTATAAGGTGGGAGGAGGAAAGATGAATGGTGAAATGCAGGGCAAGTTTTTTACACAGAGAATGGTGGAGGCATGAAACACACTGCCAGGCGTGGTGATGGAAGCATATACAATAGTGGCATTTAAGAGGCTTTTAGATAAGCACAAAGAAGTATAAGGAATATGGATCATATACAGGTAGATGAGATCAGTTTAACTTGGCATCATAGGTAGATGCTGGAGTAACTCAGCGGGTGAGGCAGCACCTCTGGAGAGAAGGAATGGGCGACGTTTCGGGTCGAGACTCTTCTTCAGACTGATGTCAGGGGAGTGGGAGGGGGGGGAGGACAAAGATAGAATCTAGTGCAAACATTGTGGGCCGAAGGGCCCATTCTTGTACAGTACTGTTCCGTATTCTATGTTTATCTGCACTCTCACTGTGACACCATATTCTGCACTCTCAAGACATAGGAAACTGCAAATGGTAGAACCTTGAAAAAAAGACAAAATGCCAGAGGAACTCAGTGGTTTAGGCAGCATCTGGAGAGGAAATGAACAGGTGGTGTTTCAGGCTGAAATCCTTTAGCAGACATCTGCATTCTGCATCTTCATGTTCCTGATATACTCGCGTATGTCATGGTTTGCCTGGAAAGCATGCAAAACAAAGTTTTTCACCAAAAGGGTCTCAACCCGAAATGTGAGTGAAGAAGGGTCGCAACCCAAGACATCACCCACTCATTCCACAGTCATAGTGTCATAGAGTGATACAGTGTGGAAACAGGCCCTTCAGCCCAACTTGCCCACGACGGCCAACATGTCCCAGCTACACTAGTCCCACCTGCCTGCATTCAGTCCATAACCCTCTAAACCTGTCCTATCCATGTACCTGTTTCTTAAACGTTGGAATAGTCCCAGCATTAACTACCTCCTCAGGCCGCTTGTTCCATGCACCCACCACCCTTTGTGTGAAAAAGTTACCCCTCAGATTCTTATTAAATCTTTTCCCCTACACCTTGAACCTATGTCCTCTGGTCCTCGATTCCCCTATTCTGGGCAAGAGATTCTGTTCATCCACCCGATCTATTCCTCTCTTCTATCCAATGATGCTGCCTGTTCCACTGAGTTACTCCAGCATTTTGTGTCTATCTTCGTTTTTCACTGTATCTCAGTATAGGTGACAAAGGTAAAGCAATACCATGACCATTCAAAGAGCTTGTCAAGTTTGATAATGAAAAGCTGGTTGAAAATTCAAAGTTTCTTCTGCTGTTGGGGTTTGTTCTGGCCCAAATATCACATTATGGAAAGTTCAACAATTATAAAGGGCAATGATATTATTCAATCTTGAGTTTATTTTTCAGGAAATTAACATCTGGGGATCCACAGAAGGTATGGTCAATGGTGTTTTACCCTGTGGGTGATTTCTGTTGATTACCCGATAAGTTTCAGTTAATTACATTTCCCATATAACTTAAATGACAGAAATGCAAGAAAAAATATGGAAGCCCAATTACTTTCTTCAGTATGCCCCTCAGCTTCTAGTTACCAACTGATCCAGCTGGGTTTACATTGCATAAACCAATGGGACCATATTAAACCGGATTATCCCACAACCTGATTACCTGAATTGAATTGAATTGAATAAATTGTATTAGCCAAGTATGTATACATACAAGGAATTTGCCTTGGTGCTTTGCTCGCAAGGTACAACACGATATACAGTAGACAATTAAAAAGAACACATTATAATTTAAACATGTGAAGAATGAAATAAAATACCAGAGCAAAAGGAGGCTGCAGACTTTTGGCTGTTGAGTAGAGCTACTGCTCGTGGAAATACGCTATTTTTATGTCTGGCTGTGAAAGCTTTGACAGTACGGAGTTTACTCCGCTTTTGCAGGAAGGACATCCTCTGTTGGGCCTTTTTGACTGTGGAGTCGATGGTGACCTCCCATTGAAGGTCCATGGAGATGATGGTTCCAGGGAACTTAAATAACTCCACAGATGTGACTGTGGTGTTGTTGATGGTGAGTGGGGGGAGGGGAGGGAAACTCTCTAAAAAGTCTACAATCAATTCCACCATTTTAAGAGCATTGAGCTCCAGGTTGTTACGAAGGCACCAGGATGCCAGCTGTGTCACTTCCTGTCTGTAGGCAGATTCCTCCCAATCTTGGATCAGTGTAATCAGGGTTGTGTCGTCCGCAAACTTGAGAAGCTTGACAGAGGTGTCTGTGGAGGTGCAGTCGTTGGTGTAGAGAGAGGAGAGGAGAGAGTACGCAGCCTTGCGGTGCTCTTATGCTGAGGGTCAGCAGATCCAAGAGGTCCTTTCGCAGCCTCACATGCTGCTTCCTGTCTGTCAGGAAGTTAGGAGAGTTTGGAGTGTAGTAGCTCTGGCACAATGGTTTTGAATGCAGAGCTAAAATCCACAAACAAAATCCTTGCATAGGTCCCCTGGCGGTCTAGGTGCTGGAGGATGAAGTGCAGGCCTGGGTTGACTGCGTCATCCATTGATTTAACTGATTAACTGGAAAGTGGGACAAGGAATGATAGGTGGAATTACACTTGGACAAGTCTGAAATGTTGTATTTTGGGAAGTTAAACCAGGGCAGGATGTGTACAATAAATGGCTGGGCATTGGAGAGTATTGTTGGTCAGGAGTGATCAAGGGGTCATAGATATAATTCAGATGGTGGTCTGATGGCAACAGGCAGAAGATAGGACTTCTTGGTGACTTTTGGACTGAGATGAGGAAGAACTAGGCCATTTAGGACTGAGATGATGTACAACTTTCTCACCCAGAGAGTTGTGAATCTGTGGAATTCTCTGCCACAGAAGGCAGTGGAAGCCAATTCACTGGATGTTTTCCCAAGAGAGTTAGATATAGCTCTTAAGGCTAACGCAATCAAGGGATATGGGGAAAAAGCAGGAACAGGGTACTGATTTTGGATGATCAGCCATGATCATATTGAATGGCGGTGCTGGCTCGAAGGGGCGAATGGCCTACTCCTGCACCTACTCCTGCTCCTGCACCTATTTTCTATGCTTCTGTGTAACCTTTTTGGTGCCAGAAATGTGGCGACACTTGTGTCTGCCTAGGTGAGGTCTGTTATATGATTTTACCAGAGCAAGTGGAAGAGGCAAGTACAATAACAGTGTTCTAAACATATTTGGAATATGTATTCTAACATACAGTGTTCTAAAAATGTACATGGCCAGGAAGTTTAGAGTTATATGGGGCAAATAAATGTAATTGGCAGTATTCAAATTAGGCAGAGATGGGTTGGGCTGAATGTCTATTTTCTGTTCTGTATTACTCTTCGATCCTATGGCAGCCCTGGTGTTTATAAGACTCGGTAAATTAAAAATTGTATCTGTGGTGCCCTAAATGTCCAGCAATGCAGTTGGGCAAAATTTCAGTGCTGAATTCCATGCTGATATTAGCTGATGTTTGGGTAGAATCCTAGTGCGCTCAATATTTTCTCAAGCTCCAGTAAAGTGCATTGAAGAGTTGACAGATTGATATGAAACATGAATCAATGCAAACAATGTGCATATAATTTATTCAAGGACATATTTGCAGACTGCCTCTGGAAACCTCCATACCCATTGTTGCAACACAGAACAGCGATTTGTGACATTACACAATCGTTGAAGTGATGTTAGCCTTGAAGCAACAACTATTGTTCACAACTGCTATTACATCTTCCATATGTGCTTAACCCAACACACAGATCAATGGTGAAGCCTGATGTTATCTCCTTAGCTAAATGTGTGCATTATGGTGCAAAATGAGTGACAGTGAATCAGAAGCCCAATTTATATCTCTGCTGGGTTTTATTTTAATCGGGATTAAAATCAGGGGAAGGTTAAAACTGGTCTGGAAGTTGATTATTGCTTGCACTAAAAAATCATTCAAAGTCAGACTGACCTCCTCTGATTGGGAAAGTTGTTCCAGAGGCCCACTGGGCAAGTACATTGAATGGTGTGGCGTGGGAAGAGCAGATTACAAGCACAACAGCCGAGAGGCGAAGGACTGATTGCTATCTATTAACCTCAGCCCGTGGTGCAAGAGTGAAGATTTCATCAGTGTCAAAGCTGAAAAATTGAAAAGCTGGCTCCATTCACGAGCTGGATTTACAAATGAAGAATAGCCATGTGAATAAACTAGTTGAGGGCATCCAGCATCCTCTCAGCGCAGTAGCTCAGCAGAACTCAGGCAAACCGATTGCAAAATAAAACTGAGAACTAACAGTGAGAAAGTTAATATGTGTATGAAGGAATTGCAGTTGAAATGAAATGACTTCCGGTGGCGCTAATGGTGGAGTAGGGTGAGTGCCAACTAGCTCCACGCGAAAAGACCGAAAAAAAACGGGAACTAAGTATAGAACTGACCTGCAGAAATCGCTCCGGCAGCCTGTGTGACGTCATCAGACCGCGACTGAAGTCCTAATGTCGGTAAAGCACTCCCCCACAAAGGAACCGACTAGAAAAACTACAGGAGGAAAACAAACGAAGGAGGTAGGCCGGACTGAAGCCTCGGGCTCAGTTTTAAACATCGTCCCAGGAGGACGTCCCAGTGGCCCAGAAGATATACATAAAGAAAAGAGAAATGGATGAACTACGCAACAGCATTACAATGGAAATTGCAAGTATAAAAGAAGAATTGATAAGTTTTAAAAATGAATTGAATATTAAAGGAATTTTGAAAAGTCTTAATACAGAGATTAAAGAAGATTTCTTAGAGTTTGAAAATAAAATGACTAATATTGTGCTTACGAAAGTGACTAACATGAAGGAGGAAATGTCAGCAAATTTCGACTTACAAATTAATGAAGTAAACGAGAAAATTAAGTCGAATGAAACCAACACTAATGATAATCTGGAAGTGATCTTCACTACAATGCAGCAACAAATGAAGAAACAGGCTGACACCATAACTCATCTGGAAGTAACAACAGAGACACTCCTTGCCGAGAACAAGCGTTTATCAGATTTAATGCTTAAAGTAACTGAAAAATGCATTGACTTGGAGGGCAGTCAGAGAACACAGAATCTGAGAATCGTGGGCGTTCATGAGGGTAAAGAAGGAAATAAAGTTCTCTGTGACTTTGCTGCAGACTTATTAAAAACAGTCTTGAATTTAGACCAAAAACCATTAATAGGGCGGGCACACAGAGTTTTTGGACGTCGCTTGGACCCGAATGCCCCCACCCCCCCCCCCCCCCCCAGGCAGCTGATAGTGAAGGACCAATATGATCACGTGTTGGAGGATATCATGAAAAAAATTGCTGGCACAAGAAATCTTATGTTTGATGGAGACAGAATAAGCATATTTCGAGATTACCCTGCAGAGGTGGTCAGAAGGAGAGCGTTATTCAATGAGACAAGAGGGATTCTAAGAAAGATAGACAACTTGAAATATGGATTGCTGTACCCCGCAAGACTGCGAGTCACTTATCTGCAGAAGGAACAGTTTTTCACTGATCACAAGAAAGCACTGGCATATGCCCAGAAGATTGTGGGATCGAGAGAGGATTGAATAATTTACATATAATACCGTCATTTTGCTGAGAACAAATGGAACTTTAATTCGTTATATTCAAGGACTATTGAAAGCTGATAACGACAATCGTGTTGGCCTTCCTGTTAGGGACATATTATTTTTTAAATATTTAGTACTAATTTTTACTAACAATTACTAATCATCAAAAACACTTGTTATTATTATTGGAACAATTAGTTAAAAACATGATATGTTAAATATAAAAAAACAACAAATAAAAAGTTATAATTTAGATATCTTATTAATTGGAATTTGTGATGTTCACCCTTTATCTACATTTAACTAACACTTGATTAATAACTAACTAAGAGAGTAATAGTCTCTCACTATATGATTACCAATACTCTGGTCCAAAATAGTTTTAATATAATCCCGTAAATTATTCATATTCAAATTTTTCTTGTAAGCATGGAGCTAGGAATAATTTTTTTTAAATCTACGGAAGTCTTTAGATGGACAGCCACGTTAGTGTGGCTAGCACTAACTACACTAAATTTAGATGTAGTTTCTTCTTTCTTTTCACATTTTATTAATTTTCTATTTTTTTACTTTTTGTATTTCTTACCTAATTATTATATTAAGCTTGAATTTATTTACAAATATTATTTAGACATAGACATAGAAATTAGTTGCAGGAGCAGGCCATTAGGCCTTTCGAGCCTGCACCGCCATTCAATATGATCATGGCTGATCATCCAACTCAATATCCTGTACCTGCCTTCTCTCCATACCATCTGATCCCTTCAGACACAAGGGCCACATCCAACTCCCTCTTAAATATGGCCAACGAACTGGCCTCAACTACCTTCTGTGGCAGAGAATTCCACAGATTCACCACTCTCTGTGTGAAAAACGATTTTCTCATCTCGGTCCTAAAAGACTTCCTCCTTATCCTTAAACTGTGACCCCTTGTCCTGGACTTCCCCAACATCGGGAACAATCTTCCTGCATCTAGCCTGTCCAACCCCTTAAGAATTTTGTAAGTCTCTATGAGATCACCCCTCAATCTTCTAAATTCCAGCGAGTACAAGCCGAGTCTATCCAGTCTTTCTTCATATGGAAGTCGTGCCATCCCAGGAATCAGTCTGGTGAACCTTCTCTGTACTTCCTCTATGGCAAGAATGTCTTTCCTCAGATTAGGAGACCAAAACTGTACACAATACTCCAGGTGTGGCCTCACCAAGACCCTATACAACTGCAGTAGAACCTCCCTACTTGTACTCGAATCCTTTTGCTATGAATGCCAACATACCATTCGCTTTCTTCACAGCCTGCTGCACCTGCATGCCTACTTTCAATGACTGGTGTACCATGACACCCAGGTCTCGCTGCATCTCCCCTTTTCCTAATCGGACACCATTCAAATAATAGTCTACCTTCCTGTTTTTGCCACCAAAGTGGATAACCTCACATTTATCCACATTATACTGCATCTGCCATGCATTTGCCCACTCACCCAGTCTATCCAAGTCATCTTGCAGCCTCCTAGCATCCTCCTCACAGCTAACACTGCCCCCCAGCTTTGTGTCATCCGCAAACTTCGAGATATTGCATTTAATTCCCTTGTCCAAATCATTAATGTATATTGTAAATAGCTGGGATCCCAGCACTGAGCCTTGCGGCACCCCACTAGTCACTGTCTGCCATCCTGAAAAGGACTCGTTCACTCCTACTCTTTGCTTCCTGTCTGCCAGCCAGTTATCTATCCACATCAATACTGAACCACCAATACCGTGTGCTTTAAGTTTGTATACCAATCTCTTGTGTGGGACCTTGTCGAAAGCCTTCTGAAAGTCCAGATATAACACATCCACTGCTTCTCCCTTATCCACTCTACTAGTTACATCCTCAAAAAAATCCACCAGATTTGTCAGACATGATTTACCTTTCGTAAATCCATGCTGACTTTGTCCAATGATTTCACCACTTTCCAAATGTGCTGCTATCCCATCTTTAATAACTGACTCTAGCAGTTTCCCCACTACCGATGTTAGGCTAACTGTCTGTAATTCCCCGTTTTCTCTCTCCATCCTTTTTTAAAAAGTGGGGTTACATTAGTTACCCTCCAATCCTCAGGAACTACTCCAGAATCTAAAGAGTTTTGAAAAATTATCATTAAGGCATCTGCTATTTCTGGGGCGACTTCCTTAAGTACCCTGGGATGCAGCCTATCTGGCCCTGGGGATTTATCGGCCTTTAATCCATTCAATTTACCTAACACCACTTTCCGGCTAACCTGGATTTCACTCATTTCCTCCATCTCATTTGACCCGCGATCCCCTGCTATTTCCGGCAAATTATTTATGTCTTCCTTAGTGAAGACACAACCAAAGTAGTTATTCAATTGGTCTGCCATGTCCTTGTTCCCCATGATCAATTCACCCGTTTCTGACTGCAAGGGACCTACATTTGTTTTAACTAATCTTTTGCTCTTCACATATCGATAAAAACTTTTGCAGTCAGTTTTTATGTTTCCTGCCAGTTTTCTTTCATACTACATTTTCCCTTTCCTAATTAAGCCCTTTGTCCTCCTCTGTTGGTCTCTAAATTTCTCCCAGTCCTCTGGTAGGCTGCTTTTTCTGGCTAATTTGTACGCTTCATCTTTTTCTTTGATACTATCCCTGATTTCCCTCATTATCCACGGATGCGCCACCTTCCCTGATTTATTCTTTTGCCATACTGGGATGAACAATTGTTGTAGTTCATCCATGCAGTCTTTAAATGCCTTCCATTGCATATCCACCGTCAACCCTTCAAGAATCAATTGCCAGTCGATCTTGGCCAATTCACGTCTCATACCCTCAAAGTTACCTTTCTTTAAGTTCAGGACCCATGTTTCTGAATTAACAATGTCACTCTCCATCCTAATGAAGAACTCAACCATATTATGGTCACTCTTGCCCAAGGGGCCACGTACAACAAGGCTGCTAACTAACCCTTCCTCATTATCAATATCCAGTCTAGAATAGCCTGCTCTCTCGTTGGTTCCTCCACATGTTGGTTTTGAAAACTATCCCGCATACATTTCAAGAAATACTCTTCCTCAGCACCCTTGCCAATTTGATTCACCCAATCTATATGTAGATTGAAGTCACCCATTATAACAGTTTTACCTTCGTTGCACGCATTTCTAATTTCCTGTTTGATGTCATTCCCAACTCCACTACTACAGTTAGGTGGCCTGTACACAACATCCACTAGCGTTTTCTGCCCCTTAGTGTTTCGCAGCTCCACCCATATCGATTCCACATCCTCCAAGCTAATGTCATTCCTTTCTAATGCGTTAATCTCCGCTCTAACCAGCAACTCTACCCCACCTCCTTTTCCTCTCTGTCTATCCTTCCTGAATATTGAATATCCCTGGATGTTCAGCTCCCAGCCTTGGTCACCCTGGAGCCATGTCTCCGTGATCCCAACTATATCATAATTATTAATAGCTATCTGCACATTCAACTCATCCACCTTATTACGAATGCTCCTCGCATTGAGACACAAAGCCTTCAGGCTTGTTTTTACAACATTCTTGGCCCTTTTACAATTATGTTGAAAAGTGGCCCTTTTAGATTTTTGCCCTGGATTTGTTTTACTGCCACTTTTCACCTTACCTATTGCTCCTATCCTCATTTTATACCCCTCTGTCTCTCTGCTCACACCTTTAAGAAACCCTCCACTTCTTATTCTCCGTTTGTTTTTGTTTTTTTCTTTCCTCCCTACGTGTTGCATTTGACTGCTTCTCTTCTCTGCCTCCTGTCTACAAACGGACTACTTGCCTTCTCTATTTGAGTCCCTCCCCCCAACTGATCTAGTTTAAAGTCTCCCCACTAGCTGGAGATGTGGAGATGTGGAGATGTGTCTGTGAGGAGGATTTAAATGAATTAGATTTACAACTCATCTGTCCAGTGTTCGGGTGGAAGGTCAGGTCTACGGTGCTGACCTATCTGCTCTTTTATAGGCCACCCTAAAAAGCAAGATGCAAGGCATAAATGGAAAAAACGGGGGTCACGGAATTACGTTTTGTAGTTGGAATGTCAAGGGAGTTAATGAGCCAATCAAGAGAGGTAAGGTATTAGCACACTTAAAATCACTCAAAGCAGATATAACGTTCCTTCAAGAGACTCACCTTAAAAAAGACGCACAACATAGATTGAAAGCAAAATGGATTGCTGAAACATATCACTCTTCATTTTCCCATAAGGCCAGAGGTGTCGCAATTTTAATTCGTAAAGGTATATCTTTTAAACACATATCAACTATAGCGGACATCAATGGTAGATATATTATACTAGTGGGTGAATTATATTAAAAAAAAGTGATTTTTCTCAATGTTTTGATAATCCAATGTTTTTTAAGAATATACTTAATACCATTCCGGAGCTCACACAACATAATTTGATAATTGGTGGAGATTTAAATTGTACATTAGATTCCTATCTCGATAGATCAACAAGACAAAGAAAAGCAAAATCCAAATCAAGTGAATTATTAAACTCATATATTAATACCACCAATATCAAGGATGTTTGGAGAATTGAAAATCCATCCGGAAGGGAATACTCATTTTATTCTTCAGTACATAAAACGTATTCAAGGATAGACTACTTTTTAGTAGATTCTAAACTCATCCTATTTACTTATAATTCGAAACATCATAATATTATAATTTCGGATCATGCTCCTTTAACATTCATGATGAAACTAAGTGGTATGACTGATAAGCAGACACAATGGAGACTTAATCCTCAAATTTTAAATGATAAAGCATGCTATGAATATCTTATCAAACAGATAAATATGTTTTTTGAGACAAATGACTGCCCTGAGATTTCTGCTTCCCTTCTTTGGGAAACATTTAAAGCATTTATGCGAGGAGCGTTAATTTCCGCACAAGCCTTTCGTAATAAAGAGAACTGCGCCAAACAACTGGTATTGGAAATGGAAATAAGGCAATTAGATATGGAAAATGCAATCGCGCCTTCTATAATAATACATAATAAAATTGCTGTACTCAAATATGTTAAACCAAATATACTCAGACCAATTCATAAAATGTTATCAAAAGACTAAACAGGTACACTTTGAATTTGGAGATAAACCACAAAAATTACCAGTACGCCAACTCCGGAAACAGGAAGGGGAAAAAACAATATATAAAATTAAATCAGATACGGGAGAACTATTAACACTACCCAAGGATATTAATGACAGATTCTCTCAATACTATCAAACACTTTATTCAACCAAAACGGCAGGGGGTCCTGTAGGAATGGAATTATTCTTACAGAATTGTAACCTTACTGGTTTAGATTTGAAAGAGAGGGAATTATTAGGGGCCAAAATATCAGTAAAAGATATTGAGGAATCTATTAATTCTTTAAAAAATGGAAAGGTCGCTGGACCAGATGGTTTAATAGTGAATTTTATAAAAAATGTCATGACTTGATCTCGCCACGCCTACAGACATTATATACTCAAGCATTCATGCAACAGAAACTCCCAGAAACTTTAAATGAATCAACTATAATACTTATTCCAAAATGGATAAGGACTTTGAAGATCCAGGTTCATATAGAGCAATTGCTCTATTAAACATCGATCAGGAAATTTTAACCAAAATTTTAGCACACAGATTAAGCTTAGTGATTTATAAATTAATACACCCCGATCAAACTGGCTTTATTCCAAAACGTTATTCATATTATAATCTGAGACGATTATTCAACATTATATACTCAAATCGAATAGCTAATGAAGACTTAGCAGTCATCTCGCTAGACGCTGAGAAAGCATTCGATCAAATTGAATGGCCCTATTTATTTTCGGTGATGGAAAAATTTCAATTAGGTGAGAAGTTTTGTACATGGGTTAAGCTTTTTATATACCCAATCGAACAGCCAGAATAATGACAAATCAAATGTTATCAAAAAAAAATTGATTTATCTAAAGGTTGTAGACAAGGATGCCTGTTATCACCATTACTATTCGCCCTTGTTGTAGAACCACTAGCAGAAAGAATTCAAGCTCTCCAGAAATATATGGGTATAATACTAAAAATACAGTTAATAAAATTTCTCTATATGCAGATGATGTATTACTGTATATTACAAATCCAGAAATTAGTATCCCTAACCTGTTAAATCTTATAACTCAATTTGGTTTATTCTCGGGATATGGAATCAACTGGAAGAAGAGTAAGATTATGCCAATAATGGAACATAATTTATATATATTGCAACAATCACCTTCTAAAATAGTGAATGAATAATTTAAATACTTAGGAATCTATGTGACCAAGAAATATACTTCTTTATTTAAATCAAATTTTGTGCCTTTACTTAATAAATTGGATAAGAATATTCAATATTGGAAAACGCTTCCTATTTCAATGCTCGGTAAAATTAATGCAATTAAAATGATTTTCCTTCCTCAACTTCTATATCTCTTCCAATCAATTCCAATATACCTCCCTAAAAATGGCTTTAAAAAAATTGACTCTATTGTAACAAGTTTTATTTGGAATTATAAGAATCACAGAATAAGTAAAAAACACTTATGTAAATCTAAGACGAATGGAGGATTAGTCTTACCAAATTTCTTATTTTATTTCTGAGCAGTCAATGTAAAAAACTTAAATTTCTGGTTGGAAGATATGGATCAACAACCAGACTGGTTAAAGATGGAAAAGGAGGATTGTATGCCATTTGAAATTGGTCCGATTTTCTTATCCCCTACAAAATTGAATAAAATGATCTATAGTGAAAATCCAATAATACATAGCGGTATTCGAATTTGGAAACAAATAAAAAAGACATTAAAATTGGATAATTTATCACTATTGCACATAACCCTTCATTTATGCCTTCGGTATTGGATAAAGGCTTTACACAATGGAAAAACTATGGAATTAAAAAGATGGGACATCTTTATAGAAAAGGTGTGTTCCTCTCGTTTCTGGATGTACAACAGAATTATGGATTACATTCAAATATTTTTTTTAGATATTTACAATTGAAAGTTTATGTTAAATCACATATACAAGAATACAGAAATAGAGAGCCAGAGATTCTAGATGAATGTTTGAATAAACATCCCAACACAATCAAATTAATATCATATATTTATAATATTCTGTTAGATAGCGAGAATCCGTCGATGGAATCACATAGACAAGCATGGGAAAATGAATTAGTTCAACCCATAACGAAAGATATTTGGGATGAAAGCCTACAACATATACATCAATGTTCGTTAACACCAGACATTCTTTAATACAATTTAAAATATTACACAGATTGCATTATTCTAAAACAAAATTAAATGGAATTTTTCCTAATATCTCTCCTATCTGCGATAAATGTCAATACTCTGAGGCTAATTTAACCCATACCTTTGTAAATTGCATAAAAATTAAAACATTCTGGGTGGATATTTTTAAAATTATTTCCGTAGTGGTTAATATTCAACTGGATCCTAAATTAATAATATTGGGCATATCTGCACAATACCTAAAACTGACAATAAACCAAAGAAATTTCCTGGATTATAGTATAATAACTGGGAAAAAACTAACATTAAAATTTTGGGAAAACCCTGCATCCCCTACAATTAAAATGTGGATTATGGAGATGTCAGAGACTTTAAATCTGGAAAAAAATTAGATTTGTCTTAATTGACAAACCTGAATTATTTGTTAGAATATGGTCGCCGTTCATAGATTATTTGAAGGGGTAGAATGGGCCAGCGCTGAGGCTCGACGGAAGCTTGAACCCAGGACTAGACGAATAGTTTTGTTTTGTTACCTACGGACCTATCTCCTAAGTTGTATTATGGATAGTTTATTTTATGTTTTCAAGTGTCTTTTTTTTCTTTCTCTTTATTTTTTCTATCTATTAAAAAATAATAATAATAATTAGAGTCACTGTTAATATGTAACCGATAAATGTAGACTCCTGCTACATTGGTAGTGGAGTCCTTGGAATCCTGAATATTTAATATGTAACCGTTTAACAAAGTTTGTAATGGTTTGGACTAAGATATGTACATGCCTCTAATAAAAGTTAACTATAAAAAATTAAAAAAAAGAAATGAAAGATGGGCACAAAACGCTGGAGTAACTCAGCGGGTCAGGCAGCATCTCTGGAGAGAAGGAATGGGTGACGTTTCAGGTCGAGACCCTTCTTCAGACTAAAGTCTTCAGTGAGAACATTAACCCAGTCATCCTCAGTGTGAGGGTTTGCTATTAACTTCTGCTTATGGGCATAACATGTAGAGAATGCTCACTCTACTTCCCTTATCTGCCCTCTGGAATTTAATGACATTTCAGTCGGATACTACTATTGTTACTGTTACTTATTTATAGAGAAAGGCAATACGAGGAGAAAATATTAAATATGAAGATAAGCTAGCTAATGGGGAGAGAATCCAGAAATTGGAGATGCAAAGGGACTTGGGAGCATTGGTGCAGGATTCCCAAAATGTTAATCTGCAAGTTGAATTGGTAGTAAGGAAAGCAATTGCAATGCTAGCATTTATGTTCCAGAGGAGGTTTACAAGAATGATCCCAGGAATTAGTAGGTTAACATATGATGAGCGTTTGTCAGCACTGGGCCTGTACTCGCTGGAGTTTAGGAGAATGAGGGAGGACGTCATTGAAACATACAGAATAGTGAAAGGCTTGGATAGAGTAGATGTGGAGAGGATGTCTCCACTAGTGGGAGAGTCTAGGACTAGAGTTCATAGCCTCAGAATTAAAGTACGTTCCTTTAGGAAGGAGATGAGGAGGAATTTATATAGTCAGAGGGTGGTGAATCTGTGGAATTCTTTGTCACAGAAAGCTGTGGAGGTCAAGTCAATGGATATTTTTAAGGCAGGGGTAGATATATTCTTGATTAGTATGGGTGTCAGGGGTTATGGGGAGAAGGCAGGAGAATGGGGTTAGGAGGGAGAGGTAGATCAGCCATGATTGAATGGCATAGTCTTAATGGGCCGAATGGCCTATTTCTATTCCTATCACTTATGATCGTATGATCTAAATGAGATCAAATCGTTCCATTTAGTAAAAAAACTGAAAGGTGAATGGTGATGGCAAAACTACTGAATTGTTATATTAAAAAAACCCAATGTGCTCATTGCTGCTGATGAGAAAGAAATGTTTGTTCTTGTCAGGTCTGGCCATGTAATATTGACTCCAAGATATCATAGTAAGTCATTCAGTTTAAGATACAAATTGGAATGGACTACAATTGCTGACCTTCCCAGAAATATCTATATCAGTTGAATGAATAAAACAATGATTCGAACGTTCCTGTATTTAATGGTTTGACAATTGTTATTTATAGAGTCATAGAATCATAGAGTGATACAGTGTGGAAATAGGTTCTTCGGCCCAACTTACCCACACCGACCAACAATGTCCCAGCTACATGTCCCACCTGCCAGCGTTTGGTCCATATCCCTCCAAACCTGTCATATCCATGTATCTGCCTAGGGTACACAAAAGGCTGGAGAAACTCAGCGGGTGCAGCAGCATCTAAGGAGCGAAGGAGATAGGCGACGTTTCGGGTCGAGACCCTTCCTCAGACTGGTCAGGGATCAGGGAAACGAGAGATATGGACGGTGATGTGGAGAGACAAAGAACAATGAATGGAAGATATGCAAAAAAGTATCGATGATAAAGAGAACAAGCCATTATAAGCTGTTTGTGGTGTGAAAATGAGAAACTGGTTCGACTTGGGTGGGGGAGGGAGATGGAGAGAGAGGGAATGCCAGGGCCCGAGGGCTGAGGGAGAGGTGGGAAGGGGAGGAGACAGCAAGGGTTAACAGAATTGAGAAAATTCAATGTTCAAGCCCAAAGGATGCAGACTCCCCAAGCGGAATATGAGGTGCTGTTCCTCCAACTTGCGGTGTTGTTCACTCTGGCCGTGGAGGAGGCCCAGGACCGAGAGGTCGGATACGGAATGGGAGGGGGAGTTGAAGTGCTGAGCCACCGGGAGGTTGGGTTGGTTAATGTGGACTGAGCGGAGGTGTTCGGCGAAACGATCGCCAAGCCTCTGCTTGGTCTCACATATACCTGCCTAATTGTTTCTTAAATGATGGGATAGTCTCTGCCTCAACTACCTCCTATGGCAGCTTGCTCCATACACCCACCATCTTTTTTTTCACATGTCCAACATCATACTCATTCCTTAAGAGCCTGTCTCACTTGGGGGTCATTAGCGCGTCACGCAGGTGGTGCACGAAGATTTTGTGAATCCCAAAATCCTGTGTTGCTGCATGCGATCGCACATCACTGCCTATGTCACCACGCACCATGCGCTCGTATTGCACGGCATGCGCGCATCACGAGCGCGTCACAACGCGTGCGTCGTGACGCGTAAGGGATGTTGCGTAAATTACGCGCAAATGACGCCCAAGTGGGACAGGCCCTTTTGTCACCTATCTGCATAAAGAGTAATTTACTGTAGCTAATTTGCTTACCCTTTTGTAGTTCATCAAATGCTATCTTGTATTAGGATTAGGGTTAGTGTTATCAACATTTTATAGTCATAATTATCACCAATCAAAACTAACATCAGGCTTATTTCAAGTTATGATGAAGACCACAATGAGATGACTATCTCCTCTCCATCTGTATTTCATTATATAAAATAATTTCATCTCACCAAATGCTGATGTTTTTGGAGTTGGATTCTGCTGCAGCTTTCTTCTTTCTGCACAGAGTCTATTTTTCACCACAGGTTTCTCCCATGATGATGTTTTGCATGAGAGATAAGATTAGAGTTGAGGCAGAAAACAACGATGTTCTAATGGAGACACATGAGACTGCAAATGCTGGAATCTTGAGCAGAAAACAAACTGCTGGAGGAACTCAGTGGGTCAGGCAGCATCTGTAGAGGGAATTAGACAGTCAACGTTTCAAGTTGGGACCCATCTTCAAGATGTTCTAATGATGGCAGTGAAGTTAAATATTCCAGTCGGGCTATCAGCCAATCTCTGACCCAATGCCTTACACAGCAAGGCAGATATCATTAGAAATAGTAGGCCTTACCCAAATGGATCTGCTCTCTTTTTAACATGGAAAAACATGTGAAATGTGAGTGGTTGAAATGGCTGGTAGCTAGGAAACAAGCTCTTTGAATGTCGAAGATGGACATGAAATGCTGGAGTAACTCAGCGGGACAGGCAGCATCTCTGGAGAGAAGGAATGGGTGACGTTTCAGGTCGAGACCCTTCTTCAAACATTCCTTGAATGTCGACTGTTCACCGTGAAAATGGAATGAAACTACAAAACAGATGCATTGCTGAAATGCATTTTTTACATTTTACTTCATATTTTTTGACGTTATAAAACATGACCATTCAGCCTACTCCCCCAGTTATTTCACTGTAATCTATTCTCTCTCACGTGCCCAACACCGTACCGATTCCTCAGTCACCCATCTGCGTTAAGAGTGATTTGCTGTAGCCGTTTACAGTAGCTGACCACCCAATGCATCTTTGAGAAACTAGAGCATACAGAGAAACTTCAAATGGTGCACACTTCACACTGACAGTACCTGCGGTCAGAATTGAACTAGGATGGCTGGAACTGTGTTGCAACAGTGCTCTGCCACTATGCAGCCCTTCGGATTATTGCATTGACCTTCAGATTATTGCCATGACCTTTTTCATAAAGGCTATACTCGGCCGTTTTTGAATGCTTCTCAAAATTAAAGCAATATTTCTTTATATTAAATTATCATGGATGTTTCAAGTCTTGCTAATATTGAGCTCATGAGGATGAGTTTTTCGATTATGATGAATGGAACAACTCCTAGTTTTTCATTTTAATTGATCAATTGCTGTCAACCAATGTGGTTTTTTTTCAGATGCTGTGTGTTGTTTTCTAGGTAAAACATAATCTATCTTCCTGCAGTCTAATAATTGCTCAAATCACCAGGAGGATAGTAGGCTTAGTGAGTATTTGTTGCTGTATTTTGAACTGGTCATGCAATCGTGATGGTGGAGAGGCAACCGGGTTTGATGCCAGAGGAAAGGAAACCCTTCCTCCAGCCATCTAATTTGGAAGGATGTTCTTCAGACATGTTCCTGACCAACCTTTCTCTTCTACCAGTTTTCTAATCTATTAGAGGCTGACGACATATTTTGCACACTTGCCAACTCATTTAAGGGCCTGTCCCACTTGGCGATTTTTTTCGGCGACTGCCGGCGTCATTGACTGACGTATCAGGATTGCCGAAAGATTTTGAACATTTCAAAATCCAGTGGCAACAAAAACAATGTTGCGACACTTGAGGAAACACCGTGCGTCAATACGTCGTCACGCCGCGTCATGCTGCGACTTTTTCGGTGACTTGATATGTCGGTCATTGATGTCGGCAGTCGCCGATTAATCAGACAACAAAGGATCAAATAATGTGTGTAAATCAATGTAGGGAAGGACAATGAAGGAGGAATCAGTAAAGTGCCAGTCCCACTTGGGCGTCATTACGCGACATCATTTACGCGTCACGACGCATGACGCGTGCGCCCCAGGATTTTGGGATATACAAAATCTTTGCGCACCATCTGCGTGACCATGCAAATGACCCCCAAGTGGGACAGGCGTTTTACTGATTCCTCTTTTATTGTCCTTCCCTGCATTGATTTACACACATTATTTGATTCTTTGTTGTCTGATTAATTGTTTTGTCCTTTTCACAACATCTCGTTTCTCTATTCAGGCATTTGCCATACTCACCGTTGCAGGGCATTCCATGAGTAAATGGTTGTTTGTCATCTTTCTTTTCTTCTGCACTTTTGTAAATATCATTGATTTTTACAATTGGGTCCGAAGGACAGGCTTTGTTAAAATGTCAGCTGTCTGCTGTGAATGCTGCCAGACCGTGAAATATCTCAAGTGTATCCTGTCAAATATAAGACTTGTGGCACAAACATATGAAATATAAGACTTGTAGCATTCACATTCCCTAATTGACGTTTAATCATTAAAATTATTATCTGCGCATAACACAATCTTTTGTGTTCAGGGAAAATATCGCCAGAGTGGCTGGTGACTATTGTTATGCACATCAATGTTGTTTTGGGAAAGCTGCAATTTATTTGAGAGTGTGGAAGTGCTGAGAGAGAGATTGGCCACTACTGTTAACATAAAGAATCAGAGATTGTTTAGCTGAAGTGCTGAACAATGAGCTGCGCTTACTGAAGAGTGTAGCTGCAGGCAACTGCTGACTCTAACCTTGCCACCCCATTTCATCAGTGTTACTTTCTGCCATTGATCTTCATTCAATTGTGTTTTCATTACAAAAGTGTAATACAGCATATCTTGAAGATAGATACAAAGTGCTGGAGTAACTCAACGGGTCAGGGAGCCTCCATGGAGAAAAATGATGCGTGACATTTCGGGTCAAGTCAAGTCACATTTATTTATATAGCACATTTAAAAAACAACTCTCGTTGACCAAAGTGCTTTACATTTGTTTTCAGAGTAGTATACACAAGCAGGCTACATATATATATATATATATACAAATAGCCCTCACTCAGAGGGCGTCAGGAAAGGCTTGTGAGAACAGATACGTTTTTAGACTAGACTTAAAGGAGTCGATGGAGGGGGCAGTTCTAATGGGGAGGGGGATGCTGTTCCACAGTCTAGGAGCTGCGACCACAAAGGCGCGGTCGCCCCTGAGCTTATGCCTAGGCTGGGACATTCAGCAACCCCAAGTCGGACGATCTGAGGGACCTGGAGGTGGTGTAGTGGGTGAGAAAACTTTTAATGTAGGTGGGTGCAAGCCCATTGAGGGCTTTGTAGACAAAGAGGAGGGTCTTGAAATTAATTCGGAACCGCACAGGGAGCCAGTGGAGAGAGGCCAGGATCGGGGTGATCAATAACAATCGGGACCCTTCTTCAGACTGGAATGGTCTCAGAGATGCTGCCTGACCCGCTGAGTTACTCCAGCACTTTGTGTCTATTGTTGGTATAAACCAGCATCTGCAGTTCCTTTCTACACAGCGTATCTTAAAACGCATGTCTTTATTGACTGTTCCAAGAAATGTCCAGACCAGCTCATGTGTTTGAACACACAGATGGCCAGATACTGATGAACCCCAAAATGACTTCTCCAATAGGCTTCATATATGTGTAAGAAGGAGCTGCAGATGCTGGTTTAAACCAAAGATAGACACAAAAAGCTGGAGTAACTCAGCGGGACAGGCAGCATCTCTGGGGAGAAGGAATGGGTGACTTTTTGATTCGAGACCCTTCTTCAGACCCCTTCATCAGTCATATATGACTAGCTTCACATGCTCCATTGAAAAATTACTGTGACTATTTCTGGAATCATGAATACAATATATCGCATACAATTTGAAATCTCTACATAACTAAATGTCTGATATTGTGCTCTTCCGGTTTATGCGTTTTTTTCTATTTGTGCAAAAACGGTACGCGATATCGCTATGATTTTTGTCAACTCACTCACCGTTCTCCTGTACTGCTCGTGCAATAAGTTTAGTTCTGATCGGTAGTATATTGTACAAGTTAGCGAGGTTTAAAAATCGTAAAAAACGCATGTGCGCAGATCGATCTCCTCTCCTGCTGGTCAGCACCGTGTGGATTAGTCTCATCCCCTGTCACTCCCCGGGACGGTCCGCCCCTTCCTGCGCCATCGCATCTTTACTGGAGCTGAGGGACGCTGCGGGTGGCCGGGGGAGGTCTCCAACTGGACACAATTTACGGGGGGGCCGGAAGCGACCCGGCCCGGAGTCGGAGATGTCGCCAATCTGAAAGCAGAGAATCTGATCCCGGCGGAGGGGAGTGTCCGACGCCCGCTGTGAGTCCCAAATGCACCGCCATCACATCGCCCCGCAGCTCCAGCCCCTTCCCGTCTGATCCCCCTCGCTGGCTCCTGCCCCCGTCCCCCGTGATACCCCCCTCTCCCCCCATGGCTCTTACCCCGTCTTTTCTCTGAGCTCTCACCCACCCCCACACCCCCTTCTTCGCCCACACGCTGGCGTGGCCATAGCGGCGGGCGCTTCTGGGCCAAGCCGATCCGAGGCCTGGCTCCAACGGCGCCGAGGACTGATGTTCCTCTGGGGCATGCAAGAAGGGAGAGGAGCGGCAACCTCGAGATCCTGGGGAGGTGAGGAAGGAGTGTGGAGGAGGAGAGGGGATAGAGGGAGAGGAGGGGAGTAGGGAGGGGAGAGGAGTTATGGAAGGAGGGAGGGAGGGAGTGACTGAGGGTAGGGAAAAGGAGACATGAGGGAGGGATTGGGGGAGGGTAGGAGGAGAGGGAAAAGAGGGTGGAGGTGAGGAGGGAGAGTGGGGAGGACGGGGAATGGAGGGAGAGGAGGGGGGAGTAGACGATGGGGGGTGGGGGAGGTAGGGAGTGGGAAATAGAGAGAGAGGAGGGCAGTGGGGGGGGTAGGGGAGGTGAGGAGTGGGAAAAGAGGGGGATAGAGGGATAGGAGGGGGTAGGGAAGAGAGAGGAGTTATGGAGGGAGGGAGGGAGTGACTGAGGGTAGGCTAAAGGAGAGGGAGAGAGAGGGTGAGGGAGGGATTGGTGAAGGGGAGGAGGGGAAAGAAGAGGGATGGTGAAGAGGAGGGGGAGAGAGAGTGCCAGGGATGATGGGAAATGAGTAGCGCCTGTGCAGTTGGGGGCTATGGGTGAGTGGTGGAATATTGCGTTGGGGGACCAAGCCTCTTGTGTGACAGGGACCCAGCGGGTCCCACTTCGTCTAGCATGTTATAATCCCCAAAGTAAACGCTAATCATTCAACCCATTAAGTGTTACATTAAACAGTGTGCACTGTTGGCAAAATATTTTCCAGAATCCCAAAACCAATACTAGTGAGTTTGAGTGTCACTTTCTAGCATTGATTTCCGTGTTCTTTCCAACACATAATTATGTGTCACATTTATTTCACCAGGTGGCGCCACTGGAGTGGCTGCCTCGCCAACAGTCTGTCTGTCCCCTCTCGGTTTTTATTATTTTTATGTTTGAAAAGCATGATTTAGTTTTTCTTGGTCTGTTCTACAAGGGGGTGGGGGTGAGGGGAATCCAGGGAAACCTTTTTTTCAATCACTTACCTCGACGGAGATGTGATATTTCTCCGTATCGTAACTCCTTCCCCCCTTTTTGCCTAACAACGTGGAGTGGTGCGGACTTTCCTGAAGACCGGCGGCGCGGACTTACCATCGTGGAGCCTGCGATCCTTTGCCGAGGGTCGCCTGTGAAAAGAGCTCCAACCGTGGGGCCTGTGGACTTTAACACCACGAAGCCCGTGGTCTCCGGTAAGAAGAGGCTGACACAGGAGCTCCATGCGGCGGAGTGTTCCAATCCATCCAAACACCGGAGTTTCGATCTTCCCCATGCGAGGGCTTTGGACATTGGACCGTCGGCAACGGAGACGGCGGAGGATTCAACAGCCTCGACCACGGGTGACTAAGGAGGAAGATGATTGAACTTTATTACCTTCCATCGCAGTGAGGAATGTTGATTCCACTGTGGTGGATGTTTAAGTTAAATTTTATTTTATGTGGCTGTGTGTATTATTGCTTTTCACTTAGTATGGCTGTATGGTAACTCAAATATCACTGTACCTTAATTGCCTTAAAGAACTTTATCTCTCTTCGGTTCCCTGTGGTTGCTGGTGATTAGTTTTCTTGATGACCCCTTTGGAGCTGGGAAGACATCTCCACTGACCGAAACAAAACAAAGTACTGGAGTTCAGAGTGCACTTGGTGAGGGAATGGACAGATGGTTCAGGTCAGGACCCTTCTTCAGATTGATGGTGTGGTTGGGAGAAAGTTGGAAAAGAGAGGTAGAGGCAGGGAAAAGCAGGGCAAGTTATAGGCGGATACAGATAGGTGGTGGGGGATTTGACTTGTAGATGGGTGGAGTAAGTGACAAAGGTTAGAGTTTAAAGGGCCTGTCCCACAGGCGATTTCTTGGTGTGAAAAGTGAGTACCAGAGGAAGTCCAAACCCTACCCAGCTCCGTATGGGAAGGAAGAACGGAAGGAAGGAACATAGAACAGTACAGCTCAAGAACAGGCCATTCAGCCTACCATGTCTGTGCTGAACATGATGGAAAATGTGACAATAAAGTCAGGCACACTTACTTTGAAGAAACGTCACCCATTCCTTCTCTCTGGTGATGCTGCCTGTCCTGCTGAGTTACTCCAGCATTTTGTGTCTACCTTTCACCCTTACAAGAGACAGGGTTGGAGGAGGTATATTCAAGATAGTTGTGGAAATCATTGGGTTTGTAGTAGATGTCATTGATAGTCTTCCCCTGTGATGGAGACAGAGAGGTATGGAAAGGGGAGAGAGGTGCCAGAAATAGTCCAAGTGAATCTGAGAGCAGGGTGGAGGTTAATGGTAAAGTTAATGAAATCAACGTTTTCTGCATAATGCAGGAGGCATCCCCAATGCAGTTGTCAATGTACTGGAGAAAGAGTTTGAGGATGATGCCAATATATGTTTGGAACAAGGACTGTTTGTCATGCATTGTCATGTAAAGTCTTTAACCTGACTGGTTACCAGGTGACAAAAGCTATTCACTGTACCTCGGTACACGTGACAATAAACTGAACTAAACTGAATTGTTTGATGTAACCAACAAAAAGGCTCAGCTGGGGCCAACGCCAGTGCCCATGGAAAGATGTCCTGTTTCGTAAGTAAACATGGTTCCCCTATGCTGTTGTAGATAGATCCTAACCCAGGACTCCTCCGTCCCATAGTTCTCTTCTTAACCCTCTCCCCCCACACACACACATAATAACACAGAGGATAGAGTTGCCCTGGTCCTTACCTCTCAGTCTCTGCATCCAACACATCATTCTCCAATAGAAGCAAATGGGAACAGTAGACTGTTGAAGTGAGATGGTGGCAAAAAATACCACCGGTTGATTAGCGCACAATTTCAGAACCCATACAGGAGCTCCATCCTGAATGACCACTTTCTATGAGTTTACTCCTGTGAAAGAAGATCTAAGTTCTGCCACCAAGATATATGGGACAGAGCCAGCGAGAGGAAGGTCATGCCTGGACATGAAAAGCTTATCCAGAAGAGATAGATGCACTGTTGCAAAAGATCACAGTCGAGCCAGTCACGGTGGCGCAGCGGTAGCCTTGCTGCCTTACAGCGAATGCAGCGCCGGAGACCCGGGTTCGATCCCGGCTACGGGTGCTGTCTGTAGGGAGTTTGTACGTTATCCCCGTGACCTGTGTGGGTTTTCTCTGAGATCTTCGGTTTCCTCCCACACTCCAAAGACGCACAAGTTTGTAGGTTCGTTGGCTTGGTATAAATGTAAAAATTGTCCCTTGTGTGGTGTAGGATAATGCTAATGCTAATGTGCGGGGATCGCTGGTCGGTGTGGACCCAGTAGGCCGAAGAGCCTGTTTCCACGCTGTATCTCTAAACTAACTCACCGCCAACTGGCGCTTGTAGCTTACGGTGATATTCAGGTCCTGCCATTTGCCTGGCATCCTTTTGATTAAATTGAGCCTACAGCTTGGTTTAGAAAGTAAGGTAGTATTGGGTTGATCATATTCAGGCTTCTTGTACAGTGTGGGATCATCCAGATTCATTCAGCTTCACAGTGCTGAATGTAGCTTGGGTAAGTTTTAGCTTCCAACAGTGCATAAGGACAATGTGGTGTTTGATGGCAGATCTGAACAGTCTGTCCATAATTCTGCTCCCCGCATGGCTCTGGTGATCCTGACATCACAAACATCACATCTGTGACCAATGACGTAGTCAAGAGCGTTTTATTGTCATGTGTCCCAGATAGAACAATAAAATTCTTACTTCCTGCAGCTCAACAGAATATGTAAACAATATAACAAACATTGTAAACAATATAATAAACAAGAAAAAAAAAGTTCAGTGTGTGTATATATATACACATACTCACATAAGCACATATATATGGATCATATATATACATACTAATAGTGCAATTATAACAATAATAGTCTATGTAGATGAGAGCTTATTTGAGGTTGTAGTGTTTAATAGCCTAATGGCTGTAGGGAAGTAGCTGTTCCTGAACCTGGACATTATAATTTGCAGGTTCCTGTACCTTCTGCCCCATGGCAGGGGTGAAATGAGTGTGTGGCCATGATGGTGTGAGTCTCTGATGATCTTGGTTGCCTTTTTCAGGCAACAACTCCGGTAAATCCTTTCAATGGTGGGGAGGTCGTTGATGGACTGGACAGTGTTCAAAACCTCTTGCAGTCTTCTTCTCTCCCGGGTTTTCAAGTTGCCGAACCAAGCCATGATGCAACCGTTCACTATGCTCTCTACTGTACACCTGTAGAGGTTCAAGAGAATCCTCTTGGACGTACCGAATCTCCGCAATCTTCTCAGGAAGTAGTGGCATTGATGGGCATTATTTATAATTGCATCAGTGTGCTGGGTCCGGGAAAAGATCTTCGGAAATATGCACTCCCAGGAATTTGAAGTTTTTGACTCTCTCCACCATCGTCCCATTGATATAAACAGGATTGTGGGTCCTCATCCTTCCTCTTCCAAAGTTCACAATCAGTTCATTGGTCTTACTGACATTGAGAGCCAGGTTGTTGTGCTGACACCATTTGGTCAGTCGATCGATCTCACTCAGTCTGTAAGATGCCGCTGCATGGACTCGGGATGCATCCACGTGGTCTGGTACTAGTTGGCCAGTCTGAGGAATGCAATACTGTTGATGTCATTCTCAGCACACATGGTCAAAGGAGCAGCTCATCGCTGTTCATCTTTCCGAGTCCTTGAGAGGCAACGACACCCCAACTCTAATAGTCACTCCCAACTCCAATAGTCACTCCCAACTCCAGAGCTGAAATATCCAAGCATTATAAAGTTATCATTAAGGGCAAATAAAAACTCAATATATTGCTGTATCCTGTTCCGGGTTGTATTGTAGTCATGTTATCTCAGGCCATACATTCAATGAGTTTTGAAGTTGGCTTTCCACATTGATCAGTGTGCTCCTGCCTGATAAGGCTTTTCACCCTTGATGGAACCAATATGTGCTGCCTGAATACTGTTGAAAGCTGAATTATTTATAGGCATAAGAAGCACACCAAGTAGGCAAAATCCACAATGTAATCCATGCCACATATGATCCAAAACTTTACATTGCATCATTTAGGAGTAGCTTAGGATTCCCAGTTGCATTAGTTTAATAAAATAATGAAAACCTATATTTAATTTAAGTACTGGAACTGCTAAATTTAAAAAATGCGTTCTAATCCCACTGTAGGCATATTCCAATATAGACACAAGGAACTGCAGATGCTGGTTTACAAAAAAAAGACACAAAGTGCTGGAATAACTCAGCAGGTCAGGCAGCATCTCAGGAGAACATGGATATTTGAAAATGAAGTCTGAAGGATCTTGAACCAAAACATCACCCTCCAGAGATGCTGCCTGACCCGTTGAGTTACGACAGCACTTACTATCTATTTTAGGCATTTTCAAAGGCAGCCAACATTGAAGAAATGTGTCCTTTTCATAATTTTGCCGAATTGGCCACATGGATATCTACTAATCTGCACGGCTGTTAAGCAATCTGCCAAGGTTCGACCACATTGTATTACCATCTGGCTTTGCTTAGCTTTCCTAGCCAATTTTTATGGATGTTTCATTCATCTTATTTATCTCTCATTGAATTATATGGACTGGCAATGCTACTGATTCAAAAGTAACACAAAGATAAGATATTAAACTACTGAGGAGGGGGGGGGGGGGGGGGGGGGGGGGGGGGGGGGGGGGGGGGGGAAGCATCTGAAGAAGGTCACGACTCGAAATGTCGCCTATCAACATCTTCCAGAGATGCTGCCTGACCCGCTGAGCTACTGAAGCACTTTGTGTTTTAGTCGAGATTCCAACATCTGCAATTCCTTGTGTTTAAAATTTATTGGCAGTGATTTGTGAATTCCACAAGGACAAATTTCTGCTACCCAAACTGCTGTAAAGCAGGGGTGTGTGCTCAGTCTCTTGCTCTACTCTCTCTATACCCACAACTGTGCAACCAGATGCAGCTCATATGAGTTCTCTTTAAACACTTAACTATATTTACATAGAGAGCGGGAGGTCTATATTCAATGTGTATGTTGACACTGGACTCATATTTACATTATACCTGCCATTAATGTAACCCTGATCCCTATGTATCAATATCACTGTGGCGTTTATCATTACTTTTTTGTTGTTTTGTTTTTGCTTTTGAAAAAAAAACTAATACAAAGATTTTAAAAGAAAGAAAAAGATGCAGCTCCAATGCCATCTTAATTCAGCACCGTAAGTGGCCGTTATTTGTGTACATTGGGTGTGCAAGCCAAGAATTTTGCTGTGCCTCGACACATGCAAGAATAAAGTATTCCATTCCATATTGACTGCGATACCACCGGTGGTGGACAAATAGCGGGTAACGATGAGTCAGAGCTCTCAATGTCAGCAAGACCAAGGAACTGTTTGCCGACTTCAGGAAGGGAAACCCCAGGATCTATAAACTTGTATTCATTGATGGGATGTTGGTGGAGAGCGTCAACAGCTAGAAATTCCCGGATGTGTGTATCTCTGAAGGTTGTCCTGGGCCCAGCACGTCGATGCAATCAGAAAGAAAGCTCATCGACACCTCTGCTTCCTTAGGACATTGAGGAGATTTGCTATGTCACCAAATGCCCTATTAAACTTCTACAGGTGGATTACATGCTGGGCTGGTTCAGTAACTTGAATGCCCAGGAAGGAAGGAGCATGCAGAAAGTGGTGGACCTTGCCTGGTCCACCATGGATTCCAATCTCCCTACCATCGAATAGATCTTCAGTTGGCTTGCCTCAAAAAAGTAACTAATATCATTAAAGACCCAGACCATCCTGACCATCTCATTACTACCATCGGGAAGAAGGCGTTTCAGCAGAAAACCATGACCTCCAGGTTCAAGAATAGCGACTTTCATCAGTTTCTTGAACATCGCATAACACTAACCACAACCCCACCTCAGCCACTATGATCTACTGTGAACTTATTTTTAGTTGCACTATACACCTCAGTTCTGCATTATCATGGTCTGTTTACTACATATTACTGATTATTAATTTGTTGTGTTATTGATTATTGTCTATTTATTTGTTTATTTTTTGTATTAATGGGACTGTGAAGCTGCAGCAAGATTTTCTTATTAGGTTGCCGATGCAAATGACAATCGGTCTGAAGAAGGGTCTTGACCCTAAATGTCACCCATTCCTTCGCTCCATAGATGCTGCCTCACCCGCTGAGTTTCTCCAGCATTTTTGTCTACCTTCGATTTTTCCAGCATCTGCAGTTCTTTCTTAAACAAATGACACTCATGACTCCTTACTCTTGCCACTTGACTCTTGACTATCTTGACCTAGACCGATAGGGCAGTCAAGGAGAGAGTGTGAGACTGGACTTTCAACCATAGAAGATCATACACCTCTGTATGACTGTCTTACCAAACCTCAGGCTCATTAGATACTTCTTCTCAGAGATAGCTCTGCAGGAGCATGGGTTTTCCTCAGACATTTTGGGGGGAGTAGGTCTGGATTAGTGAATGTAGTGGGGTCAAGGAAAGATCGTTCACGTCGCGGCCCTGTTTCCACCAATCTTTCCACCACCACTCACAAGAAGCACAAGAAGTGCAAGACAGACACCATTGTGCAGATGCCGAGAAGTGCGGTCAGCTCTGGCTGAACAACTTCCCATCTTGTATGTGGTCTCGATGAGAAGAAGAAGTGAATGTGGTGTAAGGGTTAAACAGACAATTTCAGCTAAAATGTGAAATGAAGTTTTCAGCTAAATTAGCATTCTAAACACTTCGAAAACAACATTTGAACAGTTTCCCAGGCTGGTGGGAGATTGCCTTGCACCTGTGTTCATGCTGTGGCCATTCTATGGGAAAGCGTAGCGTTGGTGAACTAAACACAACAGCAATGGTTGGGTAGACCACCCATGCCCCCTGCTGCCAGTCGCGCAGAAACGTAGCAGACATGGGAGGGGGGGGGCTTATAATTGGCTTGGGGAGGGGGCAGTGGAACGGTCTGCTCTGATAAAAAATGCCATAAAGGATGGTGTCGGGTGCCCTTTTAGTGAGAGAACCCCACATTCGTGGACCGTGTCATGAACAGTGCCAGGTGATCAAGAACAGGAACATCCTGCGGCGTGCTCTGCTGTGTACTCGGGGTTTGCGAGCGCGCACGGTGATATACCGGGGTATGTGAGTGTATGTGCCTTATTTGGTAGTACTGTATAATAAAATACATAATGAATCAAACTCTGTTGTCTGAATCCGGTGATTTATGGAACACAACAGTGAACCATCTATTCGCTCCACCGGGGCCACACCCAAGTTCTTTTTTTTTTTTCTCAGCTTGAAATTGTTTGTTTATTTTTGTTAGAAGTAAGTACAATAGTGTGGTACTTGAGTACCTAATACATACATACATATTTCCATTCTTGTACAACTTCATACTTTTGATTTAATAATAAAAAACAGTGAGAGAAAAAAGAAATAAAGAGTGTCGGAATAGATAGTCAAGCGAGTAGAAACACAGAAAGCAAAATAAATAAAGGATAGAGATGAGAAGTTAATAGATTGAAAGAAAAGGAGAAAGTAAAGAAAAGAAAGATTAGGAGAGATCTACCTATCTCGTATTTTCTTTTTTTTTTTGCCCATCCGTCACCCAGTTCTAAACAATTTAATTTCTAAGGTTATGTTATGTTGCACCATATGCTTGTAAAAAGTTGATAAAAGGAGACCAAATCTTTAAGAATAGGTCTACTTTGCCTAGTAGGAGGATTCTCATTTCTTCAAGATGTAGCGTTTCAGACATACTTGAAATCCACATTTTGAATGTTGGCGTAGGTGCGTTTTTCCAAAATTTGAGTATGTTTTTTTGCTGTTATTAGACCGTAATTAAGAAAAGCTTCTTGGAATATAGTTAGTTCACTTCCCTCTTCCATTGATCCAAAGATAATCAGTTCTGTATTGGGGTTCAATTTTGTGTTAAATAGCTTTGTAAAAATTCCAAAAATATCATTCCAAAATGTATACAGTTTTGTACAAGAGACAAAGGAATGTGCTATAGTGGCATTTTGAGTTAGACATTTGTCCCACACCCAAGTTCTGATGCCTTTGTTTCACCACTGAGTTGGGGTGGAAGATTGCAACCTTCACGTGGTCCGCCCTGTTTCGACTAATGCAATCAACTCGACGTGCACAAACAGAAGATCAAATAGAACAAGTTGTCCTACAACTTTAGGCTGTGCACGTCTCACGAAAGAAGAAGATCACTGAGTTGAAGATAGCATTGTGAGGAGTTTCTGAGTTTAAAACAAGCTGTGGGGTACACATATACTCTCAGTTCTGATCAGAAATAAGTTTGAGAGCAGGCAGCCTCTAGACTGCTGTGAGGCAGTCTGCATAACTGAGCTTGTAGGCTGTCCTTCAAATAGCATGGCCACACAATAACATGAAAACCTGGTTAGTCCATGGCAGGCTTTGGAAAATATAAACACGCCAATGTAACCTCAACTTTCATTGTGAGGTGCATGGATTAACTCCCAGAATGGTGTAAAATGAAGTGGAATTGGTCATTATTGCCTGGGTGATTGATCTCAGATATTTATTTAAGAAACTTACTTTGTAGAAGTTCCAATTAGCACTGTAATCTAGAATGCTCTTGTTCATCATTTTTACAATGTAATGAGCCCTGATGGACATTTTCTGTCCAATAAATTCAAAGGATCTATTAGTTCTTAAAACATTGAGGAGGATTCCATTTTATCCAAAAATATTAAAATATATCATTGTATTTTTTTGTTTAGTTTAGTTTAGAGTGGAAACACTGAATCCGCGCCGACCAGCGCATTAACTTTATCCTCCACCCACTCGATCCTCGGACAATTATTACATTTACCAAGCCAATTAACCTACAAACCTGTTCGTCTTTGGAGTGTGGGAGGAAACCGAAGATCTCGGAGAAAACCCACGCAGATCACAGGGAGAACGTACAATCTCCGTAGAGATCTGTCTTCGGGATCGAACCTGGGTCTCCGGCGCTGCATTCACTGTAAGGCAAAGGAAACCCATGCTGGACGAGGAGAATGTGCAAATTCTTTATACACAGAGGCCGAGGTCAGGATTGATTCCAGGTCTCTGACGTGCTGCAAGGAAGCAGCTCTACCAACTGTGCTTTTGTGCCGCCCAATTTGACTTCAAGTCTGCTTTCTTTGGTAGCAGATTCCTCAGGATCACCACTCTGTGGGAGAAGACATTTCTCTTCATTTCAGTCCTACATGGCTTATTCTCAGACTATGACCCATGATCCTGGACAACCCTGCCACTGGCACCATCCTTCCAGCAGTTCATTCCTATAACAATTTTGCAGGTTCCTATCTTGTTCTTCTTTCGTGTCCATCATCTATGTTTCAAATGTTCGGCCAGGCTCTTGCATAGTGGACAGCCTTCTTGTTTGCCACTGCCAGATCTTCCAGGCAGCATTGTTCACCAAGAAGTGGACATCTTCGTAGGTGCGGCATGGATTGTACAGATGTTCCACATTCACATTATGTGTCTGCTGCATCTGCTCATATTGGTCTTGCATCGGCCCATCTCTGTAACGAAGCCTATTGAGGGACTTCCAAGTCTACCAGTCACACCTGTGTCCAGGTGGTAGCTGTTCCTTGGTTGGGATTGGCATCTTTGCGTGCTGGTGGTTTTCACTGTGTTTCTTTTCCCACAAGGCTAGTCTGGTTGCTTGAGGACACTGTGACAGTGGCCAGAATGTGTGAAGGAAGCTCTTCCTCGACTTCAGCCATTTTGGGGCTGGATGATGGGAGTGACAGGAATGGCGGATGTGCCAGTTCCTATGATATCGCTCTTACTCTTCTCAACTCTTCGCAACAGGCAAAAATAAATCAGCCATGATTGAATGGCAGAGCAGACTCGATAGGCCAAATGCTTACTTTCTATGCTGATGTCATATGAACTTATGGTCTTATGAACTCAGTGCATATATAAGCCAATCTCTCTTCATACATTAGTCCACCCATCCCAGAAATTAGGAGGTATCTGGACTTTATATTGTTTTGATAAGCCCCTCAAAATCCAGATAATTTCTATTTGATTGCTCAAAAAGAAAGTTATACCAAATTATATGTTCAATCGGAACATATTCGGAAATGAATGTCAGCCAGTATTGATGTTTATATACAAGTGACCAAGTGCTTGCAATTACTTTTGAGTCACTTGAACATTCTTTCAAAGGAGATCCAATGGATCCGATATGAGAGGTGTAGGCAAGGTAACAGACAGTACATTTTTTTTTTACCAGGGTGGAAATGTCAAACGCTAGAGGGAATATATTTAAGGGATAGGAGCAAGGTTTTAAGGGCCTGACCCACTGTACGAGCTAATTCAAGAGTTCTCCCGCGTTTCCCCTGATTCGAACGCGGAGAATTACGGTAATAGCCGCTCGTAGATACTCGGGGCTCTCGTGGACATTTTACAACATGAAAATCTTCACAAGTCTTCACGAGCTTACCGCGTTTCCCCGAGTACATGCCATTAGCGTTATGAGCCGCTAAGAGACATCCCGAGCTCCGACGTACCAGCTACGTACATTCAACGTGCTTACCACGAGTTTGATTTTTTTTTAAACTCTGGAGAGCTCTTGAATTACCTCGTACAGTGGGACAGGCCCTTATAGGAGATATACAAGGCAGGTTTTTTTTTAACAGAGAGGGATGAGTGTCTGAAACACACAGCCTGGGATGGTGGTGGAGGAAGATAAAAATCACAACATATAATCATGGCTTTTGGATATGCAGGGAATGGAGGGATATGAATCATGTGCTTGCAGAGGAGATTAGTTTAACCTGGCATCATGTTTTGGTGCAGACAATGTGGGCTGAAGGGCCTGTTCCTGTGCTATACAGTTCTATGTATGCAGCAGGCACTAACTGATCAATGTACATCGGTAAGTTGTAATAAACCACTCCAATAGCACAAACAGGAAACTTCTACCACAAGAAAGAAATGGACAACATTCTGATTTGGAAATATATCACTGGTCCTGCATCACTGGGTCTAATCATTGGAATTCACTACCCAACAGTACTGTGGGATTACCTTGATCAGACGTTCATTCATTCATTCATTCATTCATTCATTCATTCATTCATTCATTCATTCTTATTAAGGACATGATTTGTGAGCAATGAATGCAGGCCTTGCAAACGATGCCCAGATCCTGAAATATTAATGAATTTTTTAAAAAAGCTCATCGGGCCTACATTGCTAATGGTAAATGTTCTCTGTTAGACAAGTCCAGTGAGTAGGCTCCTCTTTAACTTACATTCTGCCCAGGAGCTTTCCAGATCACAAAACTCAGTCGTAGGCCCAAACCTCCCCCACAATCTCCAGTTGTTAATTCAACTCTCTCAAGAGAGAGTGCATGATCAAGGTAAAGGTAGCAAACATAAATCATTCTGTGTTAAATCAATTTTCAATCGCAAATTGATGAAAATACTCACTCTCTGGGATTGAATTTCTAGGCAATGGTGTATTAGTAATGGGCTTTTTTCTCAAAATGGTTCTTCTCATCAACTGGATGGTTATCATTCACTCTTCTGAACGCTTAACTGTTCACACAATTCCTCTCTCCTAATTCATTTTCTGGTTAAAATATTAATAGCGTTGTTTTTAGCCATTTTCTCATTTATACTCCGGGAATGAAAAATGTAATCTAAATGGAAAACTCTTACTCCTAGACTATGGCTGAACTTGTGTCCATTGTTGAGCCAAAATATATTAAAGATGAAAGGGCTAAGGATGATTTATCCTACTGATACTGCAATTACAGCCAGGTTTGAAGAGGGAGCATCTTATTTCTCCCAGAGATATTGAGCTGCATAATATCATGATTAACCATCCACTACTTGATTCCATTTCAACAGAAATTTCATTCTTTTCAAGTTTTTTTAAGTATCTGATGAGTTTCTGTATGGAGAAGTCAAGACATGCACGATGGCATCCAAAATGAAACACGCACTCTGATACCATCAGCATGTATCCCTTGTAAGGTACAGGCCATTCATTCGGTGCTATCCCTCACTAGATGACCTTCTTCAGAATTTATTGAAGGGGGCTTTCCAGAGAAAGTCACAGGCTTTGGAGTGTGACATTGGCATCAACTGCAGATAATAGCCCTTTAAAAAACATACCTACCCTTACCCATCACAACTTTCCTTCCCCTCCCCCCACTAAATACTCCACTTAAAAACCCTCACAAGAATACCTTCCCTAAATCACTGACACCAATAAACTATTTCCCAGACCACCGAACTACAGAAATGGCTATCAACTGGTAACAGTAGTCTTACTCCTACTAATCCCCAGCTTCTGAGAGCTTTCCAATTCCAATGGATTGTTCCGTCACAAAACGTCTGACTCCGTGGCCAATCCGTGACAAAACGTGGCCCTCTACTCGAGAATGTTAAAATGCCCGAGGGAATTTTTTCTTTAAGAGTTCAAAAACCTACACAATGATTCAGAACACTTTGAGATTTATGCACAGAAGAATCGTTAGGGATGTTTCCTCACACATAACGTTCATTGACCATCTCACAAAGACATTTTCACCAGCGCCATTCGATGTCTTGGCAATGGAGACTAGCCCTGAGATTATGGATCACATGGATTGCTGATGTGTGCTAATTCAGGTATCCGCACAGTTAGAATTCAATGAAAGTGATGATGACAAGCAGTACACGAGGGCCGATCCATTTAATGTTAATTTAGTGAGCACAAACTCCCGCCACGATAAGCATAAAATGATTTGCATGGCATATATGAGTTGTAATGATCAATCCTTACCACTTAAATGCCAGGAACAATTTAAGATTAAGCATTTTCCATTGTAGATAATAAATCAGTAATGATTCTGATGTTCATTAAGCTGACAACCTTAATAAATAATTTAATCCTAAATTAAAATAATCCTTAAAATCTATTCCAGATGGCGCAGAGCAGGCTTAATGATTTTTCTCTCCACCTGTAAGTCACATACACTGATGCATTGCAACGTTACATGGACAAGCCAGCAGAAAGCTCCTGATGGTGAGTCCTGCACTACACAGAAAAAAAGAGTGCCATTCATTCCATTGTTCCTTGTCCTACCACTCATCTGGATAGTATATTTTACAAACAGTGTTTTGGCATTGTGGGAAAACTCCATATCCACTGAATAGAAATCTATCAAAACACTGTCAAGTGAAGCAGGAGAGCTCCTATTCAGCATCCTATCTGAGACTGATACTCAGAGCAGATAAATTTGCCACTCTTGAAGATGAATTCCTCTGCGATGTAAGCTGCCTAATACCGTCAATCTATGTGAGTGGTTATTTACTGTTCTTTTGTGCGAGCAGGCAGAAGTTGACCCACCTGAACAGCTGGTGGAAATTGAAGCCACTACCTTCTTCTTTGTTAAGTGAAAGTGGAATCAATCTCTGTGTTGCTGGCTCAGCATTGCTAAATCATTAGACAACATGGTTCGGATCTGCCAAGATCCTTTTCGTGTAGTCCAAGCTGCAAGGTAGACAAGAGCTTGATACTTTTCTTTTCTTTCTGAGTAAAATGTAACTGCCAACTTTGTGAATCTAACACATTGCAAGTCTTAAGCAAATGATCATCTCCTACACCGTTAAAGTTGTTTTGCCTGTAACCATTGTCTACAGAGGAGAAAAAATAGGACCCTGCATCGGTGAGACTAAATCAGTGCAGCTTCTTCCCGACAACCGTTCAGTTAATAAACACTACAACCTCAAATAAGCTCTGAACTACATTAACGATTATTGTTATTATTGCACTATTATTTAGTGTTAGTTTAGTTTAGTTTAGAGATGCAGCACGGAAACAGGCACTTCGGCCCACCAAGTCCGTGCTGACCAGTGATCCCTGCGCGCCAACACTATCCTACACACACTAGGGACAATTTACACATACACCAAGCCAATTAACCTACACACCTGTACGTCTTTGGAGTGTGGGACGAAACCAAAGATCTCGGAGAAAGCTCACGCTGTCACGGGGAGAATGTACAAACTCCATACAGACAACAACAGTGGTCAAGATCAAATCCGGGTCTCTGCAAGCACTGTAAGGCAGCAACTCTACTGCTGCACCACCATGCTGTGTGTGTGTGTGTGTGTGTGTGGGTGTGTGGGTGTGTGGGTGTGTGGGTGTGTGGGTGTGTGGGTGTGTGTGTGTGTGTGTGTGTGTGTGTGTGTGTGTGTGTGTGTGTGTGTGTGGGTGTGTGTGTGTGTGTGTGTATATATATATTACTAAAATTCTGATCTTGACCGCTTTTGGCTCACTGAGGTGTGATTTCTGAGAGAGCGCCGCCACCTATGTCCGTCATTTTTGGCCACTTCGCTCAGAGCCCTCCTCTGCCTTCCTGGACCAGAGGATTTTTCCCATTGATGAAACATCGGAGAGATATTCATGCTTTTTAAAAAAATGGCATTCTCTCTGCTGCCCCTTCTGGAGGGAGGGGGGGGGGGGGGCTATAAAACCAGGAAGTGGTGTGCCTCACCCAGTCTCTGCAAGATGGATGAAGCCAGAGGGTCACATCTCTCTGAGCTTTGAATAGCACTGAACACATGTCTAATAAACTGTGAGTGCCCTTAATGTGGTTTGAAAATTAAAATATGATTGGTTTGAAGTAAAAATTACTGCCTGCAAATGGTTGTTTGGGTGCTTTGGGTTGAAGTTAAAAGGCACTACTGCAATGGTGGCTTGGGTGCTTTGGGCTGGAGTGGAAAAGGCACTACTGCAAATGGTGGCTTGGGTACTTTGGGTTGAAGTTAAAAGGCACTACTGCAAATGGTGGCTTGTGTGCTTTGTGTTGAAGTTAAAAAGCACTACTGCAAATGGTGGCTTGGGTGCTTTATGTTGAAGTTAAAAGGCACTACTGCGAATGGTGGCTCGGGTGCTTTGGGTTCAAGTTAAAAGGCACTACTGCAATTGGTGGCTTGGGTGCTTTGGGTAACTTCCTGTTTGCACTGTATGTTGATTTTAGATAAAATGCTACCACTTACATAGAAACATAGAAAATAGGTGCAGGAGGAGGCCATTCGGACCTTCAAGCCAGCACCGCCATTCATTGTGATCATGGCTGATCGTCCGCTATCAATAACCCGTGCCTGCCTTCTCCCCATATCCCTTGACTCCACTAGCCCCTAGAGCTCTATCCAACTCTCTCTTAAATCCATCCAATGATTTGGCCTCCACTGCCATCTGTGGCAGGGAATTCCATAAATTCACAACTCTCTGGGTAAAAACATTTTTTCTCACCTCAGTCTTAAATGACCTCCCCTTTATTCTTAGACTGTGGCACCTGGTTCTGGACTCACCCAACATTGGGAACATTTTTCCTGCATCTAGCTTGTCTAGTCCTTTTATAAGTTTATATGTTTCTATAAGATCCCCCTCATCCTTCTAAACCCCAGTGAATACAAGCCTAGTCTTTTCAACCTTTCCTCATATGACAGTCCCGCCATCCCAGGGGTCAATCTCGTGAACCTACGCTGCACTGCCTCAATCACAAGGATGTCCTTCCTCAAATTAGGAGACCAAAACTGTACACAATACTCCAGATGTGGTATCACCAGAGCCCTATACAACTGCAGAAGAACCTCTTTACTCCTGTACTGAAATCCTCTTGTTATGAAGGCCAATATTCTATTAGCGGGCCCAACACCGAGCCTTGCGGCACTCCACTCGCCACTACCTGACATTCTGAAAAGGACCCTCCTACTCTTTGCTTCCGGTCTGCCAACCAATTTTCTATTCATGTCAACATCATATCCCCAATACCATGTGCTCTAATTTTAGTCACCAGTCTCCCGTGTGGGACCTTATCAAAGGCTTTCTGAAAGTCTAGATACACTACATCCACTGGCACCCCTTCATCCATTTTACTTGTCACATCCTCAAAAAATTCCAGAATATTAGTCAAGTATGATTTCCCTTTCGTAAATCCATGTTGACTTGGACTAATCCTTTTACTGCTATCCAAATGCTCCATTATTACCTCTTGAATAATTGACTCCAGCATCTTTCCCACCACCGAAGTCAGGTTAACTGGTCTGTAATTCCCCGTTTTCTCTCTCACTCCTTTCTTGAAAAGTGGGATAACATTAGCTATCCTCCAATCCACAGAAACTGATCCTGAATCTATTGAACATTGGAAAATGATCACCAATGCGTCCACTATTTCTAGAGCCACCTCCCTGATGACCCTGGAATGCAGACCATCAGGTCCAGGGGATTTATCATCCTTCAGTCCCATTAGCATACCCAATACTATTTCTCGCCTAAAGAAAAGTTATTTCAGTTCCTCTACCCCCTTAGATCTTCTGTCCTCCAGTACATCTGGGAGATTGTTTGTGTCCTCCTTAGTGAAGGCAGATTCAAAGTACCTGTTCAACTCTTCTGCCATTTCCTTGTTACCCATAATTATTTCACCCATGTCTACCTTCAAGGGACCCACATTTGACTTTGCTACTCTTTTTCCCTTAACATATCTAAAGAAGCTTTTATTGTCCTTCTTTATATTCCTGGCCAGCTTCCCCTCATACTTCATCTTTTCAGCCCGTATTGCCCGTTTTGTTTCCTTCTGTTGTCCTATTAAAGTTTCCCAATCCTCTGGCTTCCGGCTACTCTTTGCTGTGTTATACATCTTTTCTTTTAGTTTTATTCTATCCCTAACTTCTCTTGTCAGCCACGGTTGCCTCCTACTCCCCTTAGAATATTTCTTCCTTTTTGGAATGAAATGATCCTGCGACTTCCGGATTATGCCCAGAAATTCCTGCCATTGCTGTTCCACCGTCATTCCTGCTAGGATCCCTTTCCAGTCTACTTTGGCCAGCTCCCCTCTCATGCCTTAATAGTCCCCTTTGTTCAACTGCATCACTGCCACTTCCGATTTAACGTTCTCCTTCTCAAATTGCAGATTAAAACTAATCATATTATGATCACTACCTCCAAGCGGTTCCTTTACCTCGAATTCTCTTATCATATCTGGTTCATTGGACAACACTAAATGCAGAATTGCCTTTTCTCTGGTCGGCTCCATTACAAGCTGCTCTAAGAATCCATCTCGGAGGCATTCTACAAACTCTCTTTCTTGGGGTCCTGAACCAACCTGATTTTCCCAGTCTACCTGCATATTGAAATCCTCCATCACCACAGTGGCATTACCTTTGTTACATGCCAGTTTTAACTCCTGCTGCAACTTACACCCTACATCCGGGCTACTATTTGGGGGTCCATAAATAACACCAATTAGTGTCTTCTTGCCTTTATAATTCCTCAACTCAACCCACAGTGACTCTACCTCGTCAGTCTGTAGGTCTTCCCTCGCAAGGGACTGAATTCCATCCCTCACCAGCCAAGCTACCTCCTTCCTTCCTCTGCCCACCTGCCTGTCCTTTCTATAGGATGTATAACCCTGAATATTATGTTCCCAGGCCTGATCCTCCTGCAGCCACGTCTCAGTAATCCCCACAATGGAATATCTACCAACCGCTAACTGAGCCTCATGCTCATCTGCTTTACTTCTTGTACCTCACGCATTCATATACAATACTTTTAATTCCTTACACATCTCACCTTTCACATCGATCCATATTAAACTTGGCCATACTCTCCTATCCCTTTGTGAGCTTCCTTTCCCGTTAATTCTTGGGGTCATTAACCATCCCTTTAGTCTCTTTCCCTTTAACTCCATCTTCGATTATCTCATTTGACACCCCACCCCCCTTATTCAGTTTAAAACCACCCGTGTAGCAGTGGCAAACCTGCCTGCCAGAATGCTGGTCCCCCACCAGTTAACATGCAATCCGTCCCTTTCGTACAGTTCCCCCTTACTCCAAAACCGATCCCAGTGATCTAAGAATCTAAATCCCTGCCCCCTGCACCAGTTACTCAGCCACACATTCAGGTCCCATATCTCCCTGTTCCTGCTCTTGCCAGCACGAGGAACTGGAAGCAAACCGGAGATAACAACCCTGGAGGTCCTGCTTTACAGCATTTTTCCGAGCTCTCTAAAGTCACGCTGCAGAATATTCATCCCCTTCTTTCCGACATTGTTTGTGCCGACATGCACTACCACTTCCGGCTGTTCACGTTTGCCATTGAGGATTTTCTGCACACTGTCCGTGACATCCTGGATCCTGGCACCAGGAAGGCAGCACACCATCCTCGAATCCCGTCTGTTGCCGCAGAAACCTCTGTCCGTACCTCTCACGATGGAGTCTCCAACTACAATGGCGTTGCCTGATGTTGACCCCTTTGGTTTTGGCTCAACAGCCGTTTTTGCTTCGCAAGCCAGTCCGCCGCTCAGTGTTTTAACGTCTTCTGTCCCGACAGTTTCTAAGTGGGTGAACCTGTTCACAAGAGGTACAACACCCAGGGACCTTTGCATTCCAAATTTCCCTCCCTTTCTCACCGTCACCCACTTTCTCTCTTCCAGCACCTTAGGTGCAACAATCTCACTGTAGGACGTCGAGGAACGACTCAGTTTCTCGGACGAACCTGAGGTCATCCACTTGCTTCTCCAGTTCCCCAACACGCTCCTTCAGGAGCAGTACCTGGATGCACTTCTCACATTTGTAGCAGCCAGAGGCACCAGCAGTGTCCTTGACCTCCCACATTCTGCAAGCATCACATTGAATCAGCTTGCTTGATATCTCCTTCTTTCGTCTCTCCCTCTCCAGAGTTTTGCGTAGCCTCCTTTGCGTAGCCTCGCCAAACACTCTCGAGCCAAAGACTCACACTTTTCTCACAGGGCACTTCCCTCACTGCCACTCCCTAAGAGCTGTCTTGCTTATATTGACTGATAAATTGCCTAATTTACCTATTTACAAACCAAATTCCTCAGTTTTCAACTGTTTTCCCCCTCTGACTCACTTCTAACTCTCCTCCCACTCGGGCTAGAGCCAATCACTGTTCTGCTTATCTTTGTTGCTGTTGCTTCCAAATCCACGGGAGCTCTGAGTAAAGTCTGCGGCTGTGATTTTTGGCCATCTTACTCAATCACCTTCGCTCAGCAGGTGCAGAGGATTCTTCCCATCAATTAAAAATAAAAGTGTTATTAGTGGTTAAAAAATGTTGAGAATCTCTCTCCTGTCAATCACGCCAGAAAGGCCACACCTTATCCGGTGGGAGGGGTTATGCACCCTGCTTGAAGTGGTAGGAAACTGCACTTGAATTTGGCGGGCTTGCACCCTGCTTGAAGTAGTATGAAACTGCACTGAATTTGGTGGCCTTGCACCCTGCTGAAAGTGGTATGAAACTGCACTTGAATTTGGTGGCCTTGGATCCAGCTTGAAGTGGTATGAAACTGCACTTGAATTCGGTGGCCTTGCACCCTGCTTGAAGTGGTATGAAACTGCACTTGAATTCGGTGGCCTTGCACCCTGCTTGAAGTGGTAGGAAACTGCACTTGAATTTGGTGGCCTTGCCCCTGTTTGAAATGGTAGGAAAATAGATTTGAAATTGGTGTCGTTGCACCCTGCTTGAAATGGAATTTCAAGGAATAGCGACGAGTCAACTGCCAGCCCAGCAGCCGTGAGTGAGCTGCCAGCACATCAGGCTTGAGGGACGGAGCTGCCACCCCAAGAACCCATACCAGCACTCCAGAAAGCCCCCCCACTGGCCACCAGTATTGGAATTGGTGGAGGTGGCATATTGCCCTCCCGTGTGAACATGGGACCCAACGGGTCCCATTTAGTCTAGTATATATACATATAAGTATAGAATATATATATATATATATATATATATATATATATATATATATATATATTCTATACTTATATGTATATATATATATATATATATATTCTATACTTATATGTATATATATATATATATATATATATAATCTATACTTTTGTGTATTTGTGAGTATGTATATATATATATATATATATATATATATATATATATATATATATATATATATATATACACACTGAACTTTTTTTCTCATTTATTATATTGTTTACAGTGTACTATTCTGTTGTGCTGCTGCAAGTAAGAATTTAATTGTTCTATCTGGGACATATGACAATAAAACACTTTTGACTATTTCTTAATTTAGAGCTACTATGATTGGCAAGACTATAACTATATATTATAATAAAAATGGGCCTATGCTTTCTAAACTGAGGATTAACCAATGTCAATTTGGGAAGAGAAAGTTTATTTAACCTGGAGATATGAAATAATAGCTCTGGTATCTTGTTGTTTTTCAAGAAATAGAAGCTGAATGGTAATTTTTACATTTAAGGGGATGATTTAAAAATTATTGTAAACAATACATAGGAAAACATGAGAAACTAAATCATCTTGGTTTTGGGCAGGTTTTTTCTGATAGGTAATTAAACGTGGTAGAACTTCCTTTTGATTTTAGTTATAAAACTCCATACCAATTGTCATATTTCCCCCAAACTACAATTGTTCTTATGGCTAGCATATATCTATAATAAAAAAAGTTAGGAGAAATGAATGTCACTCAATGTATGGACACACAAGGAACAGCAATGCTGCAATCTTCCGTAGAACTCAAGTTCCTGAGTAACACGATGAAGGAGGGTCTGAGACATCGCTTCTCCTTGTCCTCCAGAGATGTGCCTGACTTACTCCAGCACTTTGTGTTCTACATCTCTGAATTTATCTCCGAGGAACCTTTGAAAATGTTTTTGCTGGTAAATTCATTTTGCAGGTGATGGAGTTACTTGAGACATTTTGTGAGAAGATTTACATAAAAGTAGGCATGAAGACATACAATCTTTTAATATGTGTAGGAAGGAACTGCAGATGCTGGTCAGCTTGGGCAGCTTGCAACACAACGGTATGAATTATGATTTCTCCAACATCAAGTAACCCTTGCTTTCCCACTCTCTCCGTCCCTCTCCCCATCCCAGTTCTCCGACTAGTTCTACTGTCCCCCTCATTAAATATTAACGATTGCATGCCTTGTTGTCACCTTCCTCTCAGCTAACAATGAAGCATTCGACATCTCTTTATCAGAATTTGCTTTGATCTGTCGTTTTCATACCTTACCCTTCCATCTCGTTTCCCTCTCCCTTGCCTCTCAGCCTGAAGAAGGGTCTCGACCCGAAACGTCACCCAATCCTTCCCTCCAGAGATGCTGCCTGGCCCACTGAGTTACACCAGGATATTGTGTCTGTCTAGTCTTTTAATATATTGCATTACAGAAAAAGAACAGTAAAGCATATTCAATTGAAACAATTGAAGAAATTTCTCTTTGGAATGTTGTTATAAATGGCAGATTCATGCCTGCATTATATATTTTCAATTAGTTTGTTATCTTTTTTATTTCATGTTCTTCTCACAACAAATTAAACTGATGACATATGGATTTTTTTCGAAATAAAACAATGGACTCGAATTTTTCAAAACTGAGGAAACACATAGTGCTTTATAAAAGCTAAATCTGTCAAGTTATGACGTTTTGTAATTCTCAATAAGAAATCAATAGGACAGATTCTATTTTTTGCCACTGTGTTTCTTCCAACGGTGATACAGTTAAGTAGACCTGATCAGATTTGCTCATTCTATCCAAGAATCTAACCTCTCTCACATGGGAAAGATCTGAGCAGCGTTCTACAGCGTTTTTCTGACAACGTTAAGGCTTAGCAGGAACACGAGAAATGTCATCGATAGAACCTAATCTCAAGGTAGACACAAAATGCTGGAGTAACTCAGCGGTACAGGCAGCATCTCTGGAGAGAAGGAATGGATGACGTTTCGGGTCGTGGCCCTTCTTCAGACTGATATCAGGGGAGTCGGCGGTACAGAGTTAAAATGAAGTTGGAGACAGAAAGACCAGTGGGAGAACTGGGAAAGGGGAGGGGATGGAGAGAGAGGGAAAGCAAGGGCTACTTGAAGTTAGAGAAGTCAATGTTCATACCGCTGGGGGGTGTTGGGAGATTGGAACCTTCACGTGGTCCACCCTGCTTTGACTAATGCAATCAACCCGATGTGCTCAAACAAAAAGATCAAATAGAACAAGTTGACCTACAACTGTAGGCTGCGCATGCCATATGCAAGAAGAAGAATACCGCTGGGATGTAAGCTGCCTAAGAGAAAATATGAATGCTGTTCCTCCAATTTGCGCTGGGCTGCACACTGACCTCAACACTGATTCCAGGGATGTACAAGCTGTTGGAAATGTTTACACCTTTTAACATTTTTATAGCATGCAAATGAATACCTGTTACCACAGTACTCTGCCTTCCATTTTGCTACTGATTTTGTCACTTTAATGAGTGTGTGGCTATCTCGCTGTGTGTTTTGGATTTCTTGAAATGCTTCATAGCCACTAAAAAAGGTGTGGACTGAGCACTGGGAATTTAACTGACTTTGTGTCAGAGGCTCTGTGATCTCCAGCAAATATTATAAATATTAACAACCAAAGTATGCATTTGTATTACACATATAAATAATAAAACATAATAAAACATCCGTCGGTATTTAAGAGCCAACAAGCAGTTGGCTAACAATATCTGTTGGACTGATATTAGGTTATTTTTTGTAATGTGCATTGAAGGTGAAGAAAAGAGCAAATCAGGGAAAAACAGTAGACTTAAAGTTATATCTCATTCGGGGCCTATTTAAAGGTCTACCAGTTGCCAAACACTTTAACTCACCTTCCCATTGTCATACTGACCTTTCTGTCCAGGGCCTCCTCCATTGTCAGAGTGAGACCAAATGCAAATTGGAGGAACAGCATCTCGTGTAAGCTCCGGAGTGCTTTGACCGCCGACTCCAACATCCGAGGAGCTGTGGCTGAGGGCGTCCAGCCGCGAGCAGCGCTGGATTTAAAACACCGCGGAGCCTGGGGTCAGGAATAGCCAGTCGGAGCTCCAACCAGCACGGCCTGAGGATTTCTGGAGCCACGGTCTCCGGGGAGGAAGCGGCCGCTCCAGACATTTCCAAGCCGCTGAGGAATGTTTCACCCAATGCCGGAGTTCCATCATCCCGGCAAGAGGGCTTGAAAACATCGGACTGGATGCGGAGGCCACAAATAGGCCCCGACCTCAGGTGATCACAGAAGAAGAGGATTTAAGTTTCTAGTGCCTTTTCCCGCAGTGGAAATTTTTGATTCTGCTGTGAGGGATGTTCATGTTGAATTCTATGTGTTGTGTCATTTGTCTTTTTTTTAATTTTTCTATCGATGTACAGAAACCTAATTAGTTCTTCTATGTAAAGCACTTTGGTTTCAACGCGTTGATTTAAACGTGCTATATAAATAAAATGTACTTACTTACTTACTTTCTTGCATTTGTTCTAAATCTCTCGACATCACTGTCGATATCTCTCGTTTTCCTTTCCCCTGATTCTCAGTTTGAAGAAGGGTCTCGACCCGAAACGTCACCCATTCCTTGTCTCCAGAGATACTACCTGTCGCGCTGAGTTATTCCAGCATTTTGTGTCCATCTAAAGATTTATGCTTATGAACTTCATACCTGGCTGATGAGGATACAAAATGAATTAATATCAAAGTTGTACAAATATTTTACTTATTTGTTCCAGAACTCACAGATCTTCACTAATCTGCTGTAGGATTTATCTACCACTGAGACACCAATGTTGAACTTTCTAATAACATAAATGTAACATAAAATAACATAAAATTTCTAATAACATAAAATTCATGCAAGGTAAACAAACAAGGCAAACAACCAAGGTTGAGCTTCTTGTCTTTGAGGAAAGGAATATCAAGGCTTGTAACTGCCAATATTAGATATAATAGATGCATTTTTGATTTTGTTAACTTTTATAGAATTAATAGATATTTTACTTCGGAGTCACGTGAGTGACTACGTGAAGAAGAGCCCGCCTCACGCTGGTAACGGCATGACGTCGACGCTGACGGGCAGAAGGTGGAGCTGCAGTAAGGAGCAGCTCCTCGCAGCGGTCGGAACGGCCCGCAGGTAAGTGAAGTTACATCGGCGCGGGTTTTAGGTTTACGCTGGATGTTCCAACAGCGAAACTAAAAGTAAAAATTTTAGACGTTAACGTGCTGATGAGCACAAGATAAAATTTTAACAAAATGGAGAAATCGGGAAGGAAGGCTTCGCGGGTGAAAAGAGCCTCCCGGGGTGAAAAGTAAATATACGGGAAGCGAAGCTAGAGTGGACCCGGTTCCGATACCGTTGGCCACTGATTTACCCGATATAGAATTTCCAGATTCTCCGGAAATTATAACCACGGAGGAAAATGTTCCTAAGAAATGCAAAAAGAAAACTGTGAGGCCCGTGGATTCTGATGATTCTGATTTTGAAAGACCTCCAGATAATAAAACTATGTGGCTAAAAATGGAGCATATGGAGAAAGTTCTCCAAACTATTATGAGACAAGGGTCACAGTACCCTCATGAATCCCAGAAAATCCCTGAGGGGGGTTTCAATATGATGAATATGGCTGTGGGCCAAGTTGGGAATATGATACTCCAGACCCACGATTTGGGCTGGAAGAAGTCTCATGGGATAATATCCCGATGGAATTAGGGCTGCAGAAGGCAGACCTGCTGAATTTGAAATGTTTTTTGAAAGCACGCCACAAAGTAAAAAGAAAAGGCTTGATCTGCCTAGGATAGCACAAAGTTTTGCTATACCTGAAGGAAGTGGTGAGGATATGGAAGAAAGCCTGGCTACCAATATAAATTATATGGTATCTCACCAGCTTCATAATACTGTGATGAATGAATTATCAGAATTATATAAAGCACCAGGCAATTGTGCCTCATTGGAAGTGCCTACGGTGAATCCGATGGTATGGGCATCTATGACTCCAAGTATGAGAGCCCAAGAAATGAAATTTCAAAAGGTGCTAAAATTATTTTTTCGGCTGCCATCACGGCATTTGGCAGGCAAATGGAGAATCTGGAAATGGACAAGATTCAAAAAGATACTTTGGGTTTAATGTGCAATTCGTTTTATGAGATCAATTGCATGAGGAAAATGGCGATTCGGCCCATATTTCACCCTAGATATGCAAGCCTGTGTCAAGAAAGTGGAGTTCAAGCTCCTGGATATTTGTTTGGAGAAAATCTGCCGAAAACAACTGAAGCAGTTGGATGAAGAAGCTAAATACTTTAGCACTATTAAGCCTTTTGTCTTTGGACAAAGAAAAGGGTTTTTCGGCCCCGAAAGAGTTTTGATTTTCGTTATAGAGGCAGAAATTTGTCACGAAGGTATTATCGTGTTACACAGGCCGCTGCTTCCCTGCATTCGGGAAAGAGGAGACCATCACGCTCCTATGGAGAGGTATTAAAGACTTCTATCCTTAAAGAAACTGTGGATGAATCTCCAGTTGGAGGGAGATTGCAAAAAATTTTATAATGCTGGCTTAATATTACTTCTGATCGGTTTATATTACAAGCAGTTTCAGGAGCTATTATTATTTTTAAAGAAGGGGTCAATCCTCCTGTACAGAATAAACCTGCTTATGCTTATGTGTTTTCTCCAGAAGAAAGAATGGAGATTGCTGTGGAAATTGGCAAATTATCCGAAAAAAGGGGTAATTGAAAAAACTTATGAACATAAGCATCAATTTGTCTCTAATATATTTCGCAGAGATAAGAAAGATGGTGGTTGTAGAATTATTCTAGATCTTACAGATCTAAATAAGTTTGTAGAATACAAACGTTTTAAGATGGAGACATTTAAAACTGCAAATATTTGATTTCAGCAGGTTCTTATATGGCTAAGATTGATTTAAAAGACGCCTATTATTCTGTACCAATTCATCATCTTTTTCGGAGATACTTAAAGTTTTATTGGCAGGGGCAATTATGGCAGTTCAAAGCTTTACCAAATGGATTAAGTTCAGCTCCTAGACTCTTTACAAAACTGTTGAAACCAGTTTTAGCTCAATTAAGAGCACAGAAACACATTGTAATGGCTTATTGGATGATATTCTGATTGTTAATGATAGTCAAGAGTCAGCTGAGCACTCAATTTCAGTTACTAAAGCTTTGTTTAAAGAGCTTGGATTCTTAATTCATCCAATTAAATCCCAGCTGCAGCCAGTTCAATCAATTGATTTTCTGGGGTTTGTAATTAAACTCAGTAACTATGTTAGTTACGTTGCCAGCAAAAAAGACAAATGATATTTTGCAAATGTGTAATTATCTCATTCACAAACCTTATCCCTCCATCCGAGAAGTGGGCAAAAGTCATTGGTACATTAGTGGCAGCTTTTCCGGCAGTGGAATTTGGGCCATTACATTATCAAAATCTTCAAAGGGACAAAGTAAGGGCTCTTAAAGATAAGGCAGGTCACTTTGACAGACCTATGCAATTAACAAAGGAAGCAGTATTGGAATTGCAATGGTGGGTTGAAAATGTCCCACAAGCTGCTAAGAAGATCATGATTAAACAGCCTGAAATGGTTTTTGCAAACAGATGCTAGTGCTCTCGGATGGGGGCCACAGATTTATCTACCAGTTGTGGAGGTAGATGGAAAACTGAAGAGCAAGTGTTGCTCCAAAAGTATGGTATTAACTATTTGGAGTTATTGGGGGCCTTTTATGGGCTTAAAGCATATTGTTCTGCTAAACAATGTCTGCATGTATTAATACAATTAGACAATAAAACGGCTGTGGTTTACATTAATCACATGGGGGGAGTTAGATCAGTATCATGTGATTGTCTGGTCAATGAGATATGGCAATGGTGTATTGGTCGGCAGATATGGATTTCAGCAAGCTATATTCCAGGTAAAGACAATGTGGTAGCAGATGGAAGGTCCAGGATTTTTAAAGATAATACGGAATGGATGCTTAAGCCAGCAATATTTAAGAATATTGTTAAACGATTTGGTTTTGCCAGAAATTGATTTGTTTGCATCCAGGCTTAATCATCAATTGCCTCATTATGTGTCTTGGGAACACGATCCGGACGCAGTTGCAGTAGATGCATTTTCATTACACTGGGGAAAAATGTTCTTTTATGCTTTTCCACCATTTGCTCTGATCCAGAGATGCTTGAAGAAAATAGAGCAAGATTCAGCTTCCGATTGTTGGTAGTGCCAAATTGGCCAACTCAACCTTGGTTCCCAGTTATGCTAAATATGATTAAAGAACCATATATGCAGATTCCTAACTGTAGTGATATCTTGACTAATCCAGTAACAAATGAAGGTTACCCATTATATGCATATATGAATTTGTTAATCTGCAGGTTTTGACCAGACCACTACAGGAACTGGGATTGTCGGACCAAAACTTTGACAGTTATTGGTGCATCATGGCGACATAGCACACAGAAACAATATATGACACATATTAAGAAATGGGAAGAATTTTGCACACAGTCAAATATTTCTGATGAATCTGTGAATGTTACTCATGTTTTGGAATTCCTTGCCAATTTGCACTTTGGGCAACATTTAAGTTACAGTGCCATTAACACTGCACGCTGTGCCTTGTCGTCCTATTTAGGACTTATGATTGGTGAGAAGTCAATTGGGTCGCATCCATTAATATCACGATTCATGAAAGGAATTTTTCACATGAATCCGCCAAAAACCTAGATATACAGAGATTTGGGATGTGAGCATAGTTCTTGCTCTACTTAGAGAATGGACGCCAATTGAAGGGTTGACATTGGATAGGTTAACATTGAAATTGGTCATGTTAATGGCACTGGTCTCAGCCCAAAGAGTGCAAACTTTACAAATGTTGCGTTTAGACTGTATGCATGTGACTTACAGATAACGTTGTATTTCTATGTTTACGATCTGATCAAACAAAGTAGACCAGGGAGATCTGGAACAAGGTAACCTTTCAAGCTTTTCATATTGAGCCTGCTTTGTGTGTGGTTAGACATTTGAACCAATATATTAAAATTACGGACACTTTTCGAGGAAACGAAAAGACATTGCTGCTTACGCACAAAAAGCCACACACACAAAAGCTTCAGTTCAAACTATCTCAAAATGGTTGAAAACAGGTGTTGGTTTTAGCGGGAGTAGACACTGATGTCTTCAAATCTCACTCCACCAGGGCGGCAGCTACGTCCGCGGCGAAGGGGCGGGACGTACCTCTCGAGCATATTTTAAAAATCGCAGGGTGGAGTAAAGAAGAAACTTTTTCAAAGTTCTACAACAAACCTGTTCACACTATGACAAGCTTTGGACACGCGGTGTTGGGAGCACTATAATCACCTGCTTTGTTTGCTATTAATTGCTATAATCAGTTGTGTAGTCACTGATATCTTTTGTCACTTGTAATCAATTTTTCCCTCAAATATAAGGAGGGTATTTATATGGTTTTCAAACCATTAAAAAATTTAATTGTGAAAAAGATCTAATTTTTGTCTGCTTTCTCATGTATGTGTTTACTTAGCCGGACTGTCGTACGGATTAATTCTACGACATAAAAAACACAGAAAGCTTTTAAAACTCTTCACGTAGTCACTCACGTGACTCCGAAGTAAAATAGTAAGATTAAACGAGAACTCACCTGTTCGAAGTTTGATCGTTATTTTACGAGGAGTTACGATGAGGGATTACGTGCCCTCCACTCCCACCCTCGTAAATTAAATGATCAAATGGTGGTTCTAAGTCTTTTTATGAGCCTTACTATGTTAACTCCGGCTTTGGTGTTCTGTGTTTTTCATGCCGTTGCTTTGAAGTATGCCGTTACCAGCGTGAGGCGGGCTCTTCTTCACGTAATCCCTCATCGTAACTCCTCGTAAAATAACGATCAAACTTCGAACAGGTGAGTTCTCGTTTAATCTTACTATTATATATACAATGAAGAACTCTAAATCAACTATGGAAATGCCATTAGTATCAATTTACCCAATTATCATGACAGTGTGGCGTCAGCTGATAGTCAGACCACTTGCGGTCGAACCCTTGTCAGTGGTTACGAGGGCTGTCACGTGACGTCATGGGGTTAAGGGGAGTGTCCTGCTACATAAGCAGATCTCACCTTGAGATATAACCAGTCGACAGGTAGCTGAACTCGAGACAACACCCTCACTCAGTTACAGCAGCAATGACATTGTGATAGAGGACCTAACGTATATGTATTTCGAACCAATTATCTCACCAAATAAAGCAACTGTTTATTCAACATGATTGGTGCTGCTATATTTGTGACCTAGATAATCCAAACTGAAATTTTGGATTCCCCTGACGCACGCAGCCTCGGGAGACTTGATGTCTGCAGCCAACAGCCCAGCCCTGCTGAACGACGCTGCCGCCAACCCGGCCCAACCTTAAGGTATGCCACAGGTTGCCCGGATCGATGGGCGCAGTTTGGGCCATGTGCGACGGCCGCCAATCTCTCCCACATGACCTGCCCAGAGCCGACTACTGGGGCTGAGAGGCTGCGGCTACCGCCGTTCCCCCACCAGCCACTGCTCCCCCACCAGCTGCTGCAAAAACTGCGAGTTTAGCAGCCCCCCGCCCCCAGCATAACCTACGTTCACCCGACAGCCCTGGGAGCAGGGAGAGAGTGGGCCCGCCCATAACCCCGCTGGCCGCTGCTCAAGCTCTAGCCTCCCGATAGAGTGGGCCTATCTGGGGCGGCTGCCCAAAGACGTCCTCACTGGCATTGACCCCGAAGATCCCCGGGTGCCCGTTTGCTTGGGTTGTGGTTGGCCCAGCAGCGGGGTGGAGCCTCAGCCGGTCGTGAGTCGGCAGTTCCACGACGGATTCCCTGGCAGCTTCCAGTCTCCACCGAGGGTACGGCAGCGCAGCCGGTCTCCGATGACACCGGCGACGGTGGGTGGAGTTCCTACCTGCAGCGGTGGGGCAAGGCCCATCGATGTTAGCCGCCCCGCATGAATCCGGAAATCACATCGATTGACCGCCTTTAAAGGCCACCTCAGCCGGCCAGCAAAATGGCCACCGCAGCCTACGTTCACATGGCCGTTGCTGGGTGCCTTATTTCTCAGGACACGTTCCCCTACTGGTCGATGAGGTGCGACTGTGTCTCATCAAACCTGCGGCTTTTGCATTGGTCTCCTCGCACCCTTCGGCACACGACCGGGGTGGCCCACAGCCGGAGCGTCGACTGCGCCCGTGGGCCTCACCGTCCTGACGCACGGCCGGGGTGCCTCCAACCCAGAGCAGGAACCGCCTTTGACCATGCTTGCACGCCTTCTTGTAGAAGGTTAGCGCGTTCTATTCCTTCCTCCGTTCTGATGGGTGGTCCTGTGGTGTCAGCTGATAGTCAGACCACTTGCGGTCGAACCCTCGTCAGTGGTTACGAGGGCTGTCACGTGATCTCATGAGGTTAAGGGGAGTGTCCTGCTACATAAGCAGATCTCACCTTGAGATCCTCCCAGTCGACAGGTAGCTGAGTTCGAGACAACAACCTCGCTCAGCTGCAGCAGCAATGACAATATGATAAATTCCAAATGTGTATGTATTTTGAACCAATTATCTCACCAAATAAAGCAACTGTTTATTCACCACATTTGGTGCCGCTACAACAGCTGCAGGAGCAGTTTTGGTCACCCACTATGGAAAACGTGGCATTTAGCTGTCAAGAGTATAGAAAAGCTTTATGAGGATGTTGCCAGGAGTCAAGGGCACCATGTCTTTGCTACCCTTGAGTCTGAGCAACAAAGAGATTCCAGGAAGAGCCGTCGCATACCACACATACTCTTCCAAAATTTTTGCCGCCTCCAACGGGATCCCACCACTAGCCACATTTTCCCATCACCACCCCTTTCCGCCTTCCGCTGAGACCATTCCCCCCGTAACTCCCTTGTTAACTCAGCCCTTCCCAACCAAACCACCCCCTCCCAGGTACCTTCTCCAGCAACCGCAGAAGATGCAACACCTGTCGCTATACCTCCTCCCGCGTCTCTGTCCAGGGACACCAACAGTCCTTTCAGGTTATGCAGCGTTTCATTTGCACCTCCTTCAACCTCATCTACTGTATCCATTGTTCAAGATGTGGGCTCTTATACATCGGCGAGACCAAACGCAGACTGGGCGATTGTTTCGCGGAAACACCTTCGCTCAGATAACGTGAACCAATCCGATCTTCCGGTTGCTGGACATGTTAATTCTCCTTCCCATTCCAACATGGACCTATCTGTCCAAGGTCTCCTCCATTGTCAGAGTGATGCTAAATGGAAATTGGAGGAACAACATCTCATATTTTGCTTGGGCAGCTTACAGCCAAGTGGTATGAATATTGAGTTCTCTCACCCAAGTCTCATTAGCTTCTCATTTTCACCCAACAATGGCCTGTTTCCTTTATCATTGTTACTTTTTTAACATATCTTTCATTCATTGTTCTTTATCTCTCCACATCACCGTCCACATCTCTCGTTTACCTTATCCCTAACCAGTCTGAAGAAGGGTCTCGACCCAAAATATCATCCATTCCTTCTCCCCAGAGATGCCGCCTGCCTTGCTGAGTTACTCCAGCATTTTGTGTCTATCTTTGGTGTAAACCAGCATCTGACATTCCTTCCCAAGGACAGAAGAAAAATACCTTTTCAAAAAGAAAACAGGAGAAGAGAAGAAATGTCTACCAATCATCTGCTTTAAATTAAAAATGCAAGTAAAATGGCCAGAATAATGGACTCAATTATAATATTTGTCTCTCAAATGTAGCTATGGAAGAAATATTGTGATATATTGTTGCATTGCTGCACATGCCTTTGATGATGATGAACAGAGATCTTTCATAATTAGTGTGGTGGGAGTCTCTGCATCAAGTTAAATGGGAAAAGCACAAAGTGCTGGAGGATCTCTGGGGGTCAGGCAGCATCTGTGGAGGGAATGGACCAGTGAAGTTTTGGGTGAGGACCCTTCTTCAGACTGACGAAGGACCAAATTAGTCTGAAGTAGGGTCCCGACTCGAAACATTGTCCATTTCTTCCACACATGCTGTCTGTACTGCTGAGTTCCTCCAGCACTTCATTTTTTTGTGCCTGTCTTTGTTCTTTCTAATTCATTAACAAGAAACCAACAAAATAAAATATCTGAGTGAAATGGCCAACAGAATGTAAAAAGAATCTTAAGGAAGAAATTAGAAAGGCTAAAAGAAGATATGAGGTTGCTTTGGCAAGAAAGGTGAAAGTAAATCCAAAGGGTTTCTACAGCTATATTAATAGCAAAAGGATAACGAGGACAATTGGACAATTAGAGAGCCAGAATGGACAGCTATCTGCATAGCCAAAAGAGATGGGGGAGATATTGAACAATTTCTTTTCTTCGGTATTCACCAAGGAGAAGGATATTGAACTCTGTGAGGTAAGGGAAAAAAGTAGAGTAGGTATGGAAACTATGAAATTCAAAGAGGAGGAAGTACGGACACTTTTGAAAAATATAAAAGTGGATAAGTCTCCAGGCCCTGACAGGATATTCCATAGGACATTGAGGGAAGTTAGTGTAGAAACAGCAGGAGCTATGACAGAAATATTTCAAATGTCATTAGAAACGGGAATAGTGCCGGAGGATTGGCGTACTGCGCATGTTGTTCCATTGTTTAAAAAGGGTTCAAAGAATAAACCTAGCAATTATAGACCTGTTAGTTTGACGTCAGTGGTGGGCAAATTAATGGAAAGGATACTTAGAGATAATATATATAACCATCTGGATAAACAGGGGCTGATCAGGAACAGTCAACATGGATTTGTGCCTGGAAGGTCATGTTTGACAAACGTTCTTGAATTTTTTGAAGAGGTTACTAGGGAAATTGATGAGGGTAAAGCAGTGAATGTTGTCTATATGGATTTCAGTAAGGCCTTTGACAAGGTTCCCATTGGAAGGTTGGTTAAGAAGGTTCAATCTTTGTGTGTTAATGGCAGAGTAGCAAGATGGATTCAACAGTGGCTGAATGGGAGATGTCAGAGAGTAATGGTGGATGGCTGTTTGTCAGATTGGAAGCCAGTGACCAGTGGGGTATCTCAGGGATCTGTGTTGAGTCCACTGTTGTTTGTCATATACATCAATGATCTGGATGATGGGGTGGAAAATTGGATAAGTAAGTATGCAGATGATGCTAAAATAGGTGATGTTGTGGATAATGAAGTAGATTTTCAAAGTCTACAGAGAGATTTGGGCATTTTGGAAAAGTGGGCTGAAAAATGGCAGATGGAGTTTAATGCTGATAAGTGTGAAGTGCTACATCTTGGCAGGACAAATCAAAATAGGACGTACATGGTAAATGGTAGGGAATTGAGGAATGCTGTGGAACAGAGGGATCTAGGAATAACTGTGCATAGTTCCCTGCAGGTGGAATCGCATGTAGATAGGGTGGTAAAGAAAGCTTTTGGTGTTCTGGCCTTTATAAATCAGAGCATTGAACATAGGAGTAGGGAAGTAATGTTAAAATTGTACAAGGCATTGATAAGACCAATTCTGGAGTACGGTGTACAATTTTGGTCGCCTAATTATAGGAAGGATGTCAACAAAATAGAGAGAGTACAGAGAAGATTTATTAGAATGTTGCCTGGGTTCCAGCAACTAAGTTACAGAGAAAGGTTGAACTAGTTAGGTCTTTATTCTTTGGAGGGCAGAAGGTTAAGGGGGGACTTGATTGAAGCCTTTAAAATGATGAAAGGGATAGACAGAGTTGACGTGGATACGCTTTTCCCATTGAGGGTAGGGAAGATTCAAACAAGAGGGCATGACATGAGAATTAAGGGACATAAGTTTAGGGGTAACATAAGGGGGAACTTCTTTACTCAGAGAGTGGTGGCTGTGTGGAATGAGCTTCCAGCAGAAGTGGTGGAGGCAGGATCGATTTTAACATTTAAAAGTAAAGTGGATAGGTATATGGACGTGAAGGGAATGGAGGGGTATGGTCTCAGTGCAGGTAGATGGGACTAGGGGGGAATAAATGGTCGGCACGGACTGGAAGGGCCGAGAGGGCCTGTTTCCGTGCTGTAATTGTTATATGGTTATATGGTTATATGGTTTTTATTCTGAGCTCTGTTGTGGGGAAGATGTTTTCCTGTACCTGTACATCACCGTATTTGTGCTTATGGCAATGGATTCAAGTTGACTTGACTCGACTTGACATGAAATATCAGTGGATTCAACAACCAATGTATTCTTTGTCAGACAGATCACAACCTATTCCTCAATAAAAAACATCAGAAAGTAATCGTGCGTTGAAGTCCCATACCAATACAATGAAAAAAAAAACTCTGCTCAAAACTAATGATTGGCAAGGAATATTAAAATCTCACAAAAGATCTTTTGTATGATACTTCCACATTATTAACTGGAAGGCTTTCTGATGGGAGCGAGCATGTTGTGCCAATTAGAATTCGCAAATTGACACGGGAAATACTAGATTAGGGGGTTGAACAAGTTGTATGGGAATCATACATCCATGGAGAGAATTCCTGGGATGAACTCCACTAAGATTGTAGACACAAAGTGCTGGAGTAACTTAGCGGGACAGGCAGCATCTCTGGCGAGAAGGAATAGGTGACGTTTCGGATTTGAGACCCTTTTTCAGAATACCTTTTCTCCAGAGATACTGCCTGTCCCGCTGAGTTACTCTAGCATTTTGTGTCGACCTTCGATTTAAACCAGCATCTGCAGTCCTTTCCCTCGCATTTCGTCCATGAAGATTGTGCTGGGCTGACAGTCCAGCAGAATGGATAATAAAGTGCAGGCAAGGATCTTAATTAGGAGAGATGTGGACACCTCAGGTGGAACACAAGACAAGAATCTAGTTGACAGCAATTGATCTTTAGTCAATGATGCTGCTTAAGGGAGAATCTAAAATTGTACTTTAAAAAAAATTAAATTTGTGACTGTAAAATTAACTGAAAAAGGGTCCCAACCCGAAAGGTCACATATCCGTTTTCTCCAGAGATGCTGCCTAACCCGCTGAGTTACTCCGGCATTTTGTGTCTATCTTTAGTATAACCTAGCATCTGCAATTACCTTTCATTACATCAAAAATTGTAAACAAGTTAACCAGGAAGTAGAATCAATGTGAGAGCAGAGCAAGGAGGTGGGGGGGGGGGGGGGGGGGGGGGGGGGGGGGGGGAGAGAGTGTAGATAAGCCAGGGACTCTGCAGAAGGACTTGGACAGGTTGAGAGAATGAGCTGAGAAGTGGTAGATGGAATATAGTGTGGGAAAGTGTGGAGTCATGCATTTGGTAGTAGGAATAAAGGCGTAGACTATCTTCTAAACGGGGAGAGACTCCCAGAAATCGGAAGTGCAAAGGAACCTGAGAGTGCTGGTGCAGGATTCCCAAAAGGTTGAATCGTTAGTAAAGAAAGCGAATGCAATGCTTGCACTTATTTTGAGAGGGCGAGAGTACAAAAACAGGGATGTAATGTAATGCTGAAGCTTTACAAGGCAACGGTCAGATCGCATTTGGAGTGTTGTGAGCAGTTTTGGGCCCCATATCTGAGGTAGGATGTGCTGCCGCTGGAGAGGGTCCAGAAGAGGTTTATGAGAATGATCCCAGGAATGAGTGGGTAAACATATGATGAGCTTTTGAAAGCACTGTACTCGCTAGAGTTTAGCAGGATGAGGGGGGGACCTTATTGAAGCTTACCGAATAGTGAAAGGCTTGGATAGATAGGGTTGAGAGTCAGAATTCTTTCCCCATGGTGGAAATGTCAAAGACTAGAGGGCATAGCTTTAAGGAGAGGGATGCAAAGTTTAAAGAAGATGTGTGGGGTGGGTTTTTATACAGAGAATGGTGGGTGCCTGGAATGCATTCCTGGGCGTAGTGCTGGGGGCACATATGACAGGGTCATTCTTCATCCTCGTGTCCGGCCATCTTCTACATCACGTCTTTCCGGTCGGTCAGTGATGGTTGACGGTCGGTGGTTGCAGAATTGGCGACTTCAGTCAGTCACTGTGGTACAGTTCCTGTCGTCAGCAATGCACGGGATGTGCCACGTGGAGGCTTCAGCTTGCATCCACAGGGTCATTTAAGAGACTTTTAGATAGGCCTTACGGATATGAATTAAGTGCAGGCGAATGAGATTAGCTTAACTTGGCTTCAAGTTTGCCATGGCCAAGTTAAGGGTGGGTTGAAGGGTGTGTTGCTGTACTGTCTTCCATGTTGCAAATACCATTGATGTTCTAAATGCTGCGTGCTTACAACATTTTCTCCTTTGTTTCACATACAGAGTTCTTGCATCTGCAGTGTTGCTTTGATCTCCAGCATCTGGTCTGTTTCCAGTTGCTCAGCATGTTCTACTTCATCTTATTGATCCTTCTCACTGCCCCTAATTCTGTTCGACATACAGCATTTGATAAACACTGTTTCCTGGTTTCACCACACAACGTGACAAGGCCTTGCCTCAATGATCCGGCCACATTGCTTTCTGCTTTCATTGTCTCTACCACAACAGCTTACCAATTGCAATTATTTTAAGTGACTGGTAGTTTCGGCTGTACAATCACTAGGAAACCTGGAATTCCCTCGCAAGACCTCTCCAACATTTGTTATCTAACCATCTCTTTATAATTGAACCGGTATGGTCAATTCTTTGGGCACATATTCTAAGATATCTTGGATAGGTGGCGTTTCGGGTCGGGATCCTGCTTCAGAGTCCCGGCGTCACAGGTGACGTTTCAGGTCCCGACTCGCAACATCACCTACCCATGTTCTCAAGACCCTTTGAGTTACTCCAGCACTTTTTGTCTTTTTTTTTGTAAACTAGCATCTGCAGTTCCTTGTTCCTTGAATCAACATTAAAATGTGTTTGCCTTCCTATGAAACCCCATTTTGAAACCCATAGCGAATCCCACAATGCTGAAGGTGCAGTCAACATCTTCCAAGAAGGTGCTTCAGGAATGAGGATGACTTGTTTCCAATCCAGTTCTAAGATGACATTTGAGTCCAACATGGGAACTGCAGACTTTTCTCCAGATGTGGTAGGAAGTGTTTGATGGGGTGGGTTTATGTATGGTGAAGTTTTACACTCCTGCCGCTTGCATAAGACTTGTAGTGATGCATGGACTAGACGTTCTCAATATATTCCTGAATGTTTCTTCTTCACTTTGAGCAGTCCTGGACAGGAGATGCCCAGAAGTTGGAGGAGATGATCTGCTTTTGAGAAAACTTTCAGCAAATCCTCGAAACGTTTCCTGTGAGCACCTGGTAATCTCCACCTATAGCAGAGTATCTGTGTTCGGAGTCTAATGTCAGGCCAACTGAAGACAAGGTCAGCCCAGAAGTGCTGACTCAAAGTAATTAAGGTCTCACTCCTGGCAATGTTGGCCAGGAAAAGGACACTGATGTTGGTTCACTTATCCTTTCAGTGGAATTTGTGGCAACATTGTTGGTGGCATCTTTCAAATACCTTGTCATGCGATTGTAGTAAATCCTAATCCCAAAAGTGATCTAAATACAGTTTGTTTGCAATGTACAAAAACAGATTACTTTTTAGACCGTAGGAGCAGAATGAGGCTATTCAGCTCATCGAGTCTACAACGTCATTCAGTCATCGTTAATCTATTTTTCACAAAACTCATTTTTCCGCCTTCTCCCAGTAGCCTTTGACGCCCCAACTTACCAACAACCTATCAACCTCCGCTTTAAAAATACCCAATGTATTGGGCTCCACTGCCATCTCAGGCAATGAATTCCACAGATTCATTGTCCTCTGGCTAAAGAAATTACTCCTCGTCTCCATTCTAAAGACACATCCATTTACTTTGAGGCTGTGCCCTCTGATCCTTGGCTCTCCCATGATTGGAAACAGTCTTTCCACGTCCACTTTATTAGGTCTTTCATTACCTAGTAGGTTTCAATGAGAACCCCTCCTCATCCTTCTGTACTAGAGAGTACAGGCTCAGAGCCATCAAATGCTCCTCATACATTAACCCAATCATATATTTAGATTTTTAATCGTAAAAATACAATCGGTTATTAACATTAATTAATTCACAGAAGGTTAACTGAAAGATTTTAATATATTATTGTATTCAAACTTCTCCAGACTGGCAAATGTTGCCGATAATTTATTACCAAGTTGAGATAGAATTCCACTCAGAGTTGAACAATGGTTTCCTGTTCAGGAATTTAACTCCATGTATTTTTTCAGATGCAAAGATCCTGAGGGAGGAGTTAAATGGATCAAGATAATTTCCCAGTTCCAATACAAATACATTATTATCAAAGGTGTGGGATGGTAGTAGCTTCAAGGAACCAAGCCTGAGGGTCAGACCTCATGTGAGATGCTCCCACAACGAACACCTTACAATTAAACTGGGTCTCAACCCGAAACGTCACCCATTCCTTCTCTCCAGAGATCGAACTGTACTATCCAACTCCCCCTTCTGTCGTGGGGTAGACTGACTAACCCTCCCCAATCTTTGCACATCCTCAATCCTTTCCACCCGTCAGTCTAATTTAATGTTTAATTTATTTTGTGTTTTTATGACCGTTGGCAGATCAATTTTTTCCCTCCTGGGATAAATGCATTCTGGGCGACAATGGAGCATCCTAGACGGCTTGGATGAGTTGTTTCAAAGGCCCGGTTTCCATACGTTATGGCCGATGAAATCAAGCTTCCCACTCAGAAGATTCCAAATTCACAACATCCTATATCCTCCCCATATTAACGGGCTTCGAGAGATAAATAGAGACTATGGAATTTAAGGTTAATGGCTTTACAAGTGCAAGGTCAACTCAGCCATATCTCAACTTGAGCTGACTGATAGCTTATACCTACAAACTCTCAGCAAACGGACCATGACGGCTCCTGGACCAGCAGTCGTGGCTATTTGTCTGAATGATGCATTACATATTTTAATTTTTTGAACCAGTATTTGTCTGCTGTTATTGGCATCGGTGGTGCGCAGACCTTAATATTTCTAAGTGATGATCATACATTTAAACAGAACAATGAACTAGCAGTTAGCTGTACTTCTCACTTGATATCCTTTTTTTTTTTCTCTTGCACAAAATAAACATCCCCAGTACTTACTGCAGGTCTGAGCTTTCTTAATAGAATCAAAGCTCCAGAGAGAAGTGGAAGCAGCTGCTACACATAAATCTAAATAATCACATTTGCTGACTGCCTTAGAGGTCGTTAAGAACTGTCTCCTGAATTATGATGAGTGAAGTCAGATAAATCAGACCTTCGCCTACTTTCAATTGTGGGAATACTCAAGTGTGCTACACCATCAAACCTGAAGAGGTGGCGTCGGGAGACAGAAGTTATTTGTTTTCAATCACACTGTTAGAATGGAAGAATATATTTGTATAAACACTGTTATGAAATATTATTAGACACAGGTGAGGTGGCGGATGACTGGAGGATGGTTAATGTTATGTCTAGGTTTTGCAACAAAAATAAATGGGAATGACAGATTAGTAAACCCGAGGGTGGCATGGTGGCACAGCGGTAGAGTTGCTGCCTGAAGGGGCTGTCCCACTTCGGTGACCTAATCCCCGAGTTCTGGTGAGTTTGGCCTCGACTCATACTCGCAGCATTGTCGAAACGAGGTCCTAGGAGGTCTTTGTAACTCTCCTTCATGCTCGAGGGTATTCCCCGCGTACTCGAGGCCTCAGCTAGGTCGCGACGTATTTGTCAACATGTTGAATAATGCTCGCAGGTAAAAAAAAGGTCACCATGAAAAAAATATATATTTTTTTTACTCGTAGGTTTAGTCGAAGTAGGTCGTAGTAGGTCGGCATGTTATTCGTAGGAAATCGAGGGTAGTTGAAGGTGGTCGTAGATAGTCTTCAACAAAGTCGAAGGGAGGTTGAAAGAGGTCGAAATAGGCCAAAGGAGGTCGTCTTCACTCTCCACTATTCGCTGTCCAATTTTCCATAAGCTAGTCGAAGCTACTCTTCAACATACTCGAAGGAGGTCTTCAACATGACATTTTTGCAAACTCTCCTAAACTCGCCAATTAGGTCGCCGCAGTGGGACAGCCCCTTTACAGCGCCAGAGGACTCGGGTTCGATCCTGACAACAGTGCTTATCTGTAGGGAATCTGTACGTTCTCCCCCATGACCTGCATGTGTTCTCATCCGAGATCTTCGCAAGTGCCCCTTTGGCAAGACCAATTTAAAGTGGTCATGTAAGTTATACCAATCCACATATTTTTGGGGATTTGGATGGAAACTGGAGCACTGAAATGAAACCTATGTGGCCACGGGGGAGAACATGCAAACTCCACATACACATCACCTGAGGTTTTATTGAACTCTCCTGCAAATGTGAATAACAGTCATTTCTCTCACATGTAATAATAACTTTATTTATAAAGCGCTTTAAACAACTACAGTTTGCCACAAAGTGCTGTACATGAGAACTCATGGACAAGGCATTACAAAACCATTAAAAACCGTAAGACGAAGGACTATAAAAAACACACTCTAAAAGTTAAAAGACATTAAAAGCACTAAGAACAGGAGCAAAGCCCCAGCCAGTGTCGAAAGCCAAGGAATAAAAAATGAGTCTTGAGGGAGGATTTGAAGATGGACAGTGAGGGGCCTGTCTGATGTGCAGGCGGCAAGGTGTTCCAGAGTGCCGGAGCAGCAAGCAGAAAAGGCTCTATCCCCTCTGAGCCTCCGCTTAGACCTTGGTACCTCAAGGAGCAGCTGATCAGCTGACCTGAGGCACCGGGCAGGAGCATATAGGTGGAGCAGCTCAGAGAGATAAGACGGGGCGTGTGGTAAGATAAGACATGTGGTTCTCTTTATCTTCTGGGTCTGCTTTCATTTATATATTCACTGGAAACGTTTGATTATTTAAAGAACATTATTTTCCCTGCAATATACTGCAGTTAAAAAGTCAAGTCAAGACAAGTCAAGAGAGTTTATTGTCATGTGTCCCAGATAGGACAATGAAATTCCTGCTTGTTGCAGCACAACAGAATATTGTAAGCATAAAAAAAAAAAAAAATACAGAATAGTTCAGTGTGTCTATATAGCATAGACCATGTATATACACATATAAATAAACAGATAAAGTGCAATGGGCTGTTATAGTTCAGAGCCTGTTTGTTGGCGAGTTTAATAGCTTGATGGCTGTGGGGAAGCGCTGTTCCTAAGCCTGGATGTACTAGATTTCACTCCTGTACCTTCTACCCGATGGTAGCAGAGAGATGAGTGCATGGCCAGGATGGTGTGGGTCCTTGATGATGTTGGCAGCCTTTTTGAGGCAGTGACTGCGATAGATCCCTTTGATGGTAGGGAGGTCAGAGCCGATGATGGACTGGGCAGTGGCCATAACTTTCTGCATTCTTTTCCGCTCCTGGACGCTCAAGTTGACGAACCAAGCCTTGATGCAACAAGTCAACATGCTCTCTACTGTGCACCTGTAGATGTTCGAGAGAGTCCTCTTTGACATACCGACTCTCCGTAATCTTCTCAGGAAGTAGAGGTGCTGATGTGCTTTCTTTATAGTGTTCTGGGACCAGGAAATATCTTCGGAAATATGCACGCCCAGGAATTTGAAGTTCTTGACCCTTTCCACCATCATCCCGTTGCAAACACGAGGCATTCTAAGCAGTAGAAGTTAAAAGGAGGATTTATTAGAGCAGTTTTTGTTTAGATGCAGCCTTTAAACAGGACCTTCGGCCCACTGACAAAGTCAACCATTGATCACCCATTGACAATAGGTCTGTGATAACCCATTTTCTCGTCCATTCCTTACGCACACTAGTGGCAATTTATGGAGATCTTTGAGATGTCGAAGGAAACTGGAGCACCCAGAGGAAACCCACGCGGTCATGGGGAGAATGTGCAAAGTTCTCGCAGAGAACACCTGAGGTCAGGAACGAACCCGATCTCTTGCACCGTGAGATAGCAGCTCTGCCAGCTGTGCCTCTGTGTTGCTGTTGTAAATAATGAGGATTAAAGCAATGACATCAAGTACTGGAAATCTGAAATAGAAACAGAAAATATTGGAACCACCCTGTGGAACATCTGTGCAAAAAGAAAAAGGGCTAATGGGCCTGTCCCACTTTTGGCAATGCTGGACCTCCATTTATTTTTGATTTACATAAATGTTTTTTTATTTATTCTATGGCTCTTATAATCCCAGATAAAGTTGGTGACTATAGAATCAACCTTCTTAATTTTTTTTTTAGGAAGATATATCGGAATCAATTGGAAGAGATATAGTAATTGCGGGAGACAAATCATTTTATTGCATTAATTCTACCTAGCATTGAAATAGGTAATGTTTTCCAATATAAAATATTCTTATTTAATTTATTCAGTAAAGTGGAAAATTGGATTTAAATAAAGAATCAAATATTTTTGTTACATAAATTCCAAGATTTTTTTGTTTGCTATCTTAAAAGGAAATTTGTTGTAATATATGTAACTTATTTACCATTATTGACATAAGTTCACTTTTATTCCAATTAATACTATATCCTGAAAATAAGCCAAATTCAGTTATTAAATTTAATAAATTTGGAATACTAATTTCCGGGTTTGTAATATAAAGTAATACATCATCCGCATATAAGGAGATTTTATTTTCAGTATCTCTGGTGTCATACCCATATATTTCAGGATGTAATCTCACACGTTGCTAATGGTTCTATTGCAAGTGCAAACAATAGCGGGGATAAAGGACAACCTTGTCTGCGCCTCGGAATAAATTAAATTTAGTTGATAGCATTTGATTTGTTAGTATTCTGCCTGTTGGATTAGTGTATAATAATTTAACCCATGTAATACACTTCTCTCCCAACTTAAAAAGTTTCCATGACCGAAAACAAGTAAGACCATCCACCTGGTCAAAGGCTTTCTTTCTCCGCATCTAACGATATAATTACTAGGCCCTTTATTAATACCTTTTTTCGAATATATAATATTGAATAATCGTCTCAGGTTACATGAGGAATATTGTTTTGGTATAAATCATGTTTTGATCTGGGTGAATTAATTTATTAATGACTGTGCTTAGTCTTTGTGCTAATATTTTGGTTAGTATCTTTTGATCAGTATTTAAAAGAGCTATAGCCCTATATGATCCTGGTCATCCAGATCTTTGTTTATTTTAGGTATAAGTGTTATAATAATAAGATTAAACGAGAAACTTACCAGTTTGAAGTTTGATCGTTATTTTATGACGAGTAACGATGAGGATTACGTGAAGAAGCCCCGCCTGGCGCTGGAATGGCATACTTCAAAGCAGCGGCATGAAAAACATAGAACATAATAGCCGAGTAAGATAGTAAGGCTCAACATAGATTTAGAACTACCAGATGATCATTTATTTTATGAGGGTCGGGAGTGGAGGGCACGTAATCCCTCATTGTTATTCCTCATAAAATAATGATCAAACTTCGAACTGGTAAGTTCTCATTTAATCTTACTATTTTACTTCGGAGTCACGTGAGTGACTACGTGAAGAGTTGAAGCTTCTGTGTTTTTCATGTCGTAGAATTTATTCCATACGACAGTCTGGCTCATTCAACACAGTAACGAGCGAATAACACATTTTCCCCCAAACATTGCCAAAAGTTATGTGATAAATAATTTCACATTCTAAAGAATAAAAGTAATGCCCTTTCCATAGAAAGGCAGGTTTATCACAAAATATCAATTGCTATGTATATTTTTGATGGTATGAACAAAGCAACAATTATAGAGACCCAACACTCCGTGTCCAAACCTGACACCATGACTGGTTCCTTTTACTTTAACATTTAATTTACACCCTCCTGCGGCCTTGCATCTTTCCTCGAGCGGCTCATCCTGTGCCATTCCTGTGAATGTATCACCTCATTAACAGAGTGATTTTCCACATTTCAGTGTCTAGTTCCACTGAGTGTTATTCAATTTCTAACCATCTAGAATACATTCCTCTAGAACCATCAGTTTTTACTGAAAACCTAATGTGGTTCTTTGTGTGTAATAAGTAGTGCTGTCTCATCACCACAGAGACTCTTACCTACTTCAACATATTTCATCAATGTTCACACACACACACAACTTAAGGCCGACAGGATATGCTTATAGGTTTACCTTGGTTTCAGCTCTTCTGGTGTGCTTTGTTTGTAAATTCATAAACATATATGATAATGTAATCTGTATCCACATGCAATTATAACGTAATATTTGCAATGTTTGCACTCTTATGTTGATACTAAAGTCATCAGCATTATTACTTTTAATGTTAACTTTTTTGAATCATTGATAGAATTTAGAGTCCATTGCCTAAGGCAATTCAGGACTATTGATCTCCCGACATGTATTACAATTTTGGACAGATTATATATACATATATATATTTATATTTATATCTACATATATATCCCTTTCCATATCGGGATATTACGAATGCACCCGATAACTTCTTGGTTAGTATATTGTCCGTTAATAGGACGATAACACTCTGAGCCCTATTATTGGCTCTATCAATTAGATACTCAGAAAAATGCAATCCACAAGGAACTCACATATATCTAATATGACAAAATAACTTTACTGTATACACAGACTTCCAATTTCTTATAACAAAATATTTTTTTTTAAACTTATTTCTGCAAATTGCAGGTATAACACTTCTTTTATACATAATTATTTTATTGTTATGTTGTTATATTAGTTAAACATTCCTAGACATCTTTGACCATCAAACTGTTGTAATGGTCTGGTCAACCTGCAGATAGTCAAATTCATATTTTCATGTCATGGATGCCTTCGTACAACAATAAATCACTGCAGAGTTACACAAAAAACTGAAGAACCCAGCGGGTGCAGCAGCATCCAAGGAGTGAAGGAGACAGGCGACGCCCCGGGTCGAGACCCCTCCTCAGACTTTTAATAAATTACTGCAACTAAGAATCATCACAAGTGGTTCAACATCACTCAATATTTATGAAACCATGAAGGATCCGTTTTGCCACCAAAATGCCTCTGGCAGTGTCCTGCTACATTTTCATCAGACACTGTCCTACCAAACAAAAATGAGGAACATAAAAGAACATCTTTCCTCATGTAATTGAAAGAAAAGCTTCCACCTTTCCTGTTCTTGGTTTACCCACGAGAACATATGAAAGATCGGTGATTTAATCTGTATGCAACCAGATTAATCATAAGTAATCCATATTAATGACAATGTGTTTTCCTCCCTTAATTTGTTGTCTCCGATACCATTGTCTCTTCCTTAGAGATATGCCACATCTGTTTACTCAGATAATCCCATGATTATTATTTTACTTATCTTGTGTGTTTTTAACATATGCCACAGCTGTGGTAGTGTTCACCTTGATATGACATGGACACTTCCATAATAGAACAATCAATAATTAATCCATAACTCCTTATACTTCAATAATTAATACAAATGTTTGGATAAATTTCTTAGGACAATACATTTTATGCGCACACTGGTATTATTGTCCGTAGTCCCAACAAGAGACGTATCAATTATTTTTATAAGAATAGATAATATTCCTATTTTCACCCAAATATTCACAGAAGCTGTCCATCATCTGTAACACTTGCTTCAGTTTGCAACAGCTGCTAAGCTTATAGTTGAAGCAGCTTGTGAACCTTTATTTTTTTATTTTTTTAACATTACTTTAATAATGATAACAATCATTTGATATTTGCATAAGCCTCTCACAAAGGCATACATATTCTTATAAGCTTCTGTATTCCTTCTTTTTTACTTCATTTTTATTTTTTTTGGAATCTTTTTTAGTCTGAAGGCCTTTTATTAAATTTTTTAAATTATGGCCTTTCTGACTTTATAAAATACCCCCCCCCCCCCCCCCCCCCCCCCCGCCAAAAGTTTGTGGAGCGACTAAAAAATCTTTCTAACGTAATTTTAACGGTCACCAATATCGGAACCGGCTCCATAATTAATCTCCCGTCCCGATCGCTGGTTATTCCCCCGGGATGTAATTTTTTAAACTCCGTTGTTTTATACAGAGTATTTTTGTTCTATTTTAACTTTTATTTATTTTGTGTTTTTAAATTCATTTTTAAAACCTGGGTCAATACACCAGGCACGGAGTTTTCCAGACCCTAAAATTTTTTTCAACTGCACTTACCTGCCGGTTCCGTACCTACCGCTGTCGAGGAGCTAGCCTCTGCAGCTCTTGCTTCTGCCGTCAGCGTCGACGTAATGCCGTTCCAGCACCAGGCAGGCTTCTTCACGTAGTCACTCACGTGACTCCGAAATAAAATAGATTCATTTAACATTTCTGGTAGTTTCTGTGGGTATAGATGTATTCATAGAGTATCTTCAAACATGGTGCAATCAGATCATAAAATGTTTTATACAATTCCGAACCAATACCATCTGGTCCCGGTGTTTTACCATTTTTTAATGATCTTATAGATTCTTCAATTTTATTTTACTGATATTTCAGCATTTAGTGATTCTCTATTTTGTGAATCCAACCCATTTAGATTACATTTTTTTTAATGCTTCTATTCCTATCCTATTTTCTGTTGTTTTAGCTGAATATCAATTTTTTATAATATTGCAAAAAATCTCTCATTAATATCTTTGTGTTGTACTAACGGTTCGCCATTGTATGATTTTAATCCTATGGATTTATTTTTTCTCCCTCCATTTTCCGTAATTGGGCAAGCAAATAATTTTTGGGGTTTTATCTCCAAATTCAAATTGTAATTGTTTAGTGTATTGATAGAGTGTTTACAACTTGATCTGAGTATATTTTATTTAATTTATTATATTCAGTGCAACAATTTTGTTATGTTTTGTCATGGATGGATTAGCAGCATTTTCTGTGTCTAATTGTTTAATCTCCCTTTTCCAATTCCTGTTGTTTCCCTCCATTCTCTTTATTATAAAATGCTTGAGAAGAAATCATAATTCCACGGGCTTATGCTTTAAAAGTTTCCCATAATAGGGAAGAAGATATTTCCGGTTTATCATTTATTTCAAAGAAAATCTTGATCTGTTCTATAATATATTCCTGAGTTACTTTGTCTTTTAAAATTTGTGGGTTAAATCTCCATTGTCCCTGTTTTTCCGTTTAACCATTTATTTTAATCATAAATGTTAAAGGTGCGTGATCTGAGATTGTAATATTATGGTATTTTGAATTGTAAGTAAGTGAGATAAGTTTACAGTCAACCAAAAATTTATCTATTCTTGAATAGGTTTTATGTACAGGTGAATTAAATGAATATTCTCGTCCAGTTGGATTTTTTTACTCTCCAAACATCTTTAATATTACTAGTATCCATGTATGCATCTAATAAATCACTGGAATGGGATTTGGTTTTCCTTTGTCTTGCGGATCTATCTAAATAAGAGTCTAGTGTACAATTTAAATCTCCTCCAATTATTAAGTTATGTTGTGCTATTTCTGGGATGTTATTAAATATTTTCTTAAAGATCAGTAGACTATCAAAGTTTGGTTCATAAACATTAACAAAAATCATTTTTTGAGCATTTACTTACTCCTATTACAATAATGTATCTACAATCACTGTCAGTTATACTTGATTATGTTTAAATAAAGTGCCTTTATGAAATAATATTGCTACGCCTCTGGATTTGTGTGTAAAAGAAGAATGATATGTTTTTATCTATCCATTTAGCTTTCAGCCTATGCTCGGCATCTTTTTTAAGTGCGTTTCTTGAATAAAAATTACATCAGCTTTAATTGCTTTTAAATGTGCTAGTACTTTACCTCTCTTAATTGGTTCATTAATACCTTTAGAGTTCCAGCTACAAAACGTTATTCCTTCATTCCCCGTATTCATTTTTTAAATCTTGCATCTTTTGTCTATGGAGGTCTATAATAGAGCCAATGGTTCAGTTCGACGACAGACCCGAACTCTGAATAGACGAATTTTTAAGACCCTTGAATGTCTCTCACGTGTATATCTCCTTTGATCTAATTTGTAACCATTCAAACTGAAAATAATAATGATAGATTATAATAGAAGAGAAAAGAGGATAGATTAAGAAATTAGTCATGTGCACAAAGAAGGAAAAAACTACATCAAGTATTAGTGTAGTTAGTGCTAGCCATACTAGCATGGCTAACCATCTACCGACTTCCGTTAGTTGATGTTACCAACTTAACCAGCTCCTTGGTTCCTTGGAATTTTTATTCTATAGCAGTATTTTACTGGGATATTGGATTTTAAAATATTTGGGTTCCAATAGTCAGGAATATGAGGATACATATATTTAAAACATGTTTAAGAATATAATAAAAAAAACGAAAAAAAGGAAAAAAAGAAAATAAAAAATAAAATTAATAATAAAAAAAAGGGTTACCAAGGAGGCAAATGAAATCAAACTCTATATTTGATTCTAAAAACATTCAATTATAACGTAGTATTAGTCATTAGTGATAATTATTAACTCTGATTAGTAAAGATACCATGCTATAGTTTTTAGTATGTATTAGTTATTTGCATTAGTAGTGCAGTTATATACTAATTATAATATCCATGGGAGAGTTTCTGATCCACATCTTTCTCCAGCTTCCTTAGATACGACTTTAGTTCCATCCAGTCCTCAAAGTCTGTTTATTCAATGATGAAGTTCAGTTTTAAAAAGTATTATTCAAGCTTCCTCTCAAACCTTAATCTTCTGGGCAAAGTCCAGTGCCTCCACAGGGATGATGAAAAAGTGTTCATTCTGATTGTAGTGACTCTTAGGGTAGCTGGATACCTCAAACCATATTTCAAGTTCTTCACTTCCCTCAAGATTCTTTTGGACCTCTCATTAAACGCTTTTCATTCCTGAGACCTCTGCTGGGTAGTCTCGATAGATACTGATCTCGTATCCTTCAAAGTAAGATTTCAGTTTCTTGCAATTTTTTGCATTATCTCCTCCAGACATAGTTCGACTGAACTTTTATTATCATTTGTCTTGGGGGAGCACCTTGTCTTGTCTGTCGTCTCATCACTCTGTGTGCTCAAGCAAGTAAAGGCTTTTGATCCAGAGATAAAACTTTTTGCAGTAGATTTGCAGTGGATTCTCTGGGCCAGATAGGCTGCATCCCAGGGTACTTAAGGAAGTAGCCCCAGAAATAGCAGATGCCTTAGTGATAATTTTTCAAAACTCTTTAGATTCTGGAGTAGTTCCTGAGGATTGGAGGGTAGCTAATGTAACCCCACTTTTTAAAAAGGGAGGGAGAGGGAAAACGGGGAATTACAGACCAGTTAGTCTAACATCGGTAGTGGGGAAAACTGCTAGAGTCAATTATTAAAGATGGGATAGCAGCGCATTTGGAAAGTGGTGAAAGGAAAAACTAAATCGCACTCTAGTGATTTATTAAACGCATACATTCAAACGTCTAACATTAAAGATGTTTGGAGAACAGAAAATCCTACTGGTCGAGAATATTCCTTCTACTCGCCAGTACATAAAACCTATTCAAGAATAGATTACTTCCTAGTAGATGCAAAGCTTATTTCACTTACTTACGAATCCAAATATCATAATATTATAATTTCAGATCACGCCACCATTAAACATTTAAAATTAAAATAAATGGTAAAACAGGAAATCTAGGACAATGGAAACTTAATCCACAAATTTTAAAAAATAAAACAACTCAGGAATACATCATAACCCAGATTAAGATGTTTTTTGAAATAAAATGATCAACCAGAAATATCTCGCTCTTTATTATGGGAAACATTTAAAGCATATCTTCGAGGAATTATGATTTCTTCACAAGCATTCCATAATAAGAAGATTCGGAAGGAACAACATACTTAGAAAGGGAGATCAAACAATTAGATATACAGAATGCAACAAAATCAGATATAATAATACATAATAAAATTGTAGCATTGAAGTATAAATTAAATAAAATATATACTGATCAAGTTCTAAAATATTACCAACATACTAAACAATTGTTGTTTGAATTTGGAGACAAACCACAAAAACTATTGGCTCGACAATTAAGGAAAATTGAAGCGGAAAAAATTATACATAGGATTAAATCACAAAACGGTGAATTATTAATACAACCCAAGGATATTAATGAAAGATTTATGCAATATTATAAAAATTTGTAACTGGTAACACAACAGTAAAAAAAACAGAAATAGATGCCTTTTTAAATGGATGTAACTTAAAAGAATTAGATTTACAAAATAGAGAATTTTTAAATGCCGATATTTCAATAAAAGAAATCCAAGAATCTATTAAATCTTTAAAAAATGGTAAAACTCCAGGACCAGATGGTATAGGCTCGGAATTTTATAAAATTTTTCATGCCCAAATGGTCCCATATTTAAAATCATTATATGAACAGATATATACACAAGAGAAATTACCAGACACATTGAACGAATCTATTATAACACTTATACCCAAAATAAATAAAGACTTGGATGATCCAGGATCGTATAGAGCAATTGCTTTATTAAATACTGATCAAAAATTTTAACAAAAATTCTTGCACAAAGACAAAGCAAAATTGTTAATGAATTAATTCATCCTGATCAAACAGGATTTATACCTAAAAGATATTCTTCATATAATTTAAGACGGTTTATTTAATATTATATATACTCGAAAAGAAGTGATAAAAAAGATTTAGTAGTCATCTCGTTGGATGCAGAAAAAGCTTTTGACCAGGTGGAATGGCCTTATCTATTTTCGGTGATGGAAGCATTTAAGCTTGGTGATAAGTTTACTACTTGGATTAAATTATTATACGCAAATCCAACAGCTAGAATAATAACAAAATTATATGTTATCAACTAAGTTTAGTTTATCTCGAGGTTGTAGACAAGGCTGTCCTTTATCACCATTACTGTTTGCGTTAGCAATCGAACCCCTTGCTCAAAGGGTAAGACTACATCCAGAAATATATGGATACGATACTAAAGATACTAAGAATAAAATCTCGTTATATGCGGACGATATACTACTTTATATTACAAAACCGGAAATAAGTATCTGTAATTTGTTAAAACTAATAACGGAATTTGGTTTAATTTCAGGATATAGCATCAATTGGAATAAAAGTGAACTTATGCCAATAACCATGAATAATTTACAGATATTACAACAATTTCCTTTCAAGATAACAAATGAAAATATTAAATATCTTGGTATTTTTGTTACAAAAAGATTTGACTCTTTATTTAAATCTAATTTCCCGTTATTATTGAATAAATTAAATAAAAATATCTTATATTGGAAAAGCTTACCTATCTCAATGTTAGGTAAAATAAACGCAATAAAAATGATTTTCCTCCCACAATTATTATATTTATTTCAATCAATCCCGATATACCTTTCTAAAAATTTCTTTAAAAAAGTAGACTCAATAGTCACTAACTTTATTTGGGACTACAAAAATCATAGAATAAATAAAAAACATTTATGTAAAGCTAAAATAAACGGGGGTTTAGCTTTACCAAATTTTATGTTCTATTATTGGGCAGTTAATATTAGAAATATGAATTTTTGGTTAGGAGAAATAGATAATAACCAAATTGGTTAAAAAATGGAAAGAGAAGACTGTTTTCCATTTGAAATTAGCTCTATAATATTTGCTAATATTAATGTACCTAAGAAAACTTATAGCGAAAATCTGATAATAGAAAGTGGAATACGTATTTGGAAACAAATAAAGAAAACACTAAAACTAAAAATTTATACCGCTAGCTCTTACAATTGCCAATAATTTTACGTTTAAACCGTCAATGATGGATAAAGCTTTTACACAATGGAAAAATAAAGGAATTCTAAACATAGGGGATCTCTATAAGGATAATTCATTTCTTTCATTTCAAGAATTACAACAAACTTACGGGCTTCATAATAATGAATATTTCAGATATTTACAAATCAGAAACTATATTTCCGCAAATACACAAGAACTTAGAAATAGAAAGAGTGAAATTTTAGATGAATGCTTGAATAAACACCCAAATACAGAAAAAATGATATATCATACATTTATAACATTTTGTTGGAAAGTGATATCCCATCATCGGAAATACATAGACAGCGCTGGGAAAATGAACTAAGTCAAATAATAAGTCCAGAAATATGGGAAGAAAGCCTACAACATATACATTATTGCTCTTTAAACGCTAAACATGCACTTATACAGTTTAAAATCTTACATAGATTACATTATTCTAAATCTAAAACTACATAATATATTTCCAAAACTATCACCTATATGTGATAAATGTCAAATCATGGAAGCAACTCTGTCGCATTCATTTACTAATTGCACGAAGATTTTACAATATTGGAATGAAATATTCAAAACAATCTCGAAAGTTATTAATATTACTATGATTTATGACCCAAAGTTAATCATACTTGGAATACCGGAAATGGAACAAATAATTACAAGGAATCATAGAACTTTTATCGACTATTCTTTAATAATTGGGAAAAAATTAATATTAAAATTTTGGAAAGGCCCTGTATCCCCAACAATTAAAAATGTGGAATACAGAAATGACGGAGACACTTCACTTGGAGAGATTGAGACTTGTCCTTATGGACAGGTTAGATCTCTTCAAGGAGATATGGTCTCCCTATATTAAATATCTACAGGGTCACAATGGTTCGGCGCGGGGACTTGACTGAGGCCTGAATATCTGAGTGGATGAAGAAATACACATAACAAAATCATGAATGTATCTCCAAGATTGGATTACCTAGTAATACTTTAATCTCCATCAAACTTTTCATACCTTCTTTTCTATTTTCTATTCCTTTTTTTCTATCTATCTATCTTTAAAAAAAAAAAAAAAAAAAAAAAAAAAAAAAAAAAAAAAAAAAAAAAAAAAAAAAAAGAAATCATTGGACAAAGTCAGCATGGATTTATGAAGGGTAAATCATGCCTGACGAATCTTATTGAATTTTTTGAGGGTGTAACTAGTAGAGTGGATAAGGGAGAAGCAGTGGATATGTTGTATCAGGACTTTCAGAAGACTTTCGACAAGGTCCCACACAAGAGATTGGTATACAAACTTAAAGCACACGGTATTGGTGGTTCAGTATTGATGTGGATAGAGAACTGGCTGGCAGACAGGAAGCAAAGAGTAGGAGTGAACGGGTCCTTTTCAGGATGGCAGACAGTGACTAGTGGGGTGCCGCAAGGCTCGGTGCTGGGACCCCAGCTATTTACTATATACATTAATGATTTGGACGAGGGAATTAAATGCAACATCTCGAAATTTGCGGATGACACGAAGCTGGGGGGCAGTGTTAGCTGTGAGGAAGATGTTAGGAGGCTGCAGGATGACTTGGATAGACTGGGTGAGTGGGCAAAATGCATGACAGATGCAGTATAATGTGGATAAATGTGAGGTTATCCACTTTGGTGGCAAAAACAGGAAGGTAGACTATTATTTTGAATGGTGACCAATTAGGAAAAGGGGAGATGCAGCGAGACCTGGGTGTCATGGTACACCAGTCCATTGAAAGTAGGCATGCAGGTGCAGCAGGCTGTGAAGAAAGCGAATGGTATGTTGGCATTCATAGCAAAAGGATTTGAGTACAAGAGCAGGGAGGTGCTACTGCAGTTGTACAGGGTCTTGGTGAGGCCATACCTGGAGTATTGCATACAGTTTTGGTCTCCTAATCTGAGGAAAAGACATTCTTGCCATAGAGGGAGTACAGAGAAGGTTCACCAGACTGATTCCTGGGATGGCATGACTTCCATATGAAGAAAGACTGGATAGACTTGGCTTGTACTCGCTGGAATTTAGAAGATTGAGGGGTGATCTCATAGAGACTTACAAAATTCTTAAGGGGTTGGACAGGCTAGATGCAGGAAGATTGTTCCCGATGTTGGGGAAGTCCAGGACAAGGGGTCACAGTTTAAGGATAAGGGGGAAGTCTTTTAGGACCGAGATGAGAAAATCGTTTTTTACACAGAGAGTGGTGAATCTGTGGAATTCTCTGCCACAGAAGGTAGTTGAGGCCAGTTCGTTGGCCATATTTAAGAGGGATTTGGATGTGGCCCTTCTGGCTGAAGGGATCAGTGGGTATGGAGAGAAGGCAGGTACAGGATACTGAGTTGGATGATCAGCCATGATCATATTGAATGGCGGTGCAGGCTCGAAGGGCCGAATGGCCTGCTCCTGCACCTAATTTCTATGTTTCTATGTTTCTATCTTGATCCGCCTCTTTCCATTCTGGAATACCCACAATTCTTAGGTTCTGTCTTCTCTGGCGACCTTCCAATTCAGTACATTTCTCAGTTATTTTGCCCGGTAGTTCAGTTAGACGTTTGTTTTCTGTGATAAGCTTTGCCGTAGTCTGAGCACTTGTTTCGGCTAGTTCTTCAAGGTCCTTTATGGCTAACGTCTGTTGATTCAGTGCTACCTCCACAGGATTCAGCGTTTCTTCAAGATCAGTTGTCACTTTTCTGATTTTAACATTTGTCTCGTTTGTCATACTTGCAGCTTATTCAGTCAGTATTTCTGCAATTTCTTTCTTCAGTTCATCCGATGTATTCTTAGCCGTGGTATTAATTTCAAGCTTTAACTCCATCATTTCCTCCTTGATTTTTTAAATTTCTTCCCCAAAATTCATCTTCTTCAATACTTCGTTTGTTTTTGCAAGTTCACTCTTTAATCCCTCCTTTAAGCCAACAATTTCACTTGCAATAAAAGTTTTAAGGTCTTCACCTTCCAATTTTTTCATCATTTTTTTCGACACATCTTCTTGGGATAGCGTCCTACCTGAGCCCGAGGCTTCAGTCGGGCCTTTTTCTTGTTCCACCGTTTTCTGCCTAGCAACACGACTTTTCGGTTTATCCGAGGGGTGGCTGCGCTGTGTAGACATAGTAAGTCGTGCGCCTGATGACGTCACTCACGGCAATCGGTACAGAAGCAGCAGGTAGGTCGCTTTCACCCCTCTCCCCGATTTTTCAACGTTTTTTCCAAGGAGCTGGCTGGCGTTGCTATCTAGCCCTCCATAGCGCCACCGGAAGTCGCTGCTCAACTTCTGCTGCCACATCTACACATCGCAGCTTTTTCATTCCACAAGCCTCATCCGAGTTCTCCCAAGGCACCATAAGTTCTATACAATACACTATCTACTGACTAAAGGGCCTGTCCCACCAGCATGCGACTCCTTGCGGTGAGCGCGACCAAACTGGAAGCAGGGGCCGCGCGGAGGTCGGGTGATCCCCGTACAGGGCCGCTCCCACCAGCATGCGCCTGCATGCGGCGAGCGCGACCAAACCGGAAGCGGGGGCCACGCGGAGGTCGGGTGATCCCCGTACAGGGCCGCTCCCACCAGCATGCGCCTGCATGCGGCGAGCGCGACCAAACCGGCAGCAGGGGCCGCGTGGAGGTCGGGTAAGTGGCGCGACGTGGCGCGGAGTTGGAGCGAAGTTGGATCGAAGTCCGCAGTAAGTTTGCAAGGACAGAGACGGGCACGCAGAGAGGGACACGGAGGCACAGAGAGAGAGGGCCACGGAGGCACATATAGAGAGGGACACGGAGGCACACAGAGAGGGACACGGAGGCACAGAGAGAGTGTCATGGAGGCACAGAGAGAGGGACACGGAGGCGCACATACAGAGAGGGACACGGAGGAACGATGTGAGGCGGTGCGTAATGCGTCGAGGCGGCTGCGGGCCAACAGGCCGTTGCCGCGCGGATGTTTTGAACACGGTCAGTTTTTCGGAGCCCCACGCGATGTCGGGACCAGCTCCGCACAATTCCGCACGGCTCCGGCGATCGAAGTGGGACCGGCCCCGCGAGGCCGGACGGCTCAAGCGACCACGTTAGATCGCGCTCACCGCATGGAGTCGCATGCTGATGGGACAGGCCCTTAACTAACCATAACAAAAGAGAATGGGGTTGGGAGTGCTCTTCACAATTTGCAAGAAACCTGGCACCAACTTTCAACAAAAACCACACACGGGCAATTAAGTGCAGACAGAAAGAAAATGGTCTCCAAGAGGAAATGACAAAGTGCTGGAGGAACTCAGTGGCTCATGCAGCATCTGACTATGAGCCCAGCAGTTTGTGTTTTGCATAAGATCTTCATCATTTGCAGCTCTTTGTGTCCCTCCAAGAGGAGTTCCTTCCAATGGCCACCTGACTCTCCAAATAAGAACATAGAACTGCATGAAGTTGCAGTACTCACCACAAGGATGGGTGCAGATGAAACACCACTCATGATGATCTAGAGCAGGGGTGGGGAACCTTTTCATGTCGGAATGCCACATCAAGTTAGCTGTAATCTAATATGGCTGCATCCAAGAAACTTCAATTAGATATACTTCAAAATGGTGGAGGATTGTGGAGGGAATAGCTTTGTGCTCGATCGTGCATGCAAGGTTTTCAGGACCAAGTGCTAAAGTGGCACAGTTATCGTGGAATACCTCAGTAATGTCATAGAGAGTTATAGAGTAAAGCAGCATGGAAACAGGCACTTTGGCCCAACTTGCCCACACTAACTAACATGTCCCATCTGCACTAGTCCTACCTGCCTGCTTTTGGCTCATATCCCTCCAAACCTGTCCTATATATGTACCTGTCCAAATGTGTTTTAAACATTGTGATTGTCCCAGACACAACTACCTCCTTCGGCAGCCCATTCGATATACCCACGACCCTCAGGTTCCTATTAAAGCTTTCCCCCCTCACCATAAACCTGTGTCCTCTGGTGAAAGAACACATTCGAAGATTTCAGCCCTTCAATTCCAGTAAAGTTGTAGAGGATTTTACGGAGATTGCATTCATCTTATACAAAACACTACCGAAGAAACAGCTGGATTGTCAGGGTGAATCCAATTTGCTTCACTAATTGGAAACTCACAGTCCTTACCCAGTCTGATCTGCAATGCAATTATGGTTCCACGCCAACCTGATTAGCACTTAACATCCGTAAGTGCTGTCTGCACTGAAAAGAATAATGGCATTGTGGAAGTAACTCCACAATGGGCAATTTAAGAACTCTTACCATCATCTTCTTGAGGCAGCAGATGGACTGCCACAATAAAGGAAATATGTCATTCTTTGTGAAAGTATATTATGAGGTCATGTGATAGGAGCAGAATTACACCATTCAGCCCATCAAGTCTGCTCTGCCATTCTCCCTCCTAACACCATTCTCCTGCCTTCTTCCCATAACCCTTGACACTTTTTACTATCTCTGCCTTTAAAATATCCATTGGTCTCTACAGCCTTCTGTGGCAAAGAATTCCATGGATTCACCACCCTCTGACTATAGAAATTCCTCCTCATCTCCATCCTAAAGGAACATCCTTTAATTCTGAGGCTATGACCTCCAGTCCTAGACTCTCCCACTAGTGGGAACATCCTATAAACATTCACTCTATCCAAGCCTTTCACTATTCAGTACATTTCAATAAGGTCCCCCCCTCATTCTTCTAAACTCCAGCGAGTACAGGCCCAATGCCGTCAAATGCTCATCATATGTTAACCCACTCATTGTTGTAAACCTGAATGCTCTCCAGAGCCTGCACATACTTCTTCAGATATGTTGCCCAAAATTGCTCACAATACTCCAAATGAGTCCTGGCCAGCATCTTATAGAGCCTCAGCATTACATCACTATTTTTGTATTCTAGCCTTCGTGAAATAAATGCTAGCATTGCGTTTGCTTTCTTTACTGCCGATTCAACTTGCAGATTAACTTTTTGGGACAATTACAAAGACAATTATAAGACAGTTTACAAATATTGTTTCTCGAATATGCTCTACACTGTATATTTTCTCACAATGCAGGTACACTACTCATGCACCTCAGCTTCCAGATTCTCTTCCCTCTGGTCCCCTCTGCCCATCTCTCTCTTGAATGTTTCCATTTTCATCTTCCTCTCATCAGAATCCAGCACTGGTAGGTAACCTGCGGTCCAACTCATTATTCTTCAGCCACTGTCTCCGCCTTCACCTTCCCTCCCCCATCTGCTCCATCTGCTTCCTGTGATGTCTTTCTCCATGTCTGCACTTCCACTTAACACACACCTGCCTCTGTCTTCCATCTCTACCATTTAACCCCCCCCCCCCCCTCAGTCTATTTGCCCATCATCTCACCTCGCCAGCGGTCGGTCAGTCTGTCTTTTTGTCTTTTTTGTTATTTTTAGTGTGTTTTAAAAATACGTGTTCATGTTCTCTGGTTTGTTTTATATGGTGGGTGGGTGAAATGTTTTTAAATCTCTTACCATGCCTGAGATGCCATTGTTTTCCGGATCATATCTCCGGTCACTCTGCGGCCTAACATCATGGAGCTGGCGGCCTTGCTCGAGACTGACGTTGAGCTCCACCACGAAGCCGTGGACTTACCATCGGAGCCTGTGATCCCTTGCCTGGGATCGACGCTCCAACTGCAGCCTGCGGATTTCAACATCGAGGAGTTCGCAGTCTCGGTTAGAGACCGATGTCGGGAAGCTCCAAAGTCGCAGAAGGTTTTGACCAGCCCCGACTCGGGAGTCAGATCGCCCGGCGCGGGGAGCTGACATCCCCCCCCCCGATGTAGGAGCTTGATCGACCCTACGTGGAGGGCCTGACCGCCGGTTGCGGGAGCCAAGATCGTCCCGACAACGGAGGGCTCGAGGCCCCTGAGGCGGGAGAACAAAGAAGGGAAGGAGATTGAACTTTTTTTCGCCTTCCATCACAGTGAGGAATGTGGAATTTTAATACACTTCTATCAGGTACTGCCTCAACCTCCGACATTCCAGAGAAAACAACTCAAGTTAGTTCAACCCCTTCTAATATTAATACCCTATAATCCAGGAAGCATTCTGCTAAACATCTTCTGAATCCTCCCTCTGCAAAGCCTCCACATTCTTCCATATGTGCCCAACCCACCACTGGCCTCCATCGTGCATGACCTCCCATGGTTGTTAAGGGTCACACTTTCTTGCTCAGTGAAACGAGATGTTAGATCTTGTGGGTTGGTCTGGAGAGAAAACTGTCTAGGTCATTTGCCAGGATGCCTCAATGTTAGAAACAAATAAGATCTTGCATGGCTGGCAGAGAGAGCAGCTTCCCCATTATATAGATCCTGCAGAGCCTCCCGTTGCCTCCTTGAAATGGCTGTGATGCAGATGCGATAATCATCCATCTCGTTGTGGACTGGGCGTTGCCAAGAAGGACTGAAAAAAACCCTGTTGTTTCTCGTTGGTGATCATCCTGAGCAACTGCGTGTCAGAGGACACTCTGATTTGTGGACTGAACCCAATAATGCTTACCAACCAAATTAATGTTTTAATATTTTTTTCAAGAAATAGTTATGAGGCTGTCCCACTGTACGAGCTAATTCAACAGCCCTCCCGAGTTTAAAAAAAAAATCAAACTCGTGGTGAGCACGTAGAATGTACGTTGCAGGTACGTCGGAGTTCGGGACGTCTCTTAGCGGCTCATAACGCTAACGGCAGGTACTCGGGAAGCTCGTGAAGACTCATGAAGATTTTTCAACATGTTGGAAAATGTCCACGAGAGCCCCGAGTACCTACAAGCGGCTATTATCGTAATTCTCCGAGTTCGAATCAGGGGTAACTTGGGAGAACTCTTGAATTAGCTCGTACAGTGGGACAGCCCCATTAGATATAGCTCTTAAGGCTAATGGAATCAAGGGATATGGGAAGAAAGCAGGAACATGGTACAGATTTTGGATGATCAGCCATGATCATATTGAATGGCGGTGCCGGCTCGAAAGGCTGAATGGCCTACTCCTGCATGTATTTTCTATGTTTCTCCTTACCTTATAACCATATCCACTCATTCGAGGTGGTGTCCGTCTGAAATCAAGATGCAGCCTGAGAGATTATCTCATAGCAAGCTAACAACTCTGTCACTAAGCTGATACCAAACTGTATTGGTTTCTGCCTTATCTTGGATCATACCAGGGAATCTTTCTCGCATTCACGTCCAAAAACATTTGAGATATGATGAGCGCTTCAGTCTTCATCATCTTTTTCCACAGTGAGTTTCACACTCTTGACACACTCCGGGTGAATTCATTCTTCCTCGTTACTCCTTTTATCTTTTGACCAATGATTCTTAAATCTGTGTGCCCAAGTAAAGTTTAGTTTAGTTTATTATTGTTATATATACCGAGACACAGTGGGAAGCTTTTATTTGCGTGCTATCCAGTCTAAGAACAGACTATGTATAAATACAATCAACTGCACAGTTTAAAGTCTGATAGAGTCCAACAATCTCCAATGAGGTAGCTGGGTCAGGGCCGCAGATGGGAAGAAACGGCTTCTAAATCTGAAGGTATGTGTTTCTCCTTTCTGTGGTTTGTGGAGGATCTGCATCTCCTTTCTGATGGGAGAGGGGAGGAGAGGAGGTGAGACTGGTGCCCGATTATGCTGATGGCCTTGCTGCGGCAACGTGGTGTAGATGGAGTCAATGGAAGGGAGGCTGATTTGTGTGATGGGCTGGGCTACAGCCACAACTCTCTGCAGTTTCCAGCGGTCCTGGATGGAGCTGTTCCAAATCAGGCTCTGATACATCCTGATAAGATGCTTTTTACAGCAAATCTGTAGAAGTTGCCGTGGGTTGTTGGAGACATGCTGAACTTCCTAAGTCTTCTAAGAAAGGAGATGTGCTAATATGTTTTCTCAGCTATAGCTTTGATGTTGCTGGTGCAGGACAATTTGGAGATGATATTTATTCCTAGAAACTTTTGACCATCTCTACTTTGACACTATCAATGTATACCAGAGTATGTGTACTGCTTTGCTTCTTGAAGTCTATCACTATCTCCTTTGTCTTTCTGATATTGTTGTAGGAGCATCAAGTTACAAGGTTCTCAGTCTCCTTTCTGCACCCCATTTCATCGTTAATTGGTATCCTGCCCACTATTGGCTGCAAACTTGTAAATTGTGTTGGAATGGGATTTGGCTGCATAGTCATGAGTGTACTAGTAGTATAGTCAGGGGCTGTGTGGCACCAGTGTTAGGATTATCATGTAGGATAATTAGTCACCTATTCTGACTGATTGTGGTCTGTGGGTCTGGAGGTCGAGGTCCCGATTGCGGAGGGGAGTGCTGACTCCAAGTTCCACAAGTTTGGAGATAAGCCTGGTTGGAATAATGGTCCGGCGCGGGGGAGCTGACATGCCCCCGATGCAGGAGCTAATCGCCTCAACGCAGAGTGCCCTCCGCCGACTACGGGAGTCAAGATCATCCCGTCAACGGAGGACTCGAGGCCCCCGACTGCGGGAGAGCACAGGGAAGAGATTGAACCTTTTTTCGCCTTCCATCACAGAGAGAAATGTGGATGTTTATGTTAAAATGTGTTTTGTGTGTTCCATTGCTTTTTATTTGCATGACTGACTTGGCAAATGAAATTCCTCGTATGTTGCAAAACATACTTGGCTAATAAAGTATTATTGCGGGTACACAAAAAGCTGGAGAAACTCAGCGGGAGCAGCAGCATCTAAGGAGCGAAGGAGATAGGCGACGTTTCGGGTCGAGACCCTTCTTCAGTCTCGAGCTTTTTGTGTACCCTCGATTCTCCAGCATCTGCAGTTCCTTCTTTAAAAAAAAGTATTATTGCGATTGTGATTGTGATTGTGTGATTGTGATTGTGAAAGCAGGATAGGAAGTAGGTCTTTTTTATTTACTCAATCTAGTTCCCTCGATCTAGTCCCTTCTTATGCACCTCAGTTATAGACAAGTCACTATTGACATGTCATAGCTCATGTCAATAGTGGCAAACCATTGGACCCGCAGAATGTTAAACTGTGCAGATGCGTTAGAATAAAGTCTGCTCTGTTGTACTTCCATCTTGAGTGTTCTGTGGAAATAGGAACAACTGAGTAATGATATCCACAGCATGATCCTGTCAGGTCTCAGCAAACAGCAAGGTAAGACAAATGGCTAATTTGAAGGTAAATTTAGTGGATTGATTCAGTCTCCATTGCAACGTAAGTTACCTGTAACAACAACAAGCTAGGCCTAAATTAGAAGAACTGCTGGGATTGGGAGCAGTGAAGTAGAGAAACAAACAGCAAGATATTGAGTCAATAATTATATCTTGCAGCTATCTGAAGGTATCCAGACATCAGCAGATCTCTTCTCCCACGGCAGCATGTATGATGGTGTCAAAATGGCTTGAGGACCAATTCAGAATAAAACTGTTCCCCTCAAATCAGTAATATAGAGAATAAAGAGAGAATAAAATAGGATTAGAGTAGCATTAGTTCAAAATGGTGGGGTTGGAGATTGCAACCTACACATGGTCCACCCTGTTTCGATGAATGCAATCAACCCGACGTGCACAAACAAGATCAAATAGAACAAGTTGACCTACAACTTTAGGCTGTACATGCCATACGCATAAAGAAGTAGTTCAAAAAGGTGTCTGATGGGCACCATGGATTTGGTGGGGCAATGGGCCTTGTTCCATGCTGTGTAATTCTTCAGCACTCTAAAGTCTAAAGTCACAGTTTTATTAGTCCATAGAGTAAATTAGAGTTACCATAAATATCACGGTACTAAAATATCAAAGAGACATATGACATGCAACAGACATGTCAATTTCTTTATGATGGATTTGTCAGTTGAACAATAAATAGATAGAAAGCTCAGCATCAACTTTAGGCAACAATGGTTTTCTTCTTATCTCCGTTATTCTTTAATAAATCATGACATGAAACCAAGCCCAGAATGAAGGCTTCTCTCCAGGGATGCTGCCTGTACAGCTGAGTTAAGTCCCACTTACGTGTCCTCGTGGTCGCGTTGAGCCGCGACGGTCCAGCGATGGTCATGTGCGATTTTGTTCGACCGCACAGCCGTCTGGAGCACGTGACGTAATTTGAAGATGGACACAAAATGGTGGGGTAACTCAGCGTGTTGTGTTGAGACTCTTCTTCAGTCTGAAAGAAGGGTCTCGACCCGAAACGTCACCCATTGCTTCTCTCCAGAGATGCTGCCGGTCCCGCTGAGTTACTCCACCATTTTGTGTCTATGTTCAATTTTCTTGGCCCCGCTCTGGGAGTAGAAGTGGGGGCGGATCCGGATCCACAACGGCCGTGAGCCCCAGGCCGAGTTTGACGATCGTTTGCCTGCTTCTGCTGCTGTTGGAGGTGAGACGTTGCGTCGCGCCAGGGTCTTGGGCCTGTCCCACTTTGGCCGTCAGTTACGCGACAGGCCGTTGGCGCGCGAAGATTTCGTTCGCTACAAAAATTTCGGAGCCCCGCGCGATGTCGCGCACAACTACATAGCCCTCCGCTCTTCTCAGTGGGACCGGCCCCACGAGGCCATTCGATGTCCGTGCACCTCAACGCGACCAATGGCTCAACGCGACACGTAAGTGGGACAGGCCCTTTACTCCAGCTTTTTGTGTCTATCCCAGAATGAAGGATTCATCTTAAATAATTCTCCTTTAACGGGATGATTTTTGCATTCATGCACAAACTTAAATATGCTATTTTACAGGGTTGGCTTCATTCCATTGCCTCGCCACAAAGGTAAATAGGTGGAAAGAGCAAGAAGCGATGCTTGGATTGCTTGGCTCAATGATCCAGTGACTGAACACAGATTCCCTTCTGCTCATCTCATGTGAGCCCAGCACATGTTTCACTCCTCTACTTTGCTACTCTTTGCAAAAACAGTCAGTTTATCATGTAAATTGCTGGATATGGCATGGATACAAGTCCTTTAGGCCACCAAGTCCATGCCGGCCACACTTGTTCTATGTAATCCCATTTTCTCATTCATTCAACCCCTACACATTTAGGACAATTTACAAAGGCCAATTAATCTACAAGCCCACGTGTCTTTCGGAAGTGGGAGGAAGCCAGAACAAACGGAGGAAATGTATGCGGTCATAGGGAAGACTTGCAAACGCCACACAGACAGCAACCGAGGCCAGGATCGAACCCGCTGAATTGTAGACCAGTTAGCCTGACATCGGTGGTGGGGAAGATGCTGGAGTCAAACATAAAAGATGAAATAACAGCACATTTGGATAGCAGTAACAGGATCCGTCTAAGTCAGCATGGATTTAAAATGGGGAAGTCATGCTTGACTAATCAACTGGAATTTTTTGAGGATGTAAATAGGATAACAGACAAGGGAGAACCAGTGGATGTAGTGTACCTGGACTTTCAGAAAGCATTTGATAAGGTCCCACATAGGAGATTTGTGGGCAAAATAAGGGCACATGGTATTGGGGGTAGAGTGCTGACATGGATGGAAAATTGGTTGGCACACAGGAAACAAAGAGTAGGGATTAACGGGTCCCTTTCAGAATGGCAGGCAGTGACTAGTGGGGTACCGCAAGGCTTAGTGCTGGGACCACAGCTATTTACAATATACATCAATGATTTAGATGAAGGGATTCAAAGTAACATTAGCAAATATACAGATGACACAAAGCTGGGTGGTAATGTGAACTGTGAGGAGGATGCTATGAGAATGCAGGGTGACTTGGACAGGTTGGGTGAGTGGGCAGATGCATGGCAGATGCAGTTTAATGTGGATAAATGTATAGCAAAAACAGGAAGGCAGATTATTATCTAAATGGTGTCAAGTTGGGAAAAAGGGAAGTACAACGGGATCGGGGGTCCTTGTTCATCAGTCAATTAAAGTAAGCATGCAGTTACAGCAGGCAGTGAGGTGAGCAAATGACATGTTGGCCTTCATAACAAGAGGAGTTGAATATAGGAGCAAAGAGGTCCTATTGCAGTTGTACAGGGCCCTAGTGAGACCACACCAGGAGTATTGTGTGCAGATTTGGTCCCCTAATTTGAGGAAGGATATTATTGCTATGGAGGGAGTGCAGCGTAGGTTCACAAGGTTAATTCCCATGATGTAGGGACTGTTATATGCTGAAAGAATAGAGCAGCTGGGCTTGTACACTTTGGAGTTTAGAAGGATGAGAGGGGATCTTATTGAAACATATAAGATTATTAAGGGTTTGGACATGCTAGAGGCAAGAAACATGTTCCCGATGTTGGGGGACTCCAGAACCAGGGGCCACTGTTTAAGAATAAGGTGTAAGCCATTTAGAACAGAGATGGTGAAACACTTTTTCACACAGAGAGTTTTGAGTCTGTGGAATTCTCTGCCTCAGAGGGTGGTGGAGTCCGGTTCTCTAGATACTTTCAAGGGAGAGCTAGATAGGGCTCTTCAAGATGGCAGAGTCAGAGGATATGGGGAGAAGGTAGGAACGGGGTACTGCTTGGGGATGATCAGCCATGATCACATTGAATGGTGGTGCTAGCTCGAAGGGCCGAATGGCCTACTCCTGCACCTATTGTTTTTTTGTCTATTGGACCCGGGCCTCTGACACTATGAGGCAGCAGCTCTAATGTTCATGATTATGGCACCAATCATCCTTTTAACATAGCAATCCTCTGCACCATCTTGACAACCCACCATGGGCCTACTAATGGAGGTAAAGGTTTATTTCCTCATGACAAGCTCATGTAATATTAAGAGGCTTGGTGCAGCAGTCTAAGTTTGCATGGCAGCACAGACTTTAGATGGAAGTGTCTATTCCTGGAATAGAAGCTCTCACAGACTGCTGATAAAATATCTTTAGTAGCTGAACTGAAAGGAAAAAAATTGGGATTTGGTGAGGAGAGATGAAATTATTATTTTTTAATTACATTACATTAATGGTTACATTAAATAAAGTCAATGGAGAGAAGAGGTTGACGGATGTGGCAGAAGTAGGATGACAAATTGAAGAATGTGTATGCTTATAAAATCATCATCCCTTCAACCGCACCAAAGGCGACAGATACCAATATCCCTTCTAATGATAAGCGCCGTCAACTTTAATGTATGGCAAAATAAATTCTGCTGCACTTGTCCATACCTGTATCTTTCCGTTACTTATTATGGGCCATTTTCTCCTGCAAAAAATTGGAGGTCATAAGGTCATAAGTGATAGGAGCAGAATTAAGCCATTCGGCCAGACAAGTCTACTCTGCCATTCAAATTTATTTACATACTGTGGCTTTCACTGTTGAGCAGCTTATGTGCAGGAAGGAACTGCAGATGCTGGTTTACACCGAAGATAGACACAAAACGCTGGAGTAACTCAGCAGGTCAGGCAGCATCTCTGGAGAAAAGGAATAGGTGACAATAGACAATAGACAATAGGTGCAGGAGTAGGCCATTCGGCCCTCCGAGCCAGCACCTCCATTCAATGTGATCATGGCTGATCATCCCCAATCAGTACTCCGTTCCTGCCTTCTCCCCATAGCCCCTGACTCCGCTGCCTTTAAGAGCCCTATCTAGCTCAACTTTAATATATGGCAACTATTATTCTTTAATTAACCACGACATGAGGCCAAGCCCAGAATGAAGGCTTCTCTCCTTCTCTCCAGAGATGCTGCCTGTCCCGCTGAGTTACTCCAGTTTTTTGTGTCTATCCCAGAATGAAGGATCCATCTTAAAGAATTCTCGGTTAACTGGATGATTTTGCCATCATGCACACACTTAAATATGCTATTTCACAGGGTTCTTCATTCCATTGCCTCTCCCCAAAGGTAAATAGGTGGAAAGAGCAAGAGATGATGCTTGGATTGCATGGCTGAATGATTAGACTGACGAATGGCTCAGACTGAAGAAGGGTCTCAATCCGAAACGTCAACTATTCCTTATCTCCAGAGCTGCTGCCTGACCTGCTGTTACCCAGTTTATATTCTTTGCAAGCTGTGAGTTGTGAGTGTGAAGATTCAGTAGTACCTAGTGTGTGATGGATGGTGAGATGAAGGTAATGAATTGAATAGTTGAACATTGATATAAATTGTTGGTAGATTGTGTCTAGCACAGACATAATGGACTATAGGGCCTATCCTGCACTGTAATCTTCTATGTTGTTCTATGTTCTATTGTTGATGGTGTATTGAAAAGTAGCAGATTAATGAGACAGTGGTACATTATAAAGGAAATGGCATGTTAGGGCTGTTTTTTGTTATAATTTTATTATGGGTTGTGAATGTCACTGCCAAGGCCAGTGTTGTGTACCCATTCCTAATTATCTTTGAAACAGTGGTGTTAAGCTTTAATTTTGAACCAAAACTGTCCATATGTTGAAGGTATTCATATACTGTACAGCAATAAGGTTGGGGGGCAATGCATTGCTTGGTAGATAACTCGTCCCTTCCCACCCAAACCACCCCCTCCCCAGGCACCTTCCCCTGCAACCACAGGATATGCAACACCTGTCCCTATACCTCCCACCTCGATTTCGTAAAAGGACCCTGACAGTCTTTTCAGGCTAGGCAGAGATTTATTTCCATCTCCTCCAACCTCATCTACTGTATCCGTATCTAACCATACTGGAACTCTTGGCCAGAATCTTGGCGAACATTCATCCCATTCTTTGTTTCTTCATAATAAATAGACTCAATTGAATTGACTTAAGTCCAACTTCTGTGATGTTCGCTATCCCAGGTGGAAATTATCAGATCATCCACTTGATCCTTCGAACTGAAGCTGATTGCAAAGGGATTAGCTTTGTGCTTGGTTTTCACTCGCTGGGTCCTCGATTGTTAACTACGGGAATAGTCTTGCAACAATGGGCAGCATGGTGGTGCAGCAGTAGAGCTAATGCCTTACAGCGCCAGAGACCGGGGCTTGATCCTGATTACGGGTGCTTGTCTGTACGGAGTTTATACATTCTCCCAGTGACCTGCGTGGGTTTTCTCCGAGATCTTCGGTTTCTGTCCTCATTCCATAGGCGTACAGGTTTGTAGGTTAATCAGCTTGGCATAAATGTTAAATACATCCCTAGTGTGTGTAGGGTAGTGTTAATGTCTGGGGATCGCAGGTTGGTGCGGACTCAGTGGGCAGAAAGGGCTTGTTTCCGCATTGTATCTCTAAAGTAAATGAAACTAAACCTGCTCTCCCATTAGCTGCTTACAAGTCCACCGTGATGCGTGGCAATGTGTGACAGGGCTTTCGCGCATTGTTCTGATACACTGGTTGTGGGATCATTTAGGACAATGTATCAATCACTGCTTGAACACATGTTGTGGCTTTACCAGGTTGCCACCTCTGCTTTAGTGTTCCTGGTGGTGTTTCCAACATGGCCTTGTGCTCTCTTCATCAAATCCTGGCTGATTCCCCGGCAGCTGATAACCTTCTCCAAAAGATGAGTGAATTCTTATGACTATACTATAAGCCCGCAATCAACATTTAGTGCCGGGATATGGACTAATGTCTATGGATTGTCAATCCAGACGTTTGCATCCTCCAACATTTTCGTCACCTCCAACGGGATCCCACCACTAGTCATATCTTCCCATCTCCACTCCTTTCCTCCTTCTGCCGAGACCGTTCCCTCTGCAACTCCCTGGTTAACTCATCACTTCCAACCCGACCCAAACCACCCCTTCCTCTGTTACCTTCCCCAACAACCGCAGGAGATGCTTCGCTGAACATCTTCGCTCAGGTGACCTCCCTGATCTCCTGGTCGCCAAACACTTTAATTCCCTTTCCCATTCCCACAACGACCATTCAATCCTGGGCTTCCTCCATTGTCAGAGTGAGGCCAAATGCAAATTGTAGGAACAGTACCTCATATTTTGCTTGGGCAGTTTACAACCCAACCGTCTGAATATTGATTTTTCTAACTTCAAGTAAACCTTGCATCCTCTCTCTCTGCTTCCCTCCGTGAACCAAGTTGATGCACTAGGTTCAAAGTCATCTTGTTGAGTGTAACTCATTTTCACCTAGCGCACGGCCTGTTTCCTTTATCATTGTTAATTTTTGCATATATTTCATTCATTTATTCTATATCTCTCTACATCCATCTATATCTCTCGTTTCCCTTTTCGCTGACTCTCAGTCTGAAAAAGGGTCTTGTCCCGATATGTCACCTATTCCATTTCTCCAGAGGTGCTATCTGACCCGCTGAGTTACTCCAGCTCTTTGTGTCTTTATTTTATTAATAATCTGATTTAACTATTGAATCTCTTTTTGCTGGAAATTAATGCCAGGAATATGACTTCAAGTACATGGATGCAATTCAGGAAATGTTGAACGATCTGAAACATGTCAAGATGAGTGGGTTCAATGGTCAAGTAATGGCTTCTTCCATCAGAAAGAATCTAAACCAGAGGTCGGCAACCTCCGGCCCCCAGGCCAAATGCGGCCTGTAACCCAAAATCATCCCGCCCGCGGGCAGATTTTTTTTCCCGCAATCATCCGGCCCGCCGGCCGAGCACGGCCGAGTGCCGCGATTTGGCAATACCGCATCCTGCGCAAAACAGTGAACACGTTTAAGAAAGAACTGCAGATACTGTTAAAATCAAAGATAGACAAAAATGCTGGAGAAACTCAACGGGTGAGACATGCAAGGATTGCATGAGACTGCCTCACCCGCTGAGTATCTCCAGCATTTTTCTCTACCTTCTGAGAACACGTGATTTGATGCCTGCCGTCCGGGGCGGGATGGGGGCGGGATCCATGTGTACACGTGACAGATGCGGCCCGCTCACAGACATGCGTCCTGGCCCCTTTGCTGAACAAGATTGCCGACCCCTGGTCTAAACTAGAGTTGGTAATCAATGGCATTATCATCATGGCATATCAGCCAGTCAAGCACATGGGGAGACTTCACTGATTTATGGTCATAACCAGACTAGGTCCATAAAAACTGGGGTTGCATGAGAAAACCAGACACTGTGCATGCTGCAGTGAATGATTCAACTCCAGTCTTCCCAAAGTTCTTCTACCTTCAATACGCAAGATGCTCAACATCATCCAGACCAAAGCAGCCTACAGTACTTGATCAGGATGTTTGGTTTAGCTTAGTTTAGTTTAAAGATACAGCGCGGAAACAGGCCCTTCGGCCCACCGACCAACGATCCCCACACATTAACGCTATCCTCCACGCACTAGGGACAATTCACACTTATACCAAGCAAATTAACCTATAAACCTGTATGTCTTTGGAATGTGGGAGGAAACCAAAGATCTCGGAGAAAGCCCACGCGGTTCCTGGGGAGAACGTACAAACTCCGTACAGACAGCACCCGTAGTTGGGATCGAACCCGGGTCTCTGGCGCTGCAAACACTGTAAGGCAGCAACTCTACCGCTCCGCCACCTTGCCGCCCATGATATTCCGAACTTAATATGTTCATTTTCTCCATCACTGTGAACGGAATATGTGCAATGGGCAAGATGCACTTTGGTAAGTCGACAAGCCTTTTTCAAAAGCATCTCCCAAACTTGAAAGGACAAGGGCAGTAATTGCTTGTACCTATTCAAGTTACACAACATCCTGACTTGTAAATATATAATTTTACTGTCTTCATCACTGGGTCAATATTCCAGAACTCAGTGTCCAACTGGGACCATCACCACTAGAAGGGATGTAACAGTTCAAGGACGAAGTTTACCGCCACCTTCTCGAGGGATGTTGGTTTTACAGATTACATAAGTGAGTAAGAAAAATGTTTGTTTTCATTGATTCTTGAGCATAACTTAAAAGATCTTCCTCTGGGCTTGGTTGGTGCTACACCTTTCCTTTACACCTTGTCCTTTGTCCTCTCGGATATAGTACAAATAATTTGGTGCATGTTCTTTCATTGCTTAGCCATTCATCAATATATTATGCCACATCCTGCAAACGCTTGTTTCTACACTTTACTGAATGCTGAGCGCTTATAACCATTACTTTAGAGGGGGCAGCTGGGCCAATAAATGGAAGGACTCTGAGAGTGCTTTGTCTGATGTTGGTGCAATGCTAAAGGGCCTGTCCCACTTTCACGACCTAATTCACGACCTCTGCCGAGTTTTTCCTTGACTCATACTCGCAGCATGGTCGACACGAGGTCGTAGGAGGTCGTAGGTAGGTCGTAGGTAGGTCGTGATGCTAGTTGTTGGTACTCGTGGCATCAAGTAGGTCGGGCGTTTTTCTAGCCTGATGAAAAATGTCCACGAGTAAAAAAGGTTGTGAATTAGGTCATGAAAGTGGGACAGGCCCTTAATCCTTGATTAAATAGTCCTATTTAATTAACTAACAACCATTGTCCATTGTGTGTCCTATAGCCACGTTTTTGCCATACAGGTGACTTTCCAGATTTATACAAGCCCCAGTGCATCTTCCATCAATAGAAGTAAGAAAACTTTATGCGTTTTTTATTAGAGATACAGCATGGAAATAGGCCCTTTGACCCACCGAGTTCACATAGACCAGCGATCCCTGCACAATAACACTAGCCTACACACACACTAGGGACAATTTACAATTGACACTTACACCAGTCAATTAACCGACCAAACTGTACGTCTTTGGAGTGTGGGATGAAACCGAAGATCTCGGAGAAAACCCACGCGGTTATGGGGACAACGTACAAACTCCATGCAGACAGCACCCATAGTCGGAATCGAACCCGGGTCTCGGGCGCTGCACGCGCTGTAAGGCAGCAACTCTACCGCTGAGCCACTGTGCCGTCCCGAGCCAGTCATGATAACAAGCCATGATTTATGTGTGGAATTCACGAATAGCATGGGGAGCATAAGAACTGTTCATCACTCAATTAAAATAGATAACAGCACATATTCAACATGCTGCAATGAATGGGTGTGAATAAATGGGTTTATTTTTGGCATTATCCAAATTTGATCTCTTTGACTTTCGCCCCATTCATAGCACTGATGTGAAAGGTTATATTCTCATTATGTTGATCCAACTTTTTGGTGTAAAATAATGTTTTTTTTCTCTTTTCTATTGGCAGCAGTACTGGTTTCTGACTTCAATGTAAAGAATTAAATGGTGACATCCTGCACTGAACCTTCAGGACAATGTCCAAAAAGTTTGGTGGATGCTTTTCATTTGTTCAACCATTCTTCGATATGTTATACCACATTCAGTGAAAGCTTGCTTCTGTGCCGCTCTGGTGAATAGCAAATGAGAGGAAACAACTGGGCCACCATATCCATGGCACCAAGGAGAATGTCTTGGCTGGCACTGGGCTATCACTAAACCCTGGTTACAGATAGAGTAGACAAAAATGCTGGAGAAACTCAGCGGGTGAGGCTGCATCTATGGAGCGAAGGAAATAGGCAACGTTTACAGATAGAGTAGTTATTTCTTGAAAGCAAGTGAAAAGTATAAAGGGAAATACTCTTCAAATGAGCACATAAATGAACATACACACACACAAAATATTTTCCCCATATTAATTGGCCGATTGTAAAATGTTAATATTAAAAATGACTTATAATATACATATATAATAGTTATTAAAGATAAACTTCAGGATGCATTACATACCTGCATCAAAACCATTTAAACTGGGAAACATCAGAAGAAAGCCTAGACATCGGAAACAGGCACTGTAAACATGTTGAAACATCAAGATATTTTGCTGATTGTTAAAGAGTGCCCCGCATCTTCATCCCCAGCATGAGATCTGGAAAGGTTACAGACCGACTGTTTTGCCATCAAACATCCTAACATGGTCATGATCATATTTGTTTTGTTAATCAGTGCCTGAGCGTTTGTGGCCTCAGAAGTCACCCTGGCGATAATGAATAAAATAAGGAATCTGTGGGATGTCTACGCTTCTTTTGGCCTCAGCAGCTTTCAGAATATTAATGTGAACTACATTTTCTCAACAATGGTATTTAAATATTCAACATTGCTCTCGTCATCTAAGATGAGCCCAACTGTAAATTCACATTCATATGAAACCATTTCTTCCTATCCAAAATATTGAGTAAACTATATGTTGTAACTATTTGATTTGTATTTGATCATTTGCTATTACCTTTGTTCCTGAAAAGGTATAAAAAAACTCAAGCTTTTTGAGATTGGGAAGGTTCTTCCAGCTCGTCTTCCCTGTGTATGTTTGCTTTTGCTGAACAAAAACCTATTACATCTACAACTTTAGGCTCCAAAGGGGTTGTAGAACAGATGCACAGAGTCTCTTGCCCAGAGTAGGGGAATCGAGGACCAGAGAGCAAGGTGACATTTATAAGCTTTAAAAATCGCAGCAAACACACGAGAACAGTGGATTGGTATTTACCAATGAATATTTCTTGCTTGTAAGTCTAAGTAATAGCACTAGCAATGATGAGATACGTATTGTTAAGATTTCAGGATGCTAATCCTAACCACTCTACTTTGTGTAATGCAATGATTGTATTGAATTGAAGCAAACTTTGAAGAAATCAATAAGTACTCAGGAAGAGTTCAGACTGGTTACGTAACCCTATTTAAAATCCCATCTTGAAAAGCTCTGTAAATCTAGATTCCATAACCAACTGATTAACAATCAGTATGATGGAGAGCAATTAATGTATTGTGAGGTACTGGTCAGGGGAAGGTTAGTTGATGATCTCACTGACTCATTTATGCGTGTGATCATAAGCTATTTTTGAGCACTACATACACGTGCTTGATGTTTCATTCACGGATGAGAAACAATTATTGCCTCCATCCACTCATTCTTCATGATGTATTCGTGAGGCTTCCTGGCCTTGGTCAGAAACATCCTCTCTCCTTTCCATCATTAGGTTAACATATGATGAGCGATTGATGGCACTGGGCCTGTACTCGCTGGAGTTTAGAAGAACGAGGGGGAACTTCATTGACACGCACAGAATCACTGTGGGTTTGGATAGAGTGGATGTGGAGAGGATGTTTCCACTAATGGGAGAGACTAGGACCAGAGGTCATAGCCTCAGAATTAAAGAACGTTCTTTTAAGAAGGAGATGAGGAGGAATTTATTTAGTCAGAGGGTGATGAATCTGTGGCTTTATTGCCACAGAAGGCTGTGGAGGCCCAGTTAGTGGATATATTTAAGGCAGGGATAGATAGATTCTTGATAGTATGGGTGTCAGAGGTTATGGGGAGAAGGCAGGAGAATGGGGTTAGGAGGGAGAGATAGATCAGCCATGATTGAATGGCGGAGTAGACTTGATGGGCCGAATGGCCTAATTCTGCTCCTACCACTTATGACCTTATGATCATGATTCAAGAACTTTGTCTGAGGAATATATGCTCATAATGTCCACTTTCTTACCTATTCAGACACAGCTTGCTGCACGTTTCTTCATATCTGGTAATAATTAAGATGAGTAATTCCCATTTTAGATCTGTGGGATGGCTTCATCCAATGCCAATTACTGTATGTAGACAAAAATGTTGGAGAAACTCAGCGGGTGAGGCAGCATTTAGGAGCGAAGGAACAGGTGACGTTCCGGGTCGAGGCCCTTCTTCAGACACTTCTACTGTACACTTACTGTATGTTCACCAGGCATAGGCCACTCATGAAATACAGTTCCTGTAACAAGCAATGGGATTGCTGCCGAGTGTTTTAATGTTGCTAATGAGATGGGAGCACAAATTCAATATGCAGCCTGTACCAGAATGAATACGACAGGGGTAATGGAGCATCATATTTCCGGCCCACGTTCTCCAGAGCTATTCAATTTCTCACGTGTAGTGCGAATATGACGTAAATGAATTCAGAAATGGCCCGAACCAAAACGTCAAACTGTTCTCAAAAATGAATAAGCCATAAACTGCTTATGTGCTACTATTGAACTGCGTCCTTCATTGGAACAAATCTGACTGTTAGTTGTTCTGATTGGAAACTTGGGGATTTGCCAGTGAAACAGCATGTCCGGCACTTCTGTGCACACACTGTTAAATACACATTTTCACAGGGGATCTGTTGTAGAAGATAGAACAATAATGAGCACAGGAGCAGGCCCTTTGGCCACAATGTCGGTGCCAAGTTAAAGTGATCTCCTCGTTCTGCACGTAATCCATATTCTTCGTAAGGTCATAGAGTCATACAGCATGGAAATAGGCCCTTCAGCCCACCTTGCCCATGCTGACTAAGGTGCCCCATTTATTCTAGTTCCACCTGCCCAATTTCGGTCCATATCCCTTTAACCCTTTTCTCCCCATGTACTTGCCCTAATGTCTCCTAAATGTGGTCATAGTTTCTGCGTTAACTACCTCCTCCAGCAGCTCATCCCATACACCCACCATCCTATCTGTGGAAAAAGTTGCTCTTCAGATTCCCATTGAATATTTTCCCTCTCACCCCAAACCTGTATCCTCTTGTTCTTGATTCCCCAACTCTGGGTAAAGGTCTCTGTGCATCTACCCTATCTATTTCCTTCATGATTGTATACACCTCTATAAGACCACCTCTCATCCTCCTACAATCCAAGGAATAAAGTTCTAGCCTGCCCAACCTCTCCCTGTAGCTCAGGCCCTCAAGTCCTGGAAACATCCTTATAAACCTTCTCTGTACTCTTTCCAGTTTTACAACATCTTGCCAACAGCAGTGCGACCAAAACTGAACACAATACTCCAACTGTGACCTCACCAGGGTCTTGTACAGCTGTGACATAACATCCCAACTTCTATACCCAGTACCCTGGGTGAAAACATTGCCCCTCAAGATCCTACTAAATGTTTCCCCTCTCAATTTAAACCTATGTACTCTGGCTCTTGATTCCCATACTCTGGGTATAAAACTGTGCATCCACCTTATCTATTCCCCTCATGGTCTTATACACCACCATAAGATCAACCCTCAGCTTTCTGTGGTCCAAGGAATAAAGTATGATCCTGCCCAGCTTCTCCCTATAGCTCAGGTCCTCAAGTCCTGGTAACATCCTCCTGAATCTTCTCTGCACTAATTCCAGCTGAACAACAGCCTTCCTATAACAGGGTGACCAAAACTGAACACAATACTCCAAATGTGGCCTCACCAATGTCTTACACAACTGTAACATAACATCCCAACTTCTACACTTAATACCCTGACTGACGAAGGCCAATGTATGGAAAGCCTTCTTGACCATACTATCTACCTGTGAAGCCACTTTCAAGGAACTATGCACCTGCACTGCTAGATCCATCTGCTCTACAATGCTCCCCAGAGCCCTGGCATCCACTGTGAAGGTCCCGTCCATGTTGCACTTTCCAAAATGCAACACCTCACATTTACCTACATTCAACTCCATTAACCATTCCTCTGACCACTTGCCCAACTGATCAAGATCCTGCTGTAAGTTTTGATAACCGCATTCGCTATCTACAATACCACCCGCTTTAATGTAATCTCCAGACTTACTAATCATGCCTTGTACGTCCTATCTAAAAGCCTCATAAATGCTACTTTCTTATGTCTCTTCATCACCATGCCTGGCAGTACGCTGCACGCATCTAACATTCTTTCCGATATGTTCCCGATGTTGGGGGAGTCCAGAACCAGGGGCCACAGTTTAAGAATAAGGGGTAAGCCATTTAGAACGGAGATGAGGAACTAATTTTTCACACAGAGGGTTGCGAGTCTGTGGAATTCTCTGCCTCAGAGGGCGTGGAGGCCGGTTCTCTGGATGCTTTCAAGGCAGAGTTGTATAGAGCTCCTAAAGATAGCGTAGTCAGGGGATATGGGGAGAAGGCAGGAACGGGGTAGTGATTGTGGATGATCAGCCATTATCACATTGAATGGTGGTGCTGGCTCGAAGGGCTGAATGGCCTACTCCTGCACCTGTTGTCTATTGTCTATTCTCTGTGTAAAAAACAAAGGTTGTCAATAATACCTCAAACTTCAGTGGTGATGCAGTGCTTTGAGTAACATAGAAACATAGAAACTTAGAAAGTAAGTGCAGGAGTAGACCATTTGTGGAGCTGTTATAGACAATAGACAATAGCCAATAGACAATAGGAGCAGGGGTAACCATTCGGCCCTTCGAGCCAGCACCGCCATTCAATATGATCATAGCTGATCATCCAAAATCAGTACCCCGTTCCTGCTTTCTCCCCATATCCCTTGATTCCATTAGCCCTAAGAGGGCTAACTCCCTCTTGAATACATCCAGTGAATTGTGATGACGTATTGATGCGTGCAGTGTTTCCTCAAGTGTCGCAACATTATTTTTTGTCGACGCTGGATTTTGAAATGTTCAAAATCTTTCAGCGACCCTGATACATCAGTCAAGGACGCCAGCAGTTGGCAAAAAAAATCGGCAAGTGGGTCAGGCCCTTAAGTTTCACTTTCCACAGGTGCTGCCTGGTGCGCTGAGCTTATCCAACGTTTACTGATTTTTATTTCAGAATTCTATCAACTGCAGGTTTTTTATATCCGTTGACTTTTGGGAAATTGCTGCAAAGATATTCAGGAAATGCAGTTTCAATAAGTAGAATATTAATAGCAATGTCTAATGTACCAAGGTATGTTGGCTTAACATAAAAAACTATGAATGATTTTTTGAGTCAACCATAAATCACTGAGTTGAACTATTTTTTAAATATTAGTAATATAGAATTGCTGCTTTCTTCAATGTTTTATAATCACTATAAATATTTGAAAAAGAAGATTTGTGTCAATAAATATAATGTTGGATTTTTATTTATTTGGCATCTTTCATGATCTCACAATATCTCAAGCTATTTTACTACAAATAAATTCTTTTGACTTGCATTCAGTGCAGTAATATTGGAAATGCAGCGGCCAATTTGTTCACAGTAAACTCCGACAGAAATAACATGATGATCAGTCTATTTTAGTAACATTATAATGAAGAATAAATGTTACCCCAGGACAAACAAACACAAGCACCGTGAGTGGCGCAGCAGCAGAGTTTTCCCGTAAACGCTTGCAGCGCCGGAGACCCGGGTTCGATCCCGACTACGATTGCTGCCTGAGCTTTTTCTCCAACATCTTCAGTGTCCTCCCACACTCCAAAGACATACAGGTCTGTAGGTTAATTGGCTTGATGTATGTGTAAATTGTCCGTAGTGTTAATGTGCGGAGATCGCTGGTTGGTGCGGTCTCGTGTGGGCCGAAGGGCCTGTTTCTGCTGTGTATCTCTAAACTAAACTAAACATAAAGCTAAATAATCGGCTAGACCAAGCGCAGGCTCGCCGATCGTTTCGCTGAAACACCTCCGCTCAGTCCGCCTTAACCTACCTGATCTCCCGGTAGCTCAGCACTTCAACTCCCCTTCACATTCCCAATCTGACCTTTCTGTCCTGGGCCTCCTCCATTGTCAGAGTGAGGCCCAACGCAAATTGGAGAAACAGTACCTCATATTTCACTTGGGTAGCTCACACCCCAGCGGTATGAACATTGACTTCTCTAGCTTTAGGTAGCCCTTGCTTTCCCTCTCTGCCCATCTCTTCCCCCTTCGCAGTTCTCCCACCAGTCTTACTGTCTCTGACTGCATTCTATCTCTGTCCCACACATTCCTCTGACATCAGTCTGAAGAAGGGTCTCGACCTGAAACCCATTCCTTCTCTCCAGAGATACTGCCTGTCCCACTGAGTTACTCCAGCACTTTGTGTCTACCTTTGATTTAAACCAGCACCTGCAGTTCTTTCCGAAACAATATAGCTTTTCCTTTTCAAAATAGTGCCATTGAGTTTTTTTCATCAAGCAAAGGTCGAAGTTTAGGAGTCGGAATAGGATGATAAACTGAAAGAATAGATAAGGGTCCTGAAGATAGATGCAAAAAGCTGGAGTAATTCAGCGGGACAGGCAGCATCTCTGGAGAGAAGGAATGGGTGACGTTTCGGGTCGAGACCCTTCTTCAGACTGAAAGTCACGGGAAAGGGAAATGAGAGATATACACGATGATGTAGAGAGATAAAGAACAATGAATGAAAGATATGCAAAAAAGTAATGATATTAAAGGGAACAGGCCATTGTTAGCTGTTTGTTGGGTGAAAACGAGAAGCTAGTGCGACTTGGGTGGGTGAGGGATGAAGAGAGAGGGAATGCCAGGCTTACGTGAAGTTAGAGAAATCGATATTCATACCACTGGGTTGTAAGCTACTCAAGCGAAATATGGGATGCTGTTCCTCCAATTTGCATTTAGCCTCACTCTGATAATGGAGGAGACCTAGGACAGAATGGCTGTGAGGGAATGGGAAGGAGAATTAAAGTGTTTAGTAACTGGGAACAGAAGTTTAAATGCCTTATAAGTTATTCAGTTCTTCATTCTACAGCTCCTTCAGGATTCTACTGGAATGTTGGCCCCAGAATTTGTGCTCTTGAATAGGGCCTGAACCTTGCCTACTTTTGAATCAAAACTGCCGTTGAAAACATAGTACTAAGACCCTAGCGAGAAGATTGAATAAATATGTTAGCAAACTAATAAACCCGGACCAAACGGGGTTTATACCCAAGAGATACTCATTTAACAATTTGAGACAGCTGTTTAATATAATGTACTCACATAAAACTGAAGAAGAACTAGCAATTTGATCAAGTAGTATGGCAATAGCTATTCAAAGTATTGCAAAAATTTAATATGGGAGATAATTTTATCTCATGGGTAAAATTATTATACGATAAGCCAACGGCTAGAATACTGTATAATAATATATTATCCCCGAAATTATCCCCTGCTATTTGCACTAGTGAGAGAGCCTTTGGCAGAAAGTATAAGAAGTCATCCGAATATTCATGGATATAATACCAAATTTCATTATATGCAGGCGACATATTATTATATATTACAAATTTGCAAATTAGCATACCAAATATTCTAAATTTAATAGAGGAATTCGGTTCCTTTTCAGGATATAAAATAAACTGGAACAAAAGCGAAATTATGATGATAAAACCTCAAGAGCCGACATATCTGTTGAAATTCCCTTTAGAATTGCAACAGAAAAATTCAAGTATTTGGGTATCCAAATTACTAGGAAATATAAATCATTACTCACGCAAACTATATGCCTTGATTAACTAAATTAAATGGGATGATTCAATTCTGGAAAACACTGCCGATGTCCTTAATAGGCAGAATAAATGCTATAAAAAATGATCTTCTTACCAAAAATACTGTACTTATTTCAATCAATACCAGTATACTTACCAAAAAAAATCTTTAAAAAAATTGATTCTGATATTGCAAACTTCATATGGGACTATAAATCACACAGAATTCAGAGAAAACACTTGTGTAAATCTAAAGGAATCAGGGGGACTGACACTCTTCCCTAAACTTATTGTTATTACTATTGGGCCGTGGAATATTAAAAATATAATCTATTAGTTGGACAGTTCTGCCCAACAGGTAGATTGGATAAGAATGGAGAAAGAGGATTGTTCCCCTTACAATATAGGAGCGATCCTTCTTTCCCCGATGAAACTGAACAAATATAATATATAAGAAGAATCCAATTATTCACAGAGTAGAATCATAATTTGGAAACAATAAAATTAAACTTTTAAAATAAATAAATTTATCGCTTCTTTCCCCAATAGCTAACAATCCCTCATTCAAACCATCTATTATTGATAAAACGTTTATCCATTGGGATAGAATAGGAATTAAACTGATGGGAGATATGTACGAAATGGGAAAACCTTTATCATTCCAACAATTACAACTAAAATATAATTTGAAAAGTAATCAATATTTCAAATATCTTCAGATTCAAGATTATTTGAAAAAATATATACAAGGATATCAAACTCTAACCCCAGATTTATTAGAGGAATGAATGAATAGAAAGGCAGAATCAAGCAATTTAATATCTTACTTATATAATATAATTCTAAATATAGAAACACCAACGACAGAGGCAATTTAGAAGGGACTGGGAACAAGAGTTATTGATAAAAATTCCGAACAACAGATGGGAAAAAATCTATTATATGTACATAAATGTTCGAATAATGTAAGACATAACCTAATTCAATTAAAAATTTACACAGACTATATTACTCGAAGACTAGATGAATAAAAATATTTCCAAATGTTTCCCCATTTGTGATAAATGTCTAACTCAAAATGCCACTATAGCACATTCCTTTGTCTCTTGTCGAAACTGCATAAATTTTGGAACAACATTTTTGGAACTTTTTACAAAACTATTTACACAAAATTGAACCCCAATACAGAACAAATTATCTTTGGATCATGGGAAGAGGGAAGTAAATTAACTTAACGTTCAGAAGCTCTTCTTAATTACGTTTTAATAACAGCAAAAAAAAACTTATACTCAAATTCTGGAAACACGCAACAACGCCAACGTTTTTTAAAATGTGGATTTCAAATATGTCGGAAACGCTACATCTTTGAAGAAATGAGATTCCTCCTACTAGGCAAAGTTAGACACTAATTCTTAAAGACTTGGTCCTCTTTTTATCTACTTTTTACAAGCATATGGTGCAACATAACAATACCTTAGAAATTAATATTGGTTTTAGAACCGGGTGACGGATGGGCAAAAATACGAAAAAAGGTATATCTCTCCTAATTTCTCTTTTCTCTACTTTCTCTTTTTCTCTCAATCTTCTTAGCTTTTCATCTCTGCTCTTTATTTCTTTCGCTATCTGTTTCTACTCGCTTGTCTATCTATTCCGACACTCTTTATTTATTTTTTTCTTTCACTGTTCTTTTATTATTAAATTAAAAATACGAAGTTGTACAAGAATGGTAATGTTTATGTATGTATTAGGTACTCAAGTACCACACTACTGTACTTACTTCTAACAAAAAAATAAAATAAAAACAAAAATAAGAAAAAATAAAAAAGAAAGCATAGTATTATTGTTCAAAGGTTATTTATTGGTCACATACACTAATGTGCATCTTGCCAATGCAGCACATTAAAAAAAAGAATACAGACATAACAATAATAAAGAGATTTAAACATAAAAAGCATCTCCCCACAATGGTTCCCATTATGAGGGAAGGCACAAAGTCCAGTCCCCATCCCCATGTCCTCCCCTAGTCAGGCCTACTGAGAAGTATTTTAGTCGGGCCTATTGCCTATTTAACATAAAAATCTGAGATTTGAAAGCCAAAAACAAGCTAACGACTGTTCAAATAGAAACTCCCATCCTAGGTCATATTTAGATCTGACAGAAAAGTGTAATTTTCTTTTACTTGAACAAGCACCATACTTGGACTCCTCGTTTTTCTTACGTCTACGCAAGCCTGTGGCATTTTTCCGCAAAGTCACTTTCATGCAAGCTTTCAACTTCTGGCTTGTCAAAGATAAATTGCAAAGCTTTAAGAAGACAGCAAGGGATAGGTACGGGTAGAGGGCTTAAAAATGTTTAAAGTCCTCCTCATGTCTTATAATAATTCTGTGCTTTAAAGAAGGTTGAAACTGAGCATGTGCAGCACTTTCGTGTTTCAAGGTGTGTCAAGCCCGAGATCTACTACACAATGCATTAGAGAAACAGATCAACTAAAAACATGCACCCTCAGTACAGACCCACACATAAGTTTAAAAATTGTAATGTTTTAAAGTATGGGGCAGACGCTGAATGTCCAGGCTCAACTCAAAATGAAACATGTTGGTATTTCACAAGTTATCTCATCAGACATCTGGAAAAAGACCAATTTGCTGCAGCAATAGTTTGGGAAGCTGCCTTCCCAGCAGACCAGAAAAAGGCAAAGGGTAGTGGATGGAGTGAAATCGTAAGATCATAAGTGACAGGAGTAGATTTAGGCCGTTCAGCCCATCAAGTCTATTCCGCCATTCAGTCATGGCTGATTTACTGTATCTCTCCCTCCTAACCCCATTTATTTGCCATCTCCCCATAATCCCTGATATGAGAGAGTAAGATGGGGCTTATAAGCTAGTCAAGGAAGTACAAATTCACCCATGCCAATATGGAATTGGATCTGTATCAGGTATTCTTGATATGCCAGGGTCAGGTTTGGGAAATGGATGCTTTGGGTCACAAATATCCACAGTGTGATTTGCTTTTCCCTCATTACAACAACATGGAAGGAGAATGGTTTTATGATGTTGCAGCATGTTTCAGATGGAGTCATTTCTATCCCAGATAGAGTTATAGAGTCATAGAGTGATACAGCATGGATACAGGCCCTTCAGCCCAACCTGCCCACGCTGGCCAACAATGTCCCAGCTACACTAGTCCCACTTGCCCACATTTGGTCCATATCCCTCCAAACCTGTCCTATCCATGTACCTGTCTAACTGTTTCATAAACGTTGGGATAGTCCCAGCCTCAACCACCTCCTCTGGTAGCTTGTTCCACACACCCACCGCCCTTGTGTGAAAAAAGTTACCGCTCAGATGCCTATTAATTATTTTCCCCTTCACCTTAAATATATATGTGTATATATACTATACATATATAGCTATATCTATAACCTATAGATATGTAGGTTTTCACTGCTTCCAGATTAAGTATGGTTTCTCAGGAATATGAGGAACATCAACATTGAGTGCTGAAACATCTGCCATCCTGGCAGCAATTGTTGGTCATTCCACAGTAGCAGGGGCCAGATGTGCTAACGCAAAGCTGAAAATGGAGAAAGTAGCAACGGATGAAGGTTTTATGTTTCGAGGTCATTTATATTGATTAGAATCTGCCCATGTGTTTATTGAAGTAATTTCAAGGACATTTTTTAATTACCATGAAAGTTCTTGATTTAGACACAAAATGCTGGGATAACTCAGCGGGACATGCAGCGTCTCTGGGGGGAAGGAGTGGGTGACGTTTCGCTGGGGACAATTTACAATTTAACTGAAGCCAATTAACCTAAAAATCTGTACGTCATTGCCGTGTGGAAGGAGATCGGATCACCTTGGGAAACCCCACATGGTTACACGGAACATGTACAAACTCCATACAGACAGCACCCATGTTCAGAATCGAACCTGGATCTCTGGCACTGTAATGCCCCGTCCCACTTAGGGAACCTAAACGGAAACCTCTGGAGACTTTGCGTCCCATCCAAGGTTTCCGTGCGGTTCCCGGAGGTTCCCGGAGGTCTTTGTCAGTCTCCCTAATGGTCGAAAGTGGTTTCAGCTTCTTCTATGTTCCGGCGATTATTTCAAAAAATTGAAAAAACCTCCGGGAACCGGACAAAAACCTCCAGGAACCTCCGGGAACTGCACAGAAACCTTGGGTGGGGCGTAAAGTCTCCAGAGGTTTCAGTTCAGGTTTCCTAAGTGGGACAGGGGCATAAGGATGCAACTCGTCCACTGCATCACTGTGCCACCCCTAAGTTCTGCTAAATGAAACTAGCTTGGGGCATTTGATTCTCCAAAGCCTTCCAGAGAGTTGGGCATTAAAACGTATAGCAGTGCACATTTCTTCAGTTCATTTTATTCCTCATTCGCTTCTTGCTTCTCGAACGCCTGTTAGATTCTTGGTAGCAACAACAATCGTTGAGAGATGGATGATGCTATACAGTCCAATTATTAGGCCATTATCATATTTAATATTTCCATTAAATCTTTATTTGTCTTTGAGTAATGTTTTTTCAATACACCAGACGTCTATTGTCAGCAATGAATGTTGCCAGCATCCTAAGTGCTTTAACATAACTGGCAGTTAAAGATTATTCTCAAGCCAAGCTCAGTCAATGTTGAACCTACTCTCACTGACAGGCTTTCTGCATTTGTAAATTACTGGTCGCATACTCATTTAAGTCATTTAAGATTATTTCTAATTCCACTCTTCCAAGGCTATCCTAACTACTTTCGAGCTCCATCTATTACCAACTTCCATCTTTTGGACAAAAACATTGATCCGAAAGTCACAAAGTGATTTCAAACCATTAACGGCCTGTCCTACTTTTGCGATTTTTTTCAGCGATTTGCTGGCACCCGTCATAGTCGCAGCAGGTCGTCGAAAATTTACAAAACGTTGAAAATCCAGCAGCGACCAGAAAAAGGTACGACTCTTTGGGCGACTACTCACGACCATACAGGAGTCACCCCGCAACATGTCGCCTGCATGGTCGTGAATAGTCGCCCAAAGAGTCATACCTTTTTCTGGTCACCGCTAGATTTTCAACATGTTGAAAACTTTTCGGTGACCTGCTGCGACTATGACGGGTACAGGCAAGTCGCCGAAAAAATCGCGTAAGTGAGACAGGCCCTTTAGCTTTCCTCGCTTAATTGATGCTGCTATCTTTTGCTTCATTCAGTTTCCCTCGGTCTCCACCCTACTTCAGGGAAGCCCGTTCCTTTCTACCTCTTCCACTTATTCTCAGCAAAATATCTTATATTCCTAACTGTTTGTAGTTCAGATGTAAGGTTGTCAGCCCCAAAATGTTAAGTCTCTTCCTTTCCTCACCAATATTAACTGACCTGTCGAGCATTTCCAGCACAAAAGTACAGGGTGCTTCTTGCCCATGTGTTGGGAAGTGGGTGGTCCCCTGGTATTTTTCTCCTTACCTACTGGAAGGATGGCCTGACTTTCAGGCATTCATCTCAGGTGAGAAGAGTAATCTTGGGCAACTGTTTTTTTTAAAGATTTCTTGAATCCCCACTGGAAAAAAGCTTATAATGTTCTGACTGTTGATATGTGCTAGAGAAAGCTTCCTGCTGATGCAACTGATGACGTGCCAATGAAAATCACAATGTACTGGAGTCCTGCATCATTAATTCACCAAGTCACAGTCCACAGGAACCCTACACTGGAGATTTGAAGTGGTGCTACACTTCTAGTTCACAGGAGATTCCCATACTGCCCCCCAACAAGTGAAAAGTGAAACAAGGGAAAGATTCAAACAAATGAAAGGAATTGAACAATATTTTAAAGAGTGAAAATATACCACCATATTCATGGAAAGTAGAAGCTACCCTCCATCTCAGCCTGTCACTGGCTCTTCTGTAATTCTTCAGTGAAGTTATACTGAAATGAGGAGGTCCTTGGAGGGGAGGAGGCCCCTCAAACTGCTGAGCATTCTGGACAATAAAGCTCACCCCTCCAAGACACATGGTCAACCTGAGGAGTACCTTCAGCAACGGTACTGATTCCCCAAGCATGCAGGACAGAACGCCACAGGAGATCCTTCTTCCGTGCGGCTTATCAGGCTTTACAACTCCTCCCCCTTCTGTCGTTGGGTAGACCGAGACTGACTCCCCTCCCCTTCCCCCCCCTTCCCACCTCCCATCCTCCCAATCTTTGCACATCTCTCCAAGCCTTTCCATCATAATTTTAACGTTAATTTCATATTTCATGCATTTTGTGTTTTTATGACTCTTGGCAGATCAATTTCCCTCTCTGGAATGAATAACGTTCTATCGTACCGTATCGTATCGCATGATGAAGCGATGAAGTTTATGGTATAGTTGTGCCATCTAGCATATTATCTCTCATTAATAACATAGGTGGTCATTAATAGTGGCTTTATAGCTGCTGTCCAGGACTGCTCTTACGGTAGGTGATCGGTGGGTCCCTGCTCATCTGCATGCAACTGGACCTCCCCATTGGTAGACCACACTCAGTACACATTGGGAACAACTCCTGCTCCAGCACAGTCCCCTGCTCCACTCTCTATACCCAGCACTGTGTAAACAGACACTGTACCTCTGAAACTCATGTTCCCACACCTCCTTTAAATTCACCAATGATTCCTCCTTTGTTGGACGAATAAGGGGCAATGATGTGTACGGGAGAGAGATTAAACATCTGATTTAATGGTGCCAGAACAGCAATCTTGCTCTCAATGTTAGCAAGACCAAGCAGCTTGTCTGAAGAAGGGTTTCGGCCTGAAACCTTGCCTATTTCCTTCGCTCCATAGATGCTGCCTCACCCGCTGAGTTTCTCCAGCACTTTTGGCTACCAGGAGCTGATTGTTGACTTAAGGAAGGTATACCCGGGGAATCCACGAACTTGTCTCATCAACAGGGAGCGCAGTGCGAGTGAGAGTCGGACAGCTTTGAGTTCCTGGATATGCATGTCACTGAAGATCTGTCCAGGGCCAAGCACATTGATGGAATCACAAAGAAAGCTCAACGGTCACTGTGGCGCAGCGGTAGGTTGCTGCCTTTCAGGCGAGATGCAGCGACGGAGACCCGGATTCGATCCTGACTACCGTTGCTGTCTGTACAGAGTTTGTACGTTCTCCCCGTGACCTGCGTGGGTTTTCTCCGAGATCTTCGGTTTCCTCCCACACTCCAAAGACGTACAGGTTTGTAAGTTAATTGGCTTGGTAAATGTAAAAATTGTCTCTAGTGGATGTAGGATAGTGTTAATGTGCAGGGATCGCTGGTCGGCACGGACCCGGTGGGGAGAAGGGCCTGTTTCCGTGCTGTATCTCTAAACAAAACTAAACTAAACTAAAGCCTCCACTTCCTTAAAAGATTGGGGAAATTTGGTATGTTAACAAATATTCAGTTGAACCTCTACAGTTTTTACTGGAGAGTACACCAACTGATTGCATCACAGCCTGGTTCGGCAACTCAAACGCCCAGGAATGAAGAGGATTACCTAGAGTGGTCCATCACAAGTACTCACAACCCCGCCACAGAAAAGCAAAGTGGTACACATACCCCAGTATGCATTGACGGTGCTGATGTTGCTGAGATGGTGGGTGAAAGCTTCTTGTCCTGGACCTCACCCATGTTGAAATCATGGCCAAGAAAGTACACCAACGTTTCTACTTCCTTAGAAGGCTTCGGAAGTTTGGCATGTCCGCAACAACTCTCACAACTTTGTATCAATGCTTCTAAATGCTGTTGAAAGCAATTTAATGGGATGTATCACAGAATGGTTTGGGATCAGCCCCATCCAAGACGGCAAGAAATTGCAGAGAATTGTGGACGTAGCCCAGACCATCATGCAAACCAACCTCCCTTCCTTTGACTCCATCTACTCTCCGTGCTTCCTTGGCAAGGCCGCCAGCATAATCAAGGGTGAGTCTCACACTGGTCACTCCCTCCTCTCCCCTCTCCCATCAGGCAAGAAGCACAGAAGTGCAAAGATGCACACCTTCAACTTCAGGGACAGTTTCTTCCCAGCTGTGATCAGGCAACTGAGCCATCCTATAACCAACTAGGGCAGGGGTCGGCAACCTTGTTCTGCACAGGGGCCGGGATGCATGCCTGTGAGCGGATGGTGGGCGGGCCACATCTATCACGTGTACGCATTGATCCCGCCCTCATCCCGCCCCGGATGGCAGGCATCAAATCACGTGTTCACAGAAGGTAGACAAAAACAAAGATTCATAGAACCTCCGCATTGCCTGTCATTGTACTCATTGCCTGCCTCACCCGCTGAGTTTCTCCAGCAATTTTGTCTACCTTCTGCAGATTTTTCCAGCATCTGCAGTTCTTTCTTAAACATGTTCACAGAAGGTGCGCGGCCTTGCCGGCGGCTTCGTGCAGGATTCGGTGCAGCCAGAGCTCGGCCGCTCTTGGGGGGCACTCGGCGGGCCGGATTAACATGGGAAAATCCGCCAGCGGGCCGGATGACTTTGGTTACGGGCCGCATTTGGCCCGGGGGCCGTAGGTTGCCGACCCCTGAACTAGAAAGTGGTCCTGACCTACCATCTACTTCATTGAAGACCCTCGAACTATCTTTAATCGGACTTTACTGGACTTTATCTTTGCGCCAAACATTATTGGCTTTTATCCAGTTATCTGTACAAGAACAGGTCCTTTTGGCTGACACTGTCTGTAGACCAATACTTATCCGCCTGACACATAATGCATTTCCATCCATTCCTGGCATAATCCATATTGCTACCCAGAGTTTCTTTAAAATGCCACTTTCGTTTCTGCCTCAAACCACCACCCCCAGCGTGTGCTGGAGAAAGAATTCCAGCCAGTGGCTGCAGCCTTTTGTGTCTCCATTCGTTCCTGGCTTTTCTTCTCAATCTGGTCCGTTTTCCCACTTTTAGCCCCACCCCACCAGTACCTCTCGTGGGCCTCTGCTGGTCTTGATTGATGGCCAAGTGTATTGCTGATGGACACGCAAACAGCATATGGCCGCTTGAGCACTCTCTATGGGCTAACCTCCATTGATCTATGTTTCATTTCAGTTGTTTTGTACCAACTATTCTGACGTTTTTCTGGACCAGGTGATTAAAGTTTTTAACGTTTATTTTGTACCCCCCAGGGGGGGGGGGGTCATGCCATTTCATACATGCCTGCACCCTGAACTATCCTCAACCCTAATGAATAAATGACACAACAAGCTTTCCTATTTCTTATTTTTATCTCAGGCTGAAGACTTTGGGTAAATAAAATCTTTCATAGGAGCCGGCACATGATGGCTTGACTCGATTTATTTGCTCAATGGTAAAAAAAATCAATCCATCCCGTTGAATAGAAGAATTATTTATTTGTAAAAAGACAGTAGAGCATTGTAATGTACCGCACTAAACAGATGACAGACAGGTGGCCAAAACCATGACTTGTTGTGATACACTTTTCTCCTTTTAATTATCCAACGTCAACTGCCTACTGAAGAGCTGGCTTTTATTCTGGCATCTTGAAAAAGCATCCATTAGCCGACATTGATTATGACATTGATGAAAAAAGAAAGCTTGCCTACTTTATCACCATGATGGAGGGGGGAAACATGGTTCCATCAATACAATTAACATTTCCTCTGTATCTTCATGCTTCTGTCCAATCTTGCCCTTCAGTCTAATCAATCAAGGGCGCTCAATTCGGGCATTCAGGCACTAAATGTGTCTTCATTGTATAATTATTTTGACCATCCAGTTATGGGTCATTTATCATCACTATTGATTCCATGAACCTTTAACTATCTTTCTGTCTGTTTATTTATTTGCATGTCTAAAATTTTAATAATTTTCTATTATTTATTTATTCACCCTTTTTTAATGTATGAATGTTTATGATTGACAAGCTGTTACAGTTACACATAGTGATGAGGAACCGCGATATGAATGTGAGGAACCCAATTGTGTAGGAAGGAAATGCAGGTGCTGGTTTAAACCAAAGATAGACATAAATGCTGGAGTAACTCAGCGGGTCTAGGTAGCATCTCTGGAGAGAAGGAATGGGTGACGTCTCGGTTCAGATCTTCTTTAGACTGAGAGTTAGGGGAATGGAGGAAACGAGAGATATAGATGGTGATGTGGAGAGATATAGATAGCTGTTTCCTTTATCATCATTTTTTTTTTGCATATCGTGCATTCATTTGTTCTATATCTCTCTACATCACCATCTACATCCTCTCGTTTCCCTTTCATCTGACTCTCAGTCTGAAGTATGTGGTCTCGACCCATTCATTCTCTCCAGAGTTGCTGCCTGTCCCGCCCTGGAGTTACTCCAGGATTTTGTGTGCTCTATCTGAGGAACTCAATACATGGAGGACGCTAGCTGTAAAACATTGGACCAATGTCTGACACTTTGGTTTTCTTTGAAGATAGACACAAAAAGCTGGGGTAACAGCGGGCCAGGCGGGATCGAAGGGCTTTTTTTTTTCAACATGAGATACATCACCCATTCCTTCTCTCCGAAAGATGCTGTGTCTGCTGATCTACTCCAGCTTTTTTGTGTCGATCTTCGGTTTAAACCAGCATCTTGCAGTACCTTCCTACACACTGTTTTTTTTTTTCATTTGGTTGGAAGGTGGATCGATTGCTGGTGTTCCCACTAAATCACCACCATGTTCCAAACTACTCGTATAGAGAATCTATCACTGGTGTCATGTCGGAGTAAATTCTCCAGCCATCTGTTCCACCTATTGGACAATATTTAGATAATTTTCCATAAACTGGGTTGTTGCAGGCGAAAGGCCTCTGATATAGTGAGTCCCTGGGAAGAAATTGTTGTTCTCCAGCTCAATCGGGAATTGGTCGGAGGGGAGGTATAAGGCTGGGAAGAAGGTACAAATTCCCTTTGTAGCAAAACATAATAATGTTCCGAGGTGTTCTAGATGGTTGACGTTTCATTTAAACCCTGATACAGCTCAGAAAGTCCTCCCTATTGTGCTGGTGTACTGGTTCTCATGTGCTGATATTTTAGGTAATGAGGATTCCTTACCCTAGAAATTATTCACAGGGCTTTTACATATGATTAAATATACAGATATATTTTAACATATGACGTCCAAAGTATTTGGATAGTCTAGTTTAGCTTATATTTGAGCCATATGATATTGGCTAAAGTGGTTTACCATTTGGTTGACTTTACATTGGCACAGAAGTATATAGTTCAAACAGTTATAACTATTCCTTTTTGAGAATTGCAGTTAATTTTTGAATCATACTGCACAGACAATGTTGTTGTTGTTCATTCCTTCGTTAGTTGAAGGAGACATGACTCTGTTTTGTTTTTGTTTGTCGGTCCGGAGGTGACTGGTGAGACCAAATCCTGGCCCGGAAGGCTCGCCCGCATACGCGACCTCAGCTTGTGTGGGTGCTGCTGCAGTAGCAGTTGAAGTGGCTCGAGCCTTGCGCGGCGCGTACACTCTGAGCTCCTGCTGGTGCGTTCTTCTCAGCTGCACGCGCTGCCTGTGGTGATCTTGCTTCATGAGTTGGGCGTATGAGTCCTGAGTCATGACTTTGTGCTTGACTTGGATTAAGTGCGGGAGAGTAGAGTTTGCGCAAATCGTCAGCCTCACTCTCTCGTCCGGCCTATCTGGATCCAGTGGCAAGACTTAGTCAAGATGGCTGGCGATAGGTCAGGATATGCATGCAGATGGATGGCCCCACCGGTGTTCTACGCAAACATTGCCTCCATGACGCTTTGTGTTCCACCTTCCACCCGTTGGACCGCCAAATTGAATAGGTGTTCCGACACAGAGTGCTATCCCGCCGGCTTATAGACAAACAGGACAAATAGACAAATAGACGATAGGTGCTGGAATAGGCCATTCGGCCCTTCAAGCCATCACCGCCAGTCAATTGTGATCATGGATATCATACCCTATCAGTGTCCCAATTCTGCCTTCTCACCATATCCCCCTGACTCGCTATCTTCAGGAGCCCTATCTAGATCTCTCTTGAAAGCATCCAGAGAACCTGCTCCACCGCCCTCTGAGGCAGTGGAATTCCACAGACTCACAACTCTGTGTTGAAAAAGGTTTCCTCATCTCAGTTCTAATTGGCCTTTCCCTTATTCTTAAATGTGGCTCTGGTTCTGGACCTCCTCCAACATTCAGGAACATGTTCCTGCCTCTAGCGCCGTCCAAACCACACATTAACAATCTTATATTGTGGCTTTGTGGTAATTGTTTGAAACAGTTTTGATTGATTATGGTTGATAGCACAAAAACTAAAATATTTCAGATGTTCCAATGATGTTGTCTGCAAATTGCTTGCTAATCACTTGATTGTTTTCCCACTGACATGACATATTCTTCAAGTAAAAATTATATGCACATTTTATTTTAACTTTACCTTTGAATTTATGAAACATAGACAATCTTCAGGATTAGCCTTTTATTCCGTTATTAGTTCAGTATTTGCAATAACATGGTATGGACACAAGCGTTATTTTTTATTCCTCTTCCAATTTTTACCTATACTACCTTTTTTGTTCCTGTGTACCATAGCCCTTATAAAGGTGGCAAAAAAGCTGAGCCAATTTTCTTTATAAGTATTTACAAAATCTAAAGGGGCTTGGACAGGTAGATGCAGGAAGATTGTTCCGATGTTGGGGAACTTCCAGGGACAAGGGACAAGGTTCACAGCTTATGGATAAGGGGGAAATCCTTTAAGACCGAGCATGAGAAAAAGACTTTCTTCACACAGAGAGTGGTGAGTCTCTGGAAACTCTCTGCCACAGAGGGTAGTTGAGGCCAGTTCATTGGCTTATTTAAAGAGTGAGTTGGAGTGGGGCCCTTGTGGCTAAGGGGATCAGAGGGTATGGAGAGAAGGCAGTTCGGGTACTGAGTTGGATGACAGCAAATGGCTCATATTGAATGGCGCGGTCGCGCAGGCTCTAGAAGGGCTGAATGGCCCTACTCTGCAACCTATTTCTTATGTTTCTATGTTTCTATGTTTTATGTATCAGAAGATTACTATTGTGCTTCATTCAAATACTATAAGCTTGGACCACTTGTTCAATATGAATACTTGGTTAGGTTGAAGGCTAGACACAAAGTACTTGGAGTATCAGTGGACAGCAGCATCTCTGGATAGAAGGAATGGGGGACATTTCGATCTTCAAACCCGAAACACAATAGGGGCATTTACTCTGTTTTACTGAAGCCAATTAACCTACAACCTGTTTGTCTGTGGGAGCAAAACTGGATCACCGGGGAAACCACGCGGGGTCATGGGGAAGGAATGTACAAACTCATACATTACAGCACCCATAGCTATATTGAACCTGGGTCTCAGGCGTTTTGTTAGGCAGCACTCTACCGCTGCACCCACCGTGCACCCCAATATTTTCCTGCAAAGGTTAATTTGGCCGAGATTCAATGATGTGGGAAAGCAAGTTCGAATTCATGTCTTGTTCTGCCAAATGTGGCATGACTATGGTTTACCGACCTATCAGTAAAACTTTTAAGTTGCATTCACTTCCATGATCACTGTCAAAATTGTGATTTTTTGTTATCCAATTTTCCCGCAGGATGTGATCCAACTGTCTCTTCCAGAACATTTTCTGAAAGTCATAACCTTGGCAAATAAAAAGATGTTTGCAGTGGAGGAATTTCGGACAAGAGCAAACAAGGATAAAAACAAGGAAAGCATCTGTGAGTCAGACAAAATATACTGCAAAGTTACATACTTTTGGTGCTTTCTCGCAAATGATTCTTATTTAAGTCATTTTCTGAATTTATGAGATGCCAAGTAAAAATTGATTAAAATGGTTGGACTGTTTGAAATCTCAGGCAGCGCTAAAGAGAGCAATTTTAATATTATTACAGCTTATCATCAATGTCTCTAATTGATATGTACCACAATTTATTAGTAGTGTAATAAGTAATATCGTGATTGCTACCTTGGAACGTCATGTCAAAGTATCTTATAAAAAATGTTTGAAAGAAAATAAATGGCATTGAAAACACTTGTCATTGCCACAAGGGTATCTTGGGTTGATTTTTTATAATG